>JBBBDQ010001684.1:87500-572500 GCA_037127315.1 Ascarosepion bandense
AATTCTTTGCACTGTTCTCAAATTGACACCCAAACACTGTGAAATATTCATATTGAAACTTTCAGCATGAGTGGCAAACATTACAGCATGCCATTTTCAAATTTCTGTCAGGGTGAATTACATTTTACATTTTGGTGCTTTTTTTCACAGATTGTACTCAACTGACCCTACTATACTGTGCAATTCACAGAACGAAAACAAGTAATGCACATGCAGAAATTTAATAATATAAAATGTTACAAGTTACCCGTCACACCCTGTGTATATGTGTGTGTGTATAATTATATATATATAATATCATCTGCAGACAGATCTGTTTCACTGTATCACAGCTCATCAGTGCGGTTAGACATCCGATTGCTTTTACCCAGAATTGAAACCCAACCGAATTGGGGTCAGTCAGCCATTCTACCTCTGAGCTATGGGCGCTCAATAGAAGGAGGCAGACTTTTTAGCGTATGATGTATCATACGCATATATATATATATTTTGGTTGATAATAAGAATAATAAAAAAAAAATAATGCTATTTAAATCACAATATCAAAGGCATCTCCCTATAAGAGAGGCACTATATATAAAAAATTTTACCCTACCATCAACCTTACATTATTTAACAGTGGAAATGGAGTTTTGAAAGTTTTTTAAAAAGTAAAGAAATGTTCATGTGATCACCAGCTGTGCATGCCATGTGATAGCTTTAAAGAACTCTCCTTTTCAAAAACACAAATGCTTTCGTTACAGTCAAAACATGGCAAAAAAGCAACATTGGAAAAATAATATCCTTAAACATGGATAGTGAAGTGGCTGAAAGCATTTGGAAACTCAAGAATTATTTCTTATCTCTCTAGCAAAGAGTAAACATGTAAGAATACTGGAAAAAAAAATCAAAAAATAAAATCTTCCTCATCAGTTGTTTTTAACAAACATATAAACATAGATACATTAAAGTTTCAAAAAGTGCAAATCAAATGTTTATATACATGTATAGAAAAATATAAAAGAATTGTGGAGAAAGCAAGGATAAGAGAAAGTTATCATTGCCGATAAAGTAGTTGAACGTATAACCTTTAAATGCGATGTGTATTGACATCTTTTGTCTCCTTGAATCCTAGCTCACTTTCCTTAATGTCTTTTTTTATTATTCTTTCACAATCAGTTACCCCCATGTATCCTTGTGGCTTTATCACCTTGCTTGAGTTGAAATAATTAAAAGATATGAAATATTTGAGATCTAATTCTTAGATTGTAAAAAAGATTCATTCTCTTTTGCTAACTTTGTGAAAAATTATCCCTTTGACAGTGACAATTTATGCATTTTTCTTATATCAGAAATCTTATTACATGTGTCCTATTAAGGAAGACAATTGACATGAAGGCTGATACATTATATTGGATTCATTTTTCTCTCTCTCAACAATTTCATAATGTGTTTTCGTTGAATTTATGGAATTTGACACCATGTTGGTAGCATCTCGCATTGATAGTTTGATATGCAGACAAGTAGGCAGGATTACTCTAAATAGTCCTTTGGGTACTGTGATGACCAATATTTTTGTTGGATTTTATGAGCAGGAAAATTCTGCTCCTATTCAAAATCCTCAATGTTATTACCAATATATCAATGACACTTTTGTATTTTTGACAGCATGAGGCAGTCAGGTTTCCTGGGATTATTGAATGAATTGCATCAAGCATTATGTTCATATTTGAAATAGAAACAATTTGACACCAAATATGAATATGCATTTTGTTTTTACAATGGTGTTCACCTTCTACATGGCCTGGTAGTCCTTCAAGGTAGATAGTTACAGAGGAAGATGCACAGCTTATGAGAATATGTGTGGAAGATAATGGTTAAAAGTAGACTTGATTGTCATGATCAGGTAAGGTGTAGGTTCATGGAAAGAAGATGCTTGAGTAAAACTTACCTCTCACCAAGGTAGTGAGAGTGTTTTGCTACAATGTGTATGGCATAGTGAGTCATAGCCATGAAGCTAAGGATGAGTTGAATTGAGGAGGGCAGTTTATCTGAAAATTTTCCTTGGAAATAATGTTAGTGAAGCAAGAGGCTTGAGATGTTTTATATGTGAGAAAGGTGTTTTAGGATGAAAAATAATTTTCAGCCACAAGGATACTGAGGTGCTTTTGGTTTCTACTGAGAATAGAAAGCAAAGAATGGGCAGCTCCTGCTAAAATATTTTTGGGCCTGATCTGACTTAGACACACAAACACATACATACATATATATATATATATATATATATATATATATATATATTTTTTTTTTTTTTTTGATTGATTAATTATAAAGTTTTTGGTCATAATAAAATTAGACCAGTGCACATTTGTATTAAAAAGTGTTCAATACAATTGTAGAACTTTGGAATATTTTCCATTTGTAAACGAGTTATTACACGACCTAGGTTTCTACCATGAATGGTGTCTTCAGGCAATTTTCGATACTGAAAATCGCCTGAAGACACCACTCATAGTAGAAACCTAGGTCATGTAATAACTCATTTACAAATGGAACATATATATATATATATATGAAACAAGAAGTGTTGATTAAGCTTTTTATTCAGTTTCTCCCAATTTGAGATAAATAAATTTATGTTGGTTAGAAACTTGTAAACTAATTTGTCAAATTTTTTGCAATGTTCCGGGTACTACTTATTGGTCTTTTTCAAAGAAAAAAGATTTAAGGTAAAAGTCAGTGAAACATTTATGTTACTAACAATCCAGAGTTTGAAATGATTGTTGGATCACATTAGTTACTGAATAAATTTAAGCATGACACAATTAAAATGAACTCATATTTCAAAAGCATTTTAAAACATAAATGCAACTACATCCTTTACTTGAATATGATGATTGATAATCAAAAGTACTTCTAATTTTATGTACAATTTCAGCATGTTCCTTTACAAATTTCCTCCTGATATCAATTACCAGGAGATGATCAACAAAAGGCTTAACAAGCATTTCTTATTCATTCTTTTTAGTAGAACATGTATTTGATTTAAGATGTAAAATAATTGCTTGCTCACTACTATTGTTTTACTAAGTTCACTCATCAGGCATAATAATATTGGATTACTAAGGAAAATTGTCCTCAAGTTTTGACTTCCTGATGAGATGAGTTGGTGAAATTTTAGTATTGTTTCAAGAAATATTTTACACCTTAAATTGAATTTTATATTTCACTGTTCTGTCTTGAGCACATTTTGTTACCGTGAGGATTTTCAGATTGATAATGTTTCATCTTTAAATCATCTGTAAAAAAAAATAAATATAGAGGAATACTTACTTCTATTACTTTCAATTCACATCTCTACACTTTCATAAATATTGTATGTATACATTTGTTGTTCTTATATAAGACAACAGTTTATAAATAAACTTCAATAATTTCGAAGAAATTACTTTGCTCCACATATGAAAATATGGGCTTCAAGTGATATGCATTTAAATAAGGCAGCAGAATTTAGCTTGACTGTGAAAGTTTTTTTTTTTTTTTTTTTATGGCTGACCAATCCAAAAGCATACTCAACTATACAGTGGTTTTCCCTGCAACCTATGAACCCCTGCTGGGGGGTGAATTTTCTTTATTAAGACTATCAAATGCACAAACTGGTAGACACAGATTTCTTCATGTACTGTGTCCTTCACAGGATGTAAGTCGCCATGGACTTCCACATCTCTCTATCCCTTGTTGACTTTAACATTTATTCTCATGGTATCTCTCAAAACCTACTGTGTCATCTACTTGCTCAAGCTCATCAAGTATGTCTCATGCTGCTTTCTCCTATCTCTGTTTCGTTAAATCCATCCTTTAAGTAATAGATTCTCCAAGTCCGCCTTCCTTATTACAAGTCCCAGAAACATCTGCTGTCTCTTCCTGATGTCAAGTGTAAGATTCTTTTTCATTTGCATCCTCTCCAAAACTTTGTTGTTGCTCACATGTTCAGTTCATGGTATCATCAACATCTTTCTGTAGAACCAAATTTCTGTTGCTTTGAGTCTTTTCTTCATTTTTGAGAAGATTGTTCAGCATTCACTTCCATATAGGAGAACAGTAATCTCAGTACTCTGCTTATCTTCTGCAATGTGTCCTTTTACATTGTTTAAAAAACAATAATGTCTACTCATGTGTGTAATATATACATACTTAAACACACACACACACACATATATATATATATATATATATATATATATATATATACTAGCAGTATAGCCCGGCATTGCTCGGGTGTAATGAAAGCTTTAAAACTAATCCATGGTCCTGGAGCTCAGACTCAGTCTAAAGAATATTTGTGTGAAGTTTGGTGAGAATCGGATAAAAATTGTATAAAGGACATACAGACAGATATACACACACACACAAACACTTAGATATATATATATATATATATATATATATATATATATTATTGATTTTCTGCACAATGGTAAGAACTGCAACCTTGAAATTTCTGAATATCATATCTTATGTCTTTGCCTATGAGTGTATCAAATTTGATTAAAATCGGACCACTCCTTCTATAACCCGATTTATTTTGATTATCGATTTTCAATCTTTATCAGGGGTACCTTGACACAAAACCTAGCAAAGAACACTTGCAGCTGCTTACAGTACAACTGTGTAAATTTTCAAGAAAATCGGTTCAGCCATTTCGGAGTCTGTAGGTAACGGACACACACACACACAAAGCCACACACACAGACAAAGTTCCATTTATGAATAAGTTTATAAATATATATATATATATATATATAGTTTTAAGGTATATTATATTTAATGGATTAAAGTGCTCAATATCAGTGATAGTGTGTGTAAATATAAAAGTGGACATTGATCTCATCAAGCCTGAAGATTTAATTTAAACTTGATACAGACTGTCACCACTGGGTATGAACCTCAAGGTCTATATATATAATATTATGAAATTGTTTATCGATAATTACTAATGCTTAGTACAAAGTCTGTTGTAAGAGTATGCCACTCAGTGAGAAATTATGTTACTCCCTTGTCATAATAATTAAAAGACACATATTGAGCATCATACAAATTATAAAATTTTTCTGAGTTAGGACATAATTTTTTTATTTTATTTTATTTTTTTTTTTAATCATATCACCTCGAGCAAAGCGGTAACGCCACTGATGCACAGGGGGCTACGTAAGAGTGAAGAGATTGGAAAAGAGAAAGCCGGAAACCACATCCTAAACAGGGAACAAGGGATGAGCCTCTTTACCTGTTCAATAGACGTGGAAGGTGTGTGAACTGGGCGATAGTATAGTCTATCTACTCCAATTATGGGTAAAGGTTTTCATTACGTTTGGATGAAAGAATTACTTATTTCTGACAAGGCCCAGAGATGTAAATCATTTCAAATGTTGATTTTCATATCAGCAAATAATTTTCAGAAGATAAACTCTACTAAGTTTAGTAAAGAATCTGATAGAAAAATAATGTTAAGGAAAATGGTGTTATTTTTTACAGAAAATCTTTTGCATTTTCCAGTTGCTTCTTTTTCATCTCGTTCGTTTTCATTCTACTTGCTCTCCTTTTTCACTATTTTCTTTTTCTCAAGTATCTTTCTTGCCATACACCCACCTTCCACTCTGTAATTTCCCCATTGCATCTTTCTCTCTTTGTTCCTCTTTTATCTTAGATTTCAATTATCTCCCTTTGTTTCTCGTTTTATACCCACTTTATTATTTTTTTTTAATGTTTTCCATTTCAATACACTTTCCTCAGATCTGCTGCTGCTTTATTCAGAATTCATTATAAACAGAGACAAGAATGACTGATGGTTACATGAATAATGTGATTGACTGACAGAATAAATGATGCATTGAGGGAATTAGCAAATAGGTAAATGAATAAGTAGTGGATAGTTAGCTTATTATTCTCTGACTACTACTATTAATGTTGTCCTCCTCCTACACACCTTCCTATAACAGTAAAAAATGCCAAATAAGATGAACAGATTGTCTTGTTTATTGTGTGCAATGCATGGAATAGAAAATAGTACACGATTAGCTATCTGATTTGTGTGTCAGTCATTAACAATTGTAGTCTTTGAGACAGTCAGCATCAAGAACAAGTGACAAATTCAACAACTGAGTGTACAGAAAAGAATGCCTGTATGCCTCAAACAAGTCTAATTAGGTTATCATAAAGAGCTCATTTAGTTTATTGCACAAAACTCAAAGATTTTTTTTTAGAGATTTTCAAAATTGCTGAAAAATATATTTACCATTTTGTTTCATTATCTTCTGCCATTTTTTAGGCAATTTCATCATTTCATTCTACCCAAACTTTATCTACATTCAAAAAGAAGCTGTCCACATGCAGGAGTATGATGAGAAGAAAATTAGAGTTCCAGACTATTTATGTTTTTTATTAGACAATACCCTGCACATTTTCAAAACAGATTTGATGAGATGGGTACTGATCATGTCAGCATTCTATATCAAATTCCTAATGAATTTTCAAATAGAAGACTATAATCCTTCTTTCCCTCCCAGAGTCAATGTACTGATGATGAGGACGGGGCTATGCTGATGACATAGATATTCATAGATGGGATAAGAATCATTTTGAACAGAAAATCAACTTCCTCTACAAAGTGCCTGAAGAAATAATAAAGATAATGATAAACTTTTCCAAAATAAAAACTATGATCTGGAATTGGAATGAAAACTACCATGAATCCAGCATAAATGTTCATAATGTGAAATTAGTCAATACTAAACACTAAAATACCTTGGAGTATGGATCAGTTATAACAAATTTGGTATAGGGGAAAAAGTAATAGAACATCGAATAAGCTGCACCAGAGTTAGCTTTGACCAACATTGCAGATTGCTACAAAACCGAAACAACAAAACTTGAGTCATCTTCTTAAATAGCCTCATCAGATTAAGACATTAATATGAATGTCATGGATGATACCAAAACCATTCAGAAATATCTGAACTCTTAGCTGTAGACAACTGCTTTCTCAGATCAATGGTTAAAAAAGAGCAAGTGAAGCCTGAGTGTTTTGACAATGATCATTGCCATATCATTACTTATGTGTCCAACGACCTCCCATTCAACAATCTCTGCATGAACTCTTCTCCTTGAGTATGTTTATCTGCCCTTGTCCGAGAACTCTTCAGTAGAAGATAATCGGTCCTTGTTTGTTGTTCATTAAAGCCTTACGTCTTAGGTAACTTTGTCTCTCCTCATTTCAATTTAATGGACAACATTCATTCTAAAAATTAAAGATGGATAAAATCTAAAAACCAGAATGCCCGTATATTCTTCCTAACACTGTCTCATCTACAAGGATATTTAATCATTGGTTTTGTACTTTCTCAGCTCTAATACAAAAAACCAAAATACAAGACGACTTTGAGAAACTGGACACATTGGCTGCATATATTTCGCCGGACATCTGCAAATATGTAACGGAATAAACTACTTATGGTTCAGCAATAAATCTACTTCAAGAACTGTACATAAAACCTAATAATCACACACGCACACACACACACACACACACACAGGAGGAGACCATAAATGAATATATACAGGAAATACTTCTATTAGCAAAAGAACGTAATTTCCAAGCTGTTGATGCAAGGCAAAAAACCAAGACGATACTGTTAAGGAGGCATTTATTACTGGATTATGCTCAAACACTATCAGACAAAGGTTATTAGAAAATAGATACCTTGATTTAAACACTGCCATTGACCAGGTGAGAGTTCCCTATACTGTACAAAAAAAACTTGGAATCTTATTCATAACCTTTTCTACCAGTTGGTGCCTCTACGGTAGAAAATAGTAACACATCAGTGATAGAAAACTGCTGCAGCATTCAACAATACAAAATCACATTGTTATTTATGTAATGAACTGCATCACAATCATAGAATTAGTTGAGGTAAACCAGCAGTATGCCTATGTGAGTTTTGCTGATGGAAGAGAATCGACAGTTTCCATGCAAAACTTAACTCCAAGAGGAGACATGTCGTTAAATAAATCAACAACTGACAGCAACACTACAGAGGATATGGAGAAAATCACTACATCAACCAAAGGACAACATACTACAATAACCAAAGAACAGTATGTAGCTCACATAACAACATCACAGAAATAGATGAAAACATTTTTTCAGAAACATGTGATGGATAACAAAAAACTCCATCCGTCAGCTGATACTGAAAATTTTACATCCATTGCAGAAACCCTAGATATACTTAGGCATTTTACTCAAGAGCGTCACATGCTAGCTCAATATTGTGAACTTAAAAATTAGCATATTATCTTATGCACTTGACTCACATGACATAGTATCTTAAAAAGAAAAATATTTACCTTTACTGTTTTGCACTCTAAATCTGTTACAATTTTTTAACTAGTAAAATCAAAATATTAACTACCTGTATCAATATTTGGAACTCAAAATTTATAAGGCTTGAAGAATATTATGTTCTTACTAGAATGTCCAACTACCTCCCTTTCAATGATCTCTGCATGAACTCATATTTTAGCAGTGTCAAATGGTACAGTAATTTTTGGTATTAATCTTGATAACCCATCTGCCTGTCCTAATTTTTTTGACAGTTGATATACCATCAAATAATTATAATTTAATAAGATGGTACCCCAGCATTGAAAAGTATTTACTGTATGTATAGCAATTCCTCTTTTCAAACCATAAATTGATAAAAGAGGTCTGTGAGCAACTAAAAAATCCTTCCATGTATAAATCAATGAAAGTTTTTTACTGCAAATATTATTGTCAACACCTCATTTTCTATCTGACGGTAGTTTTTTTTTTTTTGTAGTGAATGTGTGAGGTATGTGCAATAGTTTTTATGTAACTGTCATCCTATTTATGTAAAATTACTGCCTCTATACTGTCATCATTAGCATCTTAAACTAGTACTATTTCTGCTTTTAGATCATAGCGTGCTAAAGATAATTCTGACGTTATTTATTTTTTGTCTTTAAACACTTTTTGACACTTTTCATCCAGTTTCACTTTTTTAAGCAAATTATACATATTAGGTACATAAACTTGAGAAAAGTTTGCTCATCTTAGGAATGATTGTAACTTAGTAAAGTTTGGGGGGGCATATTTTTAATGGCACTTGCCCTTGCCCTTGATGGATCTTGTTGATGACCATTTTTGTCAATGATTTCTACTATGTACTTAATTTTAGGAAAAAAACAATTTGCACTTTTCCTCACTAATTTTGAACTCTTACTTTCATATATTTTCAAAAACTGTTTTCACATGCCCTTAGATTTTGTTCATTAGATACACTTGTAATTAATTTATCATCTAGATCACATACCACTTAATAAGTCCTGGACATAACATATAGATGACACAATAAAAAATCCATATGATTTCAAAGAGCACGTGATAAAATTTGAGCCCAATCAGATTATTAGTTTACAAATTACTGTTGCAAATTTTCAAAACAGTGGAAAAATCTGGATTTCGTGTGTTGATAAAGCATTGCTTTCTGATTAGGAAAAAAATACTGTTCAGGCAAAGCAATGGCTTGATAAGTGTTATTCAGACTCTGCTCCATTGAAAACAACAGTTAAAAGGTAGTATACTGACTTTAAACACAGTCATACAGACACAAGTGATGCTGAACGCTCGGGTCACCCAAAATCAGCAGTTGTTCTAGAAAACACAAAAAATAATCCACAAACTCATTTTGGCCAATCATAAATTGAAGTTGCGTAAGATAGCATAGGAGTTGAACATATCAGAAAGCAGTGTATTCATCATTTCGCATGAACATTTGTCAATGAGAAAGCTGTGTTCAAAGTGGGTGCTGCATTTGCTCAAAAACAACAACGCGTTGATGATTCATCGCGTTGTTTACAACTGTTTCAATGCAACAAGAAGTTTTGCATAAATATGGGACAATAGATGAAACATGGATCCACCACTTCATTCCGGAGTGAAATCAGCAGTCAGGATAGCAGCAGGTGAAAGCTGTCCAAAACAACCAAAGACACAAACATCAGCAAGCAAGATTTTGGCCTCTGTATTTTGGAATGCACAAGGTATTTTGTTCATTGATTACCTTGAGAAAGAAAGAATCCTCAATAGCAAATATTAAATAGCATTATTGGTACATTTGAAAGAAGAAATCTCCAAAAATGAAAAAGAGAAAGTGATCTTTTACCAAGACAATACACTATCACAAGTTGATCACAATGATTGCAAAACTACATGAATTGCACTTTGAATTGCTTCTGCATCAACCCTATTCTCCAGATCTGGACCTCTGCCACTACTGGCTGTTTGCAGACCTCAAAAGGATGGGTTCCGGGCATGATAGTAAACTGCATCCAGCAGCAAGTATTCTGATTAGGAGGTTTTGAGAAGCATGGAACCATTTTTTAGTTTCTGTTGTTCCCAGGTCTACCCTGACCCAGAATAGTAGCACCTGTTAGGGTCTCAGCTATAGGCAAATAGTGAACGCCCAAACTGAGGTCAAAACACAAAGGAAGTATTAAATTAGACTTTTATTTATATATATATTTCAATATATAAAACCGAAAATCTGAACCAATAACCTACCACTGTTAAGCGAAACTGTGGAAAGTTGTTGGCTCACTTAGATTTTCGATTCTGTTTGCTCTAATTTCACGTTGGGTGCTTTGTGCACGCTGCTTTCGTATTGAGCTCTTTATTGTTAAGGCTTTCGTCTTGGTTTTTTTTTTCTTTCTCGAATGCTTGACTTTTTGTTCAGGTATTTCGTTTGTTTCTTTTTTTCTTCCCCTTCTTTTCCCTGTGGGTTAGTTTCCGGTGGGTTTCAAGACGATCTCATTTGTAGTTTAATTATTGATAACCTTGACAGAATTAGTTCTGTTGCTATTGGTATTATAACAATAATTAATATTAATATTGTTAGCTCTAGAATCGCTATAGAGCACTTTTTAACCTTGGTAACATGGAGAGAGTATATATGGGTTGCTCGCTCAAGGATATTCCAATTCCTCACAAGCATTATTACGATTTACTGTTACTACATAAAATAGAGGCTTATAACAGTAATCTAAGATGAAAGGCGTATTTCTTCCTTAATAACATCCTTAACACTGATCATCATAATTATTATGGGGGCCAGTTTTCCCTGACGAGCTGTTCAGCAAAACCGTGGTAGGTTATTGGCTCACTTAGATTTTCGATTTTGTTTGCTCTACTTTTGCGTTGGGTGCTTTGTGCAGTCTGCTTTCATATTGAGCTCTTAATTGTTAAGGTTTTCGTCTTGGGTTTTTTTTCTTCTTTCTCATGAATGCTTGACTTTTTGTTCAGGTATTTCATTTGTTTCTTTTTTTTCCCCCCTTCTTTTCCCTGCGGGTTAGTTCCCGGTGGGTTTCAAGACGATCTCAGTTGTAGTTTAATTATTGATAATCTTGACAGAATTAGTTCTGTTGTTATTGGTATTATAACTATCATTAATATTATATATATATATATATATATATATATATATATGTGCATGAAATTAGACTTTTATAGAAAAATATACATTTTCAAAGGAAAAATATTGCCAGCAATACATTTCTGAAGGAAAAAAATTTTTTACCAGCAATACGTTTTTTAATACAAAACTGGAAGACATCTTCAGTTTTCTAAAATAAAAAAAACATTAAAACATTTTTCATTATAATCTGACTAAATCATCCTTCTCACTATAACCAAACATTAAAAAAATACCTTAAAACCCCACCTTTTTGGCATTAAATAAGCCACAGAGGTTAATATACCATTAAACAACTCACTCAACTCAAAAGAATGCTCCATAGTAAGAGATTTGGCTCCAATGAAGAAGTGATAACAGAAACTGAGGCATATTTTAAGGCCAAAGATAAATCATTCTACAAAAAAGGCATCAAATTGTTAGAGAATCATTGGAATCAGTGTATCACCTTAGAAGGATACTATGTTGATAAGTAAAGTAGAATCTTGCCTTAAAGTTGTTGTTTTATTAATTAGGCCTGCTATTTATTGAGTGCTGTGAAATCATAATCTCCAAGTATGGTATCCATAGCTTGTTGATATATAGCAGGAGCCACCTTCATACCAAAAAGAATTTGTACAGATTTAGAGTTGTTAACTTTGAACATTCTTCTTCAACATATATTTGTAAATATGCTTCAAAAAGCTTTTTCCACCATTGAACTTTGCAAAAGTTTTCTCTGGACTTGGTAATGGACAGTCATGAGGCTCTAAACACTTGTTTAACCCTGCCAACAAATCAGCACAAACACATTTTTTTTTTTTTTTTTTTTTTGTTGTTGTTTTCTTTACATACATTGCTGGTGTTGCCATTTACAATGGTTAATCTTTTCAATTAGATCTATTTTTCCAAGTCTGTCAAATTCTTTATTGACTTGATCTAATGCTATGAATTTTGGTTTAACTTCTGGTATTGGCTCCTTTTTTTTTTTTTTTTTTTTTCATGTGAAATTTTGCTTTGAAATTGGAACTCATTTGACAGAACATCTGAAAAGTATTTCATTTCAGTTCTTTAAATTTTCACTCTGTTTTTAAACTGGTCACTTGTCTACTTGAATTTTCACAAACATTTATAGATAAATCACGCAGCTCAAATAATTCCCTCTACCAAACAAGTTTGCAGTATTTCTAACATTTTTTAGCCTTAGCTTTTACACATTTGTAACAGAATGTGAAATCACAAATCATTTTCCAATAAAAAATAATTTCTCACCTGATATACTACTAGCAACTTTGGAAATCCATTTTAATATAGGCTTTCCATTTGCTTTCCATGTGGCTTCATTAATTATTGTGATGTCACTAGTAGTGTCTAGTTGCATTTTTTCATCCATATAAATTTTTATATACACAAATTTTCTAAGGTTTTCTGTGATTTATTTACTGTTGCAATGTTGTGTACACATTTTTTTTTCTCTGGGAACTTTTCCTTGCTATTGTTTTGCACTGTGACTTTTTATGTTTTACTTTTCCACACTTGTAGCAATGGGAATTCTTAAAGAGACAATCATCTCTGAAATGTAACATGGATTTATTTTCCTTTTTGTACATTTTTCTTCCACTTGTAAATATGCACTCTTTGTTTTTTAATTTCTTCAGTATCATATCTCATATTTAGGATTCTCTGACATTTGTCTAATATTTCCTAAAGTGCAATTTTATTATTTTGTTCAAGTTTTGTTAAAATTTTTACCTGTATTTCTGTCTTTTTTGTCATTAACCCTTGAACAGAAATTAGCATTTATAAACATATCCAGAGTCAGTCCATTTAATTTGAATCTTTAACACTCCTTGTTGACAATTCCTGCATCTGTGACATTAACTTTGCCTTTTCTTTTAATTTCTAACAAGTATCAAGAAAAGAGATTTTGTTGCTAAAATTTTCTGTCCGAATTTTTACTGTTATTTCAAAACAAATTTCTCCTAGTTTTCTCATCAGTACAAAATTATGTTATTTTTTATGTTTTTTATTTTTTCATTTCTGGTGCTTTCTTAACAAAAGTCTTGTTTTATTCTCATCTTCCCTGTTGCTGCATTCTTCTCTGAAAATTTGGTCATCAGCACTAATGGTAATTCCATCATCTGGATTGTATCTAAATTCAGACCTGGCATTTGCAGCATGTCTAAAGTAAAAGAACTTTATAATTCTTTGTTTCCTTCAGAAGCATTTCCATAAAATGAAATGTCTGCTTGAAGGAGTTTGTAACAGCAAAGGAGTCATCTACGGCAAAGAAATAAAAGATAAAATATACTTAGGATGTACTGAAGACAGTTTTAAAATACGAGGGAATAATCATAAGTTCACATTCAAATTAGAAAAACTTAAAAATAGCACTAAACTAGCCAACGATGTATGGAAATTAAAAGAAAAGAATAGCGAAAACCCCACATTGTATATTTTTTTTGTATTTTCATAGATATCATTGAGTTGCATGTGTGAATATATATATAGTTAAATTGTAATGATGTTTAGTGCCAAAATTGCTATTTTTTCTGTAGTTTACTAATAGAAAGGTATTTTAGGAATGTAGACTTTTTGGCATAAAGCACTCGATATGAAGACAATAGAGCATTAATAGAATTAATGGGTAGAAGTTCTTTTCTTATCTGAGCAGTGTTATTTCATGTCGAATTTAAAGTTTTCTGAAGGAATTATTGTAATGTTCTCATTTTTCAGGATCATTTACTTCTGTTGCCTTTTCTCATTTTTTTGTATTTATATGAAGTTTAGTGTAATTTGATATCTGTGTGTAAGAAATTTTTTTTTTTTTTGCTTGATGAATTTTGTTTCTTAAGTACTGTAGGATTAGTTTGTATTTAATTGTTTTTTATTGTGCTAACCACTTTTTCATGCATGTTTGATCTTCACTGGTTGCTCTATATTTTTGGCCTTGTGCCACATCTAATTTATGCTTAGAAATTCCCTTTATGTATCAATATAACATGATATTGGATCGATCCTAGATTTTACATGATGTAATTACACTTTTCAACTGAAATGAGCACCAGGATAGCACCAACCTCCCTAGTTTAGCAATAGGCTTCAAGCTATCAACTCATCAGTTGTTCATTTATTACACAAGGTTTTGTAATTTTGTGATGGAATGGTGCTGCAATTTTTATAATGTCTGACAATTCAAGCAATGTACTTGCTTCAGATTTTCTCTGAAGCTCAGCAAATTTACTACATTATTTGTCAAGCCTTTAGCAAATATAATATGCATCTATAATCTGTACTCTTTGGCCTTCTTCAGGAAGGCCTTCTACACTTTGGAATTTCAAACCAAACTCTTTATTTTTAATTGTTCTAATTCTATGTACCATGCTTTTTTTGGCTTTTATTTATATTTCAGTTTTAGGTCATTCCTTTTCATCACTTAACTTCCCAACTTTTTTGTTTCCTTTACCGTGGCCAGGTATTGAACTCAGAACTCATTGGGTATTGTCACTTTTTGGATTACTAAACCAATGTTTTTATTCACCGGGCCTTGTGTCATTGTGACAAAAGTATTGAGTTCCTAAAGGAAATTAATGTAAACTGAGATATCCTAAAAAGCATGGAATGTGGAACTAGAACAATGTGGACTAACTAAAATGTCCAATTTGAAATTTCACTGTAAATCATATGAAGAAGGCAGGAGTGTACAATGGTCGAAACATCACGAATAAAGATTAGGACAAGAGTTTGAATGAAGTAAATGAATGTGTCTCTAGCTCAAGGATGTGTCTTTTCACTGAATCTGTTCAACTTGTACAGCGAGAATATTTTGAGGACCCTAGAAGTTATGCCTGGATTTGTCATTGGAGGCCACAATTTAAACAATCTAAGGTACGCAGATGATACGGTGCTGGTAGCAGACACAGAAAGGAAACTACAAACTTCCTACAGAAGTTAGCGGAAGAGAGTGACAAGAAAGGACTACAAATAAACTGCAAAAAACTGAATACATGGTCATCAGTAAAAAAAAAAAAAAAAAGCAGCCCAATATGCCAAATACAAGTCGGGGATACCAAAACCAAGCAGGTACAAACATTTAAATACCTGGGAAGTGTTATAACAGAAAACAGAAAGTGCAACACAGAGATCCGAAGGCAAATTGGCATGGCAAAGGAAGCATTCCAGAAGTTGGATAAAGTATTAAAAAACAGGACAATTTCGCTAGAAACAAAGAAGAGAGTACTGGATTGCTATGTGATGTCAGTTCTTCAATATGGCAGTGAATGCTGGACAATATCATCAAAGATAAAGGAAAAACTTGAAGCAACTGAAATGTGGTCCTATAGAAGGATGCTGCAAATATCATGGATCAAGCATGTGAGCAATGATGAGGTTTTGGAAATGATGGAAGTGAAAAGGAAATTAATACTGAGTGTCATGAAGAGACAGCTGAAGTTCCTGGGACATGCAATGAGGAAAGTGGGCTTGGAGAACCTGATACTAACAGCCAGATAGAGGGGAGAAAAAGACAGGGGAAAGCAGTGGATAATGTATTTGAAGGACCTAATCTGGTGGATGATAGAATAAGGGTTGCATGGTGTGACAGGAGAAAGTGTGCTAAGAACCACCATGGATAGGGAGATGTGGAAAGCCATGATCGCTTACGTCCTGAAGGGACAGGGCACATAGAAAAAGAAGAAGAGGAAAACAATGAGGATCAAATATATAGTTATGATACGAGACAGTGTTGCTAATTAGTGTTTCACAGCATAAGACTGATTTATCTCAAATTGGTTCTATCTATCTTATCTTTCAATCTTCTTATCTTGGTTGGCTTATTTCTATCTGCCAATTTTGGCATGTTTCTTTTTGCTTCTGAGTTTTTTATTCACTGGGCCTTTTTTTTTTTTTTATATATTGATTTATCTGTATGTTTTTTTGCAGGGTGTGCTTGTGGTGTAATCGATAGCGGCTTAGGATTAGAGTTCAAAGAGCAGAGTTCAAATTTCTGTAAGGTTTGTTAGCTTCATAGAAAATATACATAGAAATATACTTGGGTATGATATGAATCTCACTCCTGCTCCACCTATGGGTTAAATAGCAGGATATGTTTTTGAAAAATCATTGTTATTCTCAAAAGAATTGTTAATGAAAAGAATTATTCTTACAATCCAAAATATGATTTAGTTTTAAATAATCTACAAAGGGTTGATAAGCCATAAAAAAAATCATATCTGTCACTTGCAAAAAGTTGATTGCTCATTGTCTGTGAATCTATCCTAATTGTCTATCTAATTGTTTCATTTTTATTTATAAGAGCTAACACACTTTTGATTCTGAGCCATTGTGACACATATTCTAAATCACCATTAATAATTGAAGAGCAGACAGTCAAAAATGTTTTTAACTCAAGGGTGATAACCTATCATATCTTAATCTGTATACCTCTGTCTGTCAGTATCATTCTTTCTAAATCTGTTTATATTTATCTAATTCTGTTTTTATTCAACTTACCTACTTCATTTTCAACTTTTCATTGTTTCTTGATCTTTAAATAGTGTTCTTTATCACTTTTTTCTTGTCTGTTCTTTTCCCTGGCACAAAAATTTTCTTCTTTCTTTTTTTACATTCTCTGTTCTTTCTATCTTTATTAATTTATTTTCTGTCCATGAAGATCCTCAAAAATATTAATTATCATTCAATAAACAAAAGACCACATGATGAATGATTTTCTTTTTTTATTCATTATTCATTTCATTCTTTTATGTCTTTACTTTATGTGACAGGGTGGACAAATATTATGATCCCCGCCAACACTAAAGTTTTTTTCATCATCATCATCGTCAACATATGGTTTTTCCTGAGATTTTTCTTGATTATCTTCAAAAGACTAAGAATAGTTTTTAAAAAAAAACTAATCATAGTTGATATTTGATAATTTATTTTTGACAGAAGCTGTTTTCCTAAGGGCTGAAAACAATTTATATGTAAATGGGATATTTATTAACATGCATAATGAGATATCCCTCATTGAGTGAGTGTGAGTGTGTGTGTGTGTGTGTGTACATATGGATATGGGCATGTGACCAAGGGGGTTAGAATGTTTGTTTTTTGACTATGAGGCTTAGTTTCAAATCTCAAAAAGATGACGTCGATGTTACTGGTCTGGAAAAGGTGATCGCATCATGCGGCACTTTCGAAAATTGCCTGAAAATCATACCATGGGTTGACCCAAGCCTTGTGAATGAAATTTGGTAGACGAGACCCTTTGGGAGCTTTCAATGACTGTTAGGATGAAGTCACAAGTCATCATGACCGAGGGTTTGAGAGTACTAACCTTATTCAGACTGTTGATTATGCCAGATAATGTGCTCTCACCCAGAAAGTGTAACTAGCTCTGCTTAACATGATTTGCAGTATAAACGACAGGGTGTTGAACCAACACAAATGTGCTTGAGAAAACATCTACAGCAGGGATTAGCTAGCCACCCTGGTTGATGGGCATCCTCAGATATGAGTAGCCAGCAAGTATATATATATATATATATATTTATATATATATAAAAATACACATATTATCCTATGTCTATGGCATGACTCAGTTTCATCTGCTATGCAATCATCAGGTGCATATTTCAAACGATATATATTTACTAATATATATATATATAATACAGCTCTGTTCATACACTGAGCACTGTTTCAATAACACCTGAATAATAATACCATACGTATGTACACCCTCATATGTATATTAATTTATGCCATTATATATATATATATATATATATATATACACACACACACACCGTTTTACTGCAAAGAATTTGTCAATTTAACTGAGCAGTTTCATGCTGACTTGGAAGTTTCATGAGTACACCATTATGATGCCATTAAAGTGACATATTTTTTGCACTAAAACTGTCATTGCTCTATCTCCACTTTCATATCATGCACTTTACAATAAAAAGCCAGCTTGTCAAAATGCCTTTAACCCTCTAGAGCCATTCGTATCATATTTGATACAGTATGAAAACAAGCCTTGAAAGAAATATTTTCCTGAAAAATTTTTTAAGAGAAATATTTTATAAATTTCAAATGAAAGCAGTACTGACTGCTCAGTCAATGAATACCAAATGTTTCCTTATAGGGAAATACTGTATCAAATATGATACGAATGGCCCTAGAGGGTTAATCAGTGAAACTACTAAAAAGACAACAATCTTGGTGCTAAACATTATCATAACTCAGCACTATATAAACACACACTCACTCTGCTGGCCAAAACCTTAAGGTCATTGGAAATAATGAATAAACATGCTTTTGCATTATTAGACTCAATCATTTATTTGAGTAGAGCTTAAAAAAGTGAGAATAAGAAAAAGAAAAATAGAAATTAAAACCTTTCTTAACATTTAATAGAAAAAAATTTGAATACTGGGAAATTAGGCTAAATACTAGATGTGCATTGTGGTGCAGTAGATATTGTCTTGGAACAACAAATTGGGGTGCCAAGTTTGAATTCCAGTTGAATTCCTTGCATTCACTTATGCATAAATATCCTTGGAAAAGGTAATAATCTGTCTCTTCCCTCCTGTTATGGATTAGATAATAAGACAGATTAGGTTCTATAGCTTTGGCTGGCAACTAGTCTACTGCAGAAAGCAATGGTAACCTACTGTAGGATAATCTTCTGCCCAATCAGTCATGTCTCTTTCGAGGCATGATCGCCCAAAGTATGTATCATGTATGGCACTTAACTAACTGACTGACTCGTTGGTCAAAAGTTTAAGACCCTGCTTTAAAGAAATCCTAAACAGGATAGGAAATACCTAGCAAGATATCTTAATAGTGAGTTGCATGGTCATCATGAATAACTTCAAAAATTAATTTTGGCATGGTCAATATAAGCATCTGGTGAATGCTGGCTTGAATGTTATTTCAAGTGGTGAAGATAACTTCACGAAAATCATGCATTGTTTAGGATTGACATCTACTCTTATAGACTTCCCTTGCTATCCACTCTCAAGCATATTCAGTGTTGCTCAGGTTGTGGGCACACAATGGGTGGTTAAAAAATTCACATTATTAATCATGAAAAAGTCCTTTGTTTTAAAGGTACTATGGCTTGCAGTGCTGTCCTACTAAAAGATATCTTCATTTCTATACAAGCAAGGGACTTCATTCAGTAAGGATTCTCTCTCAAACTTGCTAATGTAACCAGCTTCAGTTTGACACCCAGTATAACCTGAAACTCCATTGTTCATTGGAAGGCGATAGTACCCCAGATCATGAAAAAACTTCCTCCATTGTGTTGTGTAGAAAATGTCACTGATGGGATATTTTTATCAGACCATTAATGTTGGAAGCCATCTGGACCATCCTGGCTAAAGTTTTTCTGATCAGAGAACAAAATCTTCTTCCACTTTTTTGTGTCCCATATTTGGTACTTTTCACCAAAGTTAAACTGATCTGTTTTGTGGTGTGGAAGGAGGTGTAGATTTTAAAAACATATATGTTAAAGCCTTTCTCTTAAAGATGCCATCTTATGATTCTTGACCTGCATTCTGTGTCTGTAAGTTTGATGAGCAGCTGGTGTCTTGCTCGACAACCCATTGAATTCTCCTCCTCCTCAAAAACCAACAAAATTGGCTCACCACTTAAAATTCTAATACCATATCCCTTAGGGTCTTTGAAGGAATTTGCAACAACAGTTTTGCTATGTAAAATCTCACCAGTGATGGAATGTTTGACAATTCTGCCACATTCAAACTGTCAACGTTTTAGCCAATGTCATGTTTTTAATGTAGTGCAGGAGATACCAGTGGAAGATGTTAATTGCACTAATGCTTGAACATAAATTACTAAAATTTGTTACATGTTTACCAATTAATGCTTCACTTGAATATAGTCTTAAAATTTAGTATTTAGCCTAATTTTCTAGTATTTATTTTTCCTTTTCTTATTTTAATTTCTCCACTCAAATAAATGGTTGAGATTAACATTACAAAACTATAAATTTTCTTCATTTTTGTTGGCCTTGAGTTTTTGGCCAGCAGTGTGTGTTTGAGTGTGTGTGTATATATATATATATATATATATATATACACACACACATAACAAACAATATTTGGGGGAAGAAATTTAAAACTCCAAGCATCCCTTGTGCATGTGGAGTCATACTAACATAATTAATTTAGTCTGACGAAGTCTTAAGGGATGAGACATGTCACACAAAAAATTTTTCCACTTAGTCATAAATCTTCCCCTTCATATATATATATCTATTTAAAAAGGAAAATTAGACTGATTTTTCTCCAGTTTCTGAAAGGATTTTTCTGTTGCTGAGGTGATGTGCTCTGTAATATTTTATTACATGGAGCTCTCTTCCTGTATCATTTTTTAATATTAAAATAAAATTTTTAATATTAATTAGGATCGGGTTTTTGGAATTTACCTTCCTGCTTTTTCCGCTTGGATTAAAGTATCTGAATTAAAATATATATATATATATATATATATATATATATATATATATATAGACATATATATCATTAAGAGAAATATGGTTCATATGTGCTTCTTATAATATGTAGATTTCATAAACTCATTAATAATATTTGAGAAATATTTTGTTTTCAGGTTGCCTTAGATATATAGACATGATGAGCAATGTTAGACAGGTGTTTACTCTATGATGGTTAGCAGTAAAAGAGGGTTAGTTATTATTAGCAAATAATGGAGCTAATTGCTCTTTAATTTTGGAGGATTGTATTTAAAGAGATTACTAGGTAATATAACATCTCCCTTTCTTGATTAAAAGTTAGTTGGTTAGTACTTCATATGTGATGTTTATGGTACTGAATTCAACCTGTGTGGTGATATCATACTTGAAAGAATGACTGTATTTTTTGCTGTTATCTTTGTTGTTGTTTCTTTTTGTGAATACGTCAGAGGTTTAGTCTGTGTGGTGTTTTGAGTGTCAATACTCTCAGTTGATCAGGGTTAAATTTGTGTTTAAATTTTGTATGGGCAGTAATTCTGTTGTTTTCTTTTTACTGCTTGGCCTTTTCTAACCTTTCTGGGATTTCACTATGTTAGGGTCAAAGAAAAGCTAGACATGTGTTTATTCCATGACAGTTAACAGTTAAAGAGGATTATTGTTAGCAACTAAGGTAGTTAATTGCTCATTACTTCCAGAGAGTTCTATTAAGGGAGATTACTAGGTAATATAACAAAGGAATAAAAAGCCAACAGAATGATAACAATATTGGTTAATGAACAGTTAGCTGAAGTGTGCAGCAACAGGGAAACAATCAACCATTTTATACCTTTGATGATATCAGATGCTTGCTGTTAGCAGGTTTATTCAGTCGCTGGCAAGAAAGATGCAGAATTTGCTCAGAAAGTGTAATTTTTACAGAGTGCCCTCTAACCAACAACAACAAAATTCCACAGAAGAGTAAATCCTACTTCTTTGTTTATTCCTTATTTTGTTGAAAAAAAGACAGGTGTGTTGAAAAATTTCACTTTGAAATCTTTCTTTTCATGCATCAATTTAGTCAAAAGACCAATATATAATAAATATCATCAATCTTACTACCAATATTGTTTTCATTTCGTTGGTGTTTTATTATTGAAATTTTATCAACTGGCCTGTTACCACACACGTTAAACTTAGGTGTGTCTGATACAAGGCCAGTAGCTTTATACACCAAGTGAAAACTGTACTTAATATAGTGATAATAATGTAGAGATCGACTTCAAATACACTATTTTACAAGTAGTTTCGATTTTTTATTTAATCATTTCCCCCAAAGTAAGGTGATAGTGCCACTAAGATGTTAGGAGTGGAGTAGAGGAGAATGAAAAGACATTAGTGAGGAGAATGGATAAAAAAACAGATTGTGATTGATGTCACATTAAAATTTTTTATGTAAAATAATATTTAAACTTGGTCAGAAAATTGATTATTTTGGTTATATCCACCCACTCATATATGCTATGTATTTAGAGATAATTATCTCTAATAAATAAATAATACAGATTATTTCATCTCATTCCCAACTATTAATGAAAGAGAACTAACAATAAAATGTTATCAACTATGATAAAGAAATGCCTTTTATGAAATTTAAATTGAACTACTGTGTACTTCAAAAGCAGTTATCTTTTTGAAACATAGATGCTATGTAAAAAAAAAATAATTTAAATAAAAAAGCTATGAACAGAATGAAATCAGTATTTATATACTTCTTTAAATCATGCACTATTTTGACTCTGCATCATCTATTTGGCTATCTACTCTTGTGGCAAAGTGGATATCGGCTTGGAAATCGGGGTGCAGAGTTCGAATTCCAGTTGAATTCATTGCATTCACTTATGCGCAAATACCCTTGGGAAAGGTATTAATCCGTCTCTTCCTTCCAGTTATAGGTTAAATAACCAGACAGATTAGGTTCTATAGCCTTGGCTGGCAACCAGTCTACTACAGAATAATCTTCTGCCCAGTCAGTCATGTCTCTTTCGGGAAATGATCGCCCAAGCTTGTTTCACGTATGGCACTTAACTGACTCTTCTTTTTGTAGATGTGTTCTGATATTTAAAATAAATCTTTTTTCCCTTTAAGGCAATCACTTGTATATAAATAAAGAAATTAAGATATGTAATTGTTAGGTAGAGGAATAAGGAAAATGAACATTGAGAGAGAAAGAGGAGAAACATTATGAGAAAGAAAATCACAAGAAAGAAAGTAAGAGGAGACGAAAGAAAAGAAATAAAAAACAGATGAATGCAAAGTAAACAAAGTGAATAAGAAAAACAGAAAATGTATAGAAAGAAAAAGGTAAAGCAGTGTAAGAGAGGATCAAAAGAACTGGGAGAGAAATACAAAAAAATAAACAAAATGTCCAAAGAGAGAAAAAAGTTGAAAGAGAAGCAAAAGTGAGAGAAAGTATTTCAAGAAAAAAAAAGACATGAAAGAGAAATTAATAAAAGAAGAAAGAGAAAATGAAGAGTTAAAGAGACAGGCACACAAAATGAAGAAAATTAGAAAAAGCAGAGAGGGAGAGAGAGAGCAACATGCAAAAAGAAAGAGAAAATAACACCAAGAAAAACAGAGAGGAACAAATGAGAAATAAAATCAGAGAGAGAGAGAGAGAAAAAAAGCAAATGATGGGAGAGAGATATGTAAATTGAAAAATAAAGAAAAAGACATATTTATAGTGTAGGAAGTCAAGAGTGAATTAACAGTAGTAGTAGTAGTAGTAGTAGTAGTAATGGGAGTTTTGTGGAATTGACTCCAAAGGATATTCTTCCCTGATCACTACAATATTAGCCTAGTTATCTGTTATCTTCCTATATATCATCATAAACTGTTCCTTTTACTCTAGCTCCTGCCTTGAGTGGCCCTTGGGACTTGTAAAAGATGAACATTATTGTAAGAAAAGATAAGAAGAATGAGCAAAAATAAAGAGAAAAAGAGAGAAATGGAAAGAATTAAAAGGGGATGGAAAATAAAATGAAGAAAATATATGGAAAAAAATTGAAATAAACTGGAATACGAAGAAAAAAAGGAAAGGGATAAACAAGTGTGGAAAAATGATCATGAGTGAAGAAGAAATCTTGATATTTATCTGCACTTAAATACACACACAAAAAGTTGATATTCTGTATTTTGATCTGAAATATTCACTGTATAATGTCTAATCTATATGAATTAATACTGAACTCTGAATTAATTTTATTGACGAAGAAAGAGTTTCTGCTGCAAAATATTTGTGTAAAATAAATGCTTTTTTTCCTCATAAATATTGATGTGCATCAGGTAGAGCGGAACAATTGGATAATTGATGTAATGAATGGCAGGGCAGGGACAAGGAAGCATGGGGAAGATTTAAATGTGCCTGAGAGCTGCAAAGGACAGGACGTTGTGGAGACTCATGATCACTCACTTCCTGAAGACACACAGCACATAAATGATAATGTATATACATATGTGTATATATGTATGGTTATGCCATTATAAAGATGTATGTTTTTATGTACATGAATTGAGATAGGTGGATATAAAGAGATACATTGATATCAAATGAAAGACAAATATGAAGAGAATTAGATAAACAGATAGGTTGATAGATATGAACTAACCATGAGATATATGAAGATCATGATCAATAAAAACAGACCTAATTAGATGGTCAGATGTGAACAGATCATCTAGATAGATGGTCAGATGTGAACAGATCATCTAGATAGATGGTCAGATGTGAACGGGCTTAGATAGATGGTCAGGTCTGAACAGACCTAAATAGATATGAACTATGAACACCAGGATAAATAGATACATATTTAGAATCAGACCAAGATAGATACATACTTATGAACAAAGCAAGGTAGATACATACGCGTGAACAGACCAAGGTAGATACATACGCGTGAACAGACCAAGGTAGATATATACAGATGAAGATAGACGGATACGAACAGATGAAGATAGACGGATACGAACAGATGAAGATAGACGGATAGCCAGACAGATATGAACAGCAGCCAGTAGATATATATGAATAGATCAAACAAGATAGAATTTTAAGAGAAAAGGTGAGCTAAAAAAAACCAGTTGGGAAGAGAAAATGTAATGGGCGAGAAACATTGGAACAGTGGGTGGAAAAACAATGAAAAAGTAAGATAGAAGGCAAGACAAGAAACAAACAGATACAAGAGAAAGTGGGGAAGATCTGAAGGAAAAACCCAGGTAAAATATATGAAAGAAAGGAATAAAGAATGAAGTTATATTGATTTTATGAACTCATTAATGGGGAAATATTTGGAATGAAGAATATTTCAGAATCATTCTTTTGTCACTCTCACAAACACAGCCTGCAGCTCTTCATCTTGATAATTTGGTAAAGATACAGTTCTTGCATAATGGTTTCAAATATGATGTAATATGAAAACAATAAAACCAAACTTAAGAGAAAAGAAACAAAAAAATATTAAAAGGAAATTGTTAGAACACTTGGAATGTGGCTTCAATCCAAAATAGTATAAATTGTTATGGTATCTTCCGTCTTTGTGCTTTGGAAAACTAAATGAATGGTTTCATTCTTTATTGCCTTATGTTAACTCTGAATTTGGATTCTATTTCTGAAGTACTATTAAAATCTTTCTATCTCGATCTTTTTTCGTATTGGAACCTTTTGACAATAATAGCAACTGATGTATTACTGAGTGGAAAATAAGTCTGACCAATTTATATATTCTAGAAGTCATATCTTGCATTTTTGTCATCTCTATACATATCTGAGATCTGTCCAGCATGTATCAAGCCACTTCAAATATTCTAAGTTGTTTGACAGCTTCATTTGATAGTATTTGATACCATTCTGAGAGGGGCTGATTGCAAACGAAAGGATCAACACTTCCTCTTGAGGCCTTCTAATTTGCCAAAAATATGCTGTTGAATGAGTTTGTGTACTGTTTGATCCTTGCATTCACAATAACTAAGTTAATTGTTTCTGTTTTGTGCCAGGAGTTTTCACAAAAGATTACATCACCCAGATCTGTCGTCTTCATCCAAATAAAAACTTGGTTCCGTTTTTGCCTTTCCAAAATCTAAAATTGCTGTTGAATTTCCATGGATGAGATTAAATAGAATGTTACTAGGCAGCTGATGGCAGTCCTCAGAAACGTCTTTGTAGACTGATTTTGAAACTTGATAAATGAGATGAGTATGTAAGGTCAACATTGGAGTATTTTGAAAGGACTAGAGTATTATTGTCAAAAATAATGTATTTTTATTCATATTAAATAGATGGACAGATGAACTATGGCATCTGTTACTCTGATTCATGTTCTTCTGTATGCTGATGACTGACCTTGTTACCCACAGGGAGAAGGATTTGCAGTTCCTTGTGGACTGATCTTTAACCACTTATGATGAATTTGGACTTACAATCAGTCTCCAGAAAAAAACTTATGCTGCAGTCTGCGTTAGGGAAACTGTGCAACCTGACGTTGCTATTTATTGAGGTTTAATGGCTAGAAGTCATTAATTTCTTTATCTACCTCATCAGTCAGTTAAGTGCCATACGTTGATACACGCTTGGGCAATCATGTCTCGAAAGAGACATGACTGACTGGGCAGAAGATTATCCTGCAGTAGCTTGCCATTGCTTTCTGCGGTAGACTGGTTGCCGACCAAGGCTATAGAACCCAATCTGTCCTATTATTTAACCCATAACTGGAGGGAAGAGACGGATTTAAATTCAACACATCTGAAGAAGAGATCTCTTGACAACATGAGATTCATTTGGTAAATTTGAGTCAAGGCTTTGGTCAGAATCAGACAGAAACAACAATAATGGTTGAGGTGTATCATGCATGTGTATTAACAACCATGCTTTTACAGCGATGAGTCATGGACAATTTACTACACGCATATCCAGCACCTTGAGTGCTTTCATCAGCATTGTCTGCATAATATTCTAAAGATATCATGGCGATTACATGTGCCTGATACAAAAGTGCCGCAGTTGGCAAAATTGGCAAGTATTGGGTCCATGGCTATGAAACACTAACTTATAGAGTCTAGTAATCTTGTACACCTAGAAAACTCAGACATGCTGAAGCAGTTTATGTATGTGGAGTTATCATAAAGAAAATAGCCTCTATGTAAGCCTCACAAGTGCTATAAAGATAATCTGAAGAACACATTCAATAAGACACACACACGCACATGTATATATATATATATATATATATATATACTCACCTGGGAAGAACTTGTATCAGATTGGCTTACATTGAAAGATTTAATTGTTACTGTTGTCAAGAATTTTGAGAACAGCAGGATAAAATATTTAGACAGATATATGAGAGGCATCAACCCTCTCCCAAAATACTTATTAAAGGAATCTTTGACATGTGATCAATGTGACCACATTTGCTTTTAAAAAGCAGGTCTACTCAGCCACTTGCAGAATCATTATGTTATCAACAACCAATATCACACATCTGATGATCATACATGTACAATTTGCCATAAAGTGTGTTGATCAGCCATCGGATTTGCACAGAATTTCTACAACCAGTATCCAGAAAGGCAAGCTGCAGCAAGAAAACTGACATGTCAGAAATATGGGAATAATATCTTATTTCCTATTTTAAAGTTGATTTATTAAAACAGGAAATAACATATTACATTGCATTTGACTACATGGTTTTGTTGTCATTTTGCACTATCCCATGGTGTGACGTCATAAAACCGCATTGCAAACTTAAGAACTGCGTTTATTATTTTTGGTAACTATTGCCATTGCCAAGCGGAATTTTATGTCAACACAAAATAAAATTGTCGGTGATGGTGGATTTTATAATATTTCAGTTTAAACAACCTCTCTGATGATGGCTCATGTGAGCCGAAAACTTAGAAGAAAACCAATAAATAATTATCCAAATGTTGGAGAATTTTTGTCTTTATTTTCAACTGAAATTAAAGCAAAAATATGACGTTTAGAACGGCTCATGATTAAACATAATAGACATCCATTATCTCTTATATTTAATAGCATATGTTTAGAAAATTACTTGCTGCCTCGATATATATATATATATATATCTGTAAATTCAGATAAAACTTAGTGGGGAAATAGCCATTTTCAACATGTCATTTATGACATGCATTCTTCAAACTCTTATAAACAGAGAATGAGGAAAAATTCTAAGCCCAGAGGTTAGCTTGGGTAAAGGTAAGGGGTTGGGAGGTATTGGTTTTTCATTGGCTTGTGCTGGCAGAAGGAGTTAGTAGTAATTCCTCCTTGGTAGTGAGAGGTATGTGGCCTGGCCCTTGCCCTTGGGTTAGTAGTGGTCAGTGCTGGGGAAGTCACTGCTTGGCCAACTTAAAAAAAAATTTATTTTAAATTTTTGTTGGGACTAATTGGGGGACTAGGATAATTATCTCTATCTATCTATCTATCTATCTATAGGCAGCAACTTTTCTGTTAATAATTTTTCATTGAATATAGCCAGCAAGGAGGATTTAATCAATCTTTCATTGAATCTTTCCAGTATACTGTTTTGTTTTTTAAGAGTTAAAAGAGATAAAAATTATCCATAGTGTTTATTGTTCCAAGTGCTTTTGGCCAGTGCATTGTACTACATAGCAGTTTTTACTGCGTAAAGATTCTTGTGGAAGAGGAACCTTTTCGAGCAGTCATGTGACATGCTGTGAAGGTCACTTGTATTTTTAGAAAACACTTGACACACTATCTGTGCTACTGAACAGTGTCAGATTGATAGCGGAGGAATGACATTTAATCAATAGGGCTTCTCTAATAGTAAAATGTCAATGTTTATGTGATTTAAGAGATATTTTTGTGTTATCAACTACAATTTTCCTTGGGGTTTCTTGTAAATTATAGTTTAATAAATACTTTTTAATTGCACTTTCATTTGATATGTGACATGCAAGGTATCTGTTTAATGAGGTGGTAGTATAGGTAATTGATTTGTGATAAGAAACACAGTCTTGTACTGGACACTGAAATTGGTAAACTATATTGGCAATTGTTAGTTTTGATTGAGTGAGGTTATTTTGGTTAGTAAAGACAAGGTTAGCAGTCTTCCATTTTCTGTCATATATATTTTACACGTTTTTCAGAGTTTTTAACAAAAATATGGTGTTTAATAATTTTCTTCACGGCAAATTTGTCCTACTTATAATCGTTGTTCATCCAATTGCAACATATGTTGATCTTGCTATATTTTTATTACTGAACATAGGCACACACACATATAGATATATATGCATGCATACAGGGGCTTGGAAAAATACATATGCAGTAATGAAAAACAAAATGTATACAAAACATGCTGCATTGATTATACAAACATATCAATAACTAGCAGTATAGCCCGGCATTGTTCAGGTGTAATAAAAGCTTTAAAACTAATCCATGGTCCTGGAGCTCAGACTCTTTGGACGTTGGCATGAAAGACTAAAAAGAAATAGTTGCTTCCAGTTAAAGCGAAACCGTAGACTGAAAGAAAAATGAATGGATGTAAGTCAAATTTTGATTTCCTGGTATTGATATCAAATAAGTTTTTTTGTCGTAAACTGAATTTTGAAGGCTAAATAAGTCCTCTGAGTAAATGGTATCATGGCTGAGACTAAGAACTACAATTATATCTACTTAGAGCTAAACCTGAAGCAAAAACTAAAATAAAAGAGCTGAAAAAAATACAGACATACAGGCAGATAAACAGACTCACACACAAACATCTTGCCTTTTACTTTTATATATATATTATTGATTTTCTGCACTATTGTAAGAACTGCAACCTTGAAACTTCTGAATATCGTTTCTTATGTCTTTGTCTATAAGTGTATCAAATTTGATTAAAATCAAACCACCCATTTCTATAACCCGATTTTTTCGATTATCGATTTTCGATATTTATCGGGGGTACCCTGACACAAAACCTAGCTAAGAACGCTTATAGTACAACTGTGTAAATTTTCAAGAAAATCGGATCAGCCGTTTCGGAGTCTATAGGTAATGGATACACACACTGACACAGACAAAGTTTCATTTATAAATAAGTTTAGATAAAGATAATTAATGATAAACATAACCACTAAAATATTGAATGTTATAATACTGGTATAATACTTACTGTATAATTACTTTTTCAGAACCCTCAATGTTCACTTGAAATCTGCTTGCCAAAAATGCCTTTCTACCATTAAACTACTGAAAAAAATGGCAATTTTAACACTAATCATCAAATACATATATATATATATATATATATATATATATATATAACATTTTCCAGACGGTGGAAGTGAGTACAAAAACTGTCCATATCATCGATTGTCTCAAATGCTTTTGGACACTTCTTTAGTCATTTTTAAGGGGGTGATTTTGATGAAGTTGATTTGTTTTCATTTTTTCACTGTGTGATTCTATTGTTTGTGAATAATAGCAGCAGTAATTCATGTACAGGGCCTCTCTTATCTTGAGTTGTTTTTTGGGGATTGGATTTACAAAAGACTAGTGTTATTGACTAATATCTTTCTTGCTGTAGATTATGGCTTAATGAATGTTTTTTTATAGAACTCTACTGTGACATGTGAGATGTCTATATACAGGGTGCAATGTATAGATTGTTATCTAAATTATGCAAAAATGAAAATAACACTGACATCTCATTTTAACAGATATACTTTACTAAAATTACACAAAAAAATATCTTGAAATACTAAAGGGTAAATTAATTCAATATAATTGCCATTCATTTCAACCATAGCTTCCAGACTATCCTGAGTTTTTCTGGATGATTTCCTTGTTTAAGTTGGTGAATTCTACCATTGCCTTCCATTGACCTTTAATATTACAAAGAGTTTTATTGGTCACTCACTCAATTCTACCCCACACATAATAATCAAGAGAGTTACACAGTGCGGGGAGTTGTGGGCAGTGAAAGGTGAGATGTGGTCTCAGAATTTGTCTGACAGCCATGACTGGGTTCTCCTGGTTGTGTGGCATGGTGCATAGTACTGCCACCAGATACAGGCACTTCATGTAGGCTTCCATGTTGAGTCTGAAGCCCTCGCCAACAAATTCAGAAGTTCTTTTCAGAATGATGAGACTGAGTTTTCCTGGCTGCTGTACCCTTCAAATCATCATTAGACTCATCCAACCATTTTTTTTTTTTTTTCAATTTTCTGCACCGCTCTTAGATTGACATCCAAACACTCTGAAATGTTTTTAATTGGAGCTTCCAGTATGATTGCCAAGCAGTACGGTAAATTATTTCCAAATTTCTGGCAAAGTGAAGTGTGTCATAGTGCTCTTTTTTGCAGATGTTGCCTATCTGTTATACTGTGACGTCGACAAAATCATCAAACAATATGCATGCGCAAAATTAAAAATATGAAATGGCGACAATTTATCCATCGCACCCTACATATAGAAAAATAGGGGTTTCCTGTGTTATGTATAAAAATGTGTAAGTTATGTGTCAACACTTAGTGCATAATTTTTTAATGTTCTTTTTTAAGCTGAAAATCTATGCTGAATTTTGGAAATATGAATATCTCAACTTTATAAATATATGAATGCATAATTTAAAATTGATTTTTGTAATGTAAAATATTTAATAGCATTATAATTAGTCTCTCTGCCCCCCACCTTTAGACTTGTGTACAGGGAACTACACAAGGAAATAAGAAGAAAATGCAGACAGGCTAAAGAGGAATGGCTCAATGACAAATGTGCAGGAATAATAAAGCAGAGATGCATAAAGAAATAAAAGAACTGACAGTACAAAAAACCTGCTCTTCAACAGGACGTCTAAAATCTAAGGATGGAACAATCATTTTGGAGAAAGAGGAAACTGATTGTCCGAATCCTGATGAATAGAGCGAGAAGCAGAATCAGGCCAGAGATAGGACAAGAACAGTGCAGTTTTGACAAAGACACTGGAACAAGGAATGCCATATTTATGATTAGGATGCTCTCTGAAAGGCCAATACAAATGAAGAAGGACTTATACTTGTGCTTTATTGATTATGCCAAGGCATTTGACAAAATGTGTCACAAAGAACTGATGAAGAGGCTCGGCAGCCTGGACATATTTGGGAAAGACTTAAGAGTAATCCAGAATCTTCACTGGCAGCAAACCGCTTGTATACAGAAAGGTAATGAATTCAGCAGATATACAAAGATAGAAATGGACGTAAGACAAGGATGTGTCTTTTCATCGGATCTGTTTAACTTGTACAGCACAAATATTTTGAGTACCCTAGAAGTTATGCCTGGATTTGTCATTGGAGGCCACAATATAAACAATCTAAGTTACACAGATGATACAGTGCTGATAGCAGACACAGAAGGAAAACTACAAGACCTCCTACAGAAGGTAGCTGAAGAGAGTGATAAGAAAGGACTACAAATAAACTGCAAGAAAAACCAAACGCATGGTCATCAGTAAAAAGAGCAGCCCAATATGCCAAACAGAGGCCGAGGATACTAGAATCAAGCAGGTACAAAAATTTAAATACCTGGGAAGTGTTATAACAGAAGACGGAAAGTGCAACACAGAGATCTGAAGGCAAATTAGCATGGCGAAGGAAGCATTCCAGAAGTTGACTAAAGGATTAAGAAACAGAACAATTTCACTAGAAACAAGGAAAACTACTGGATTGCTGTGTGTTGTCAGTTCTTCAATATGGCAGTGAATACTGGACAATATCATCAAAGATGAAGGAAAAACTTGAAGCAACTTAATTGTGGTTCTATAGAAAGATGCTGTGGATATCATAGATTGAGCATGTGAGCAATGATGAGGTCCTAGAAATGATGGAAACAAAAATTAATGCTGATCATCAGGAAGAGATAGCTGAAGTTCATGGGACATGCAATGAGGAAGGAAGGCTTAGAGAACCTGATACTAACAGGGCAGATACATGGAAAAGGAGACAGGGGAAAACAAGGGATAACATATTTGAAGGACTTAATTAGGTGGATGATGGAATGAGGGTTGCATGGTGTAACAGGAGAAGGTGTGCTAAGAGATGTGAAAAGCCATGATCACCTACGTCCTGAAGAGACAGGGCACACAGAAGAAGAAGAAGAACCAAACCAAATGTTGTATGAACATCTAATGTGTCCAGTTATGAGCAGTACACATTTTGAGCTCACGACTTTGATAGAAAATGTGGAAAGCAAATGATAAGGTAAGTAAATATTTTATTGTTCAAATTCCTTAAAATATATATCTATACCTTTGGTTGTTAGGTGTGGTTCTTGTTAACTTTCTTCTCTTTTTGCCTCTGGTTATCAAAGTCTAAATTTATATATAACAGATTGCCATTATCACACCAAGATATAACTCAATAAAAAAAATAGGGATCATATTTTACTAATAAAAGGCTATATAGAATATCACAATGTTTAGAATTTGCTGGGCACCTTTTGACCAACCCTTATTCAGATCAAAAATCATTGGTAATATAGGACGGAGTATCTAATATTAAAAATTTTTATTAGTCACCAAAATTAAAATAGTAGTAAGTCAAAAAAGTTTTTTTCACATTTGAATAATCTCCATCCTGCATTAAAATATATTATGGATATATATATTATTGGTTATCTTTCATGAATGTTCTAGTAAAAAGAACAGTTTCATGCTTTCTTACTAGTGTTTACCATAAACTCACCTTCTCTGGGCTTTACTTAACTTGGGACTCCTTTACTCCCAGAACCAGGGAAATTAATCTTATTAGCTGTCTTACTCATCGGTTTCTAATATTATGTTCTGAGTGCAAACTCGATGCTGAGTTAAATAAAATTATACAACTATTTTTGATGTATGGTTATCCCAAATGTGTTATTACATCTGCCATTGAACGAAGAATTTCTAAATTCAATGAGACTAAGATCTACAAGCCATCAAAATGTCCTGTATATGTCAGACTACCGTGAATTGGTTCCGTTAGTCAGACATACGCCGATAAAATTTCTTACAATATTGATGAGTTTTGGTCTGAAGAAGGGTCAGTTGAAAGGTGCCTAGCAAATTTTAAACATTGTGATACCTCTGTATCCCATTTTATTAAAAAAATATCCCTTTTTTTTTTTCTTTTTTTTTTTTTTGTGATATAAAAAAATAAAAGATATATAATGGAATTGATCCCGACCAGGCATTTTGACTTCAATTACTTTCTCACTGATGTGTCTTCCCTCTGTCTTTTCTACAAATATTTTTTGTGGTAACTTATCTATGTGTGCACACATCAAAGAAAATTTAGATATCATTGATGAGTATAGCTTTTTTGTCTGTTATTTCAGAAAGTAAAAATTCTATGTTCTAGACTTATCATATATGAACTCAAATGTTTCTTGAAAATTTTAATAACTTAAGCTCTACAACTAAAAAAACAAAAACAGAAAATGTATTTCAAAATATGAGCATGGGTTGAAAGATTCATAGCTTGACTATGAAGGATGGATGACAGCTTTATCTGTAAAGAAACAATTCATTTATTAATTAGTGTTGCAATTAATACATGCAAGAATTCACAACACTCCTTTATAGTCAGCCTATTCTAATCTCGGAACATTCGAGTGAGTAAATCACTATGCAGTTTAAATACCATGAATCACTTCAGTACATATAAGCACATTCATATGGAAGATTACTGACTTAATAGTTGTTCAGAAGACCTGAACCCAACAGAGAATCTATAGGACATTGTTAAGAGGAAGATGAGAGATACCAAAACCCTAGCTGAATGCCATTATCATATCAATTTCATATAAAATCATGTGTTTCAAGCAATTTATTTTTATTTTAATTTTGATAATTATGGTGGTGTTGTTTGGAGTTCAATGTGATGTTTTCACAGTCAGTGACAATTTGGATTGCCATATCATCTCTTGGTTTTGGTTTATCAAGTCTAAAGTTGGTGCAGCTTTTAGAAATTTTAGAGCATTTCATGCTTCTGTCTACGGACAAATTTTCTGGAGATTCTGTTTTTCTTTTTTAGCAGGACTTGGCATCAGCCCACACTGCCAAAACTACAACTAGCTGGTTTGCTGACCAGTGCTATTTTTAGGATTGGTTGACTAACTCAGCTGATCTGAAGTCCATAGAGATTCTATAGACTTTTGTCAAGAGGTATAAATTTACTTGGCACAATACACACATGTTGAATGCTGCAATCAAAGCAACTTGAACTTCCATAACAGCTTGGCAGTGCAATTGACTGATCACACCTATGTAATGCTGCATTGATGCAGTCATTTTTGCAAAACACTCCACAACCAAGTCCAATATTTTTGTCTTCTAAATTATTTTTCTTTTTGATTTCATCAAATATGGTAATAATTTGCAATAGTTAACTTTTTATTTTCCGAAGCTGTAACTGTAATTATCAAGACTAAAGCAAAAAGAAAGGATTTGATTTATTTTATATTTGTTCATGTATTGAATACTGTTGTCATATCTGGCCTGGTACTCTTGCCATACATCTAGAAATTCTTGATAAAATCCAAAAAAGGATATATAATGTAATCAATCCTGACCAGGCATTTTGACTTCAGTTACTTTCTCTCTGGCGTGTCTTCCCTCTGTCTTTTCTACAAATATTTTTTGTGGTAACTTATCTGAGATGTTTTTCTCTGGTGTTCCAAATACATGCTACTAGATTGACACATAAGTCCCATTGTTTTACTGTTGAACTAGTTAAATTCAACTGCCACTTCTCCAACAGTTTCTTTTCTTGCACTTTCCATCTTTGAAATCTCTTCAATGTCCTTGATAATTACAATCTTCAAAAGTATAAATGCATTTCTTCTTGAAGCCAGTTCATCTCTTGTTCTCTCCTCAATTTCACTTTCACTTCCTGTAATATCCTGCACACTAGTGGTATTCATTCTTTTCTTGGGATTGAAATAATTCACAAAAGAAAGACAATCTAGAATTTACAAAAGTTTCATTTTCTGAATAAAATTGAAGAGAAAAACAAACTTATCTATATTTTAATTTTTTTTTTTTTTTGAGAGGCTCCTGTATAACATCAGATATAATGTTTTATTTTGTGGATGTCAGTTGTCTCGAGTGTACAAGAAATATCTACAATTTCATTCAAGTGCTGCTTCAAAAACACCACTTGAATATATCAACAAAGCTTTCATCATAACCTTGGAGTCAAGCCTGATTTTCATAGGGCCAAAGCTTCATTGTCACTAACTCAGAATGTCCCAGCAGTACCTTTTAATACAACCAGATTTTATTGGTTTTCCATCACAGTTTGGGAATGTGAGATGAAAATGCAGTTTCATCATGAATTTTTTCTTTTTCATTACTTTTCAGTCAATGTCCATGATATATGTATGGTTGGTATGCATGAACACACACACACACATATATTAACAGAGATTCATTGAAAATCAAAAAAGATCTTACTGATTCTCTGTTACATATTCATTGAGAATATTAAATTTAATTAAAATCTTGTTTTGAACTGTTGATTTAGTTTGTTTTATTACAATCACAATGTTTCAACCAACCCATTCTTCAGTTTTCTTTGGATGTTCAGTTTATATCGAAGAAGGTGAGGTTTCTTATCTGGCTGTTTAGTCACAATGACAAATGTTTCCATGTAAGGAAATGGCTAATATGGCTATTAACTTTAACCAAACTGTTGCAATATAAGTTAGACAAATTTTTCAGAAATACATTTAGTGATTGTAAGATGCATCATCATTATTATTCTTAGAGTTGATAAAATTATTCTTTTTATGATTACAAAGTTTGGTATAAAAACAGTTTCATCAGTTATCTTAGATCAATACTGATCCATTTTACAGTTGCAAAATGTTTTCTTGCAGAAATTGTATAACTTAAGGAAATGACTATATTACTATTACCCTATCACAACAGTTAAACATGGTAATTGTAATATTAGCTATTTCTTTCTATAGAAACATTAGACATTTTAACTGAACAGCCAGTTCTCCAATTAGTTGAAATTTATAGAATCTTTCAATTAAAACAACTGTTCAGAAAAACAGGTTTCTCAGTAATCTAATTGTTATCACTCTTCCTGGTTCCGATGGTGTGTGTGTGGGGAGGGCTTTGTATTTTTTTTTAAGTAGAGTGAAACAGAAACCTCTTGATTATGTCTTTATTTTCAAGTTACAATTCCTGTTCATTTTAGTTTGATACAAAGTTTTCAAGTGATGCAGGTTCTGTTATTTTATATGTTATTTTACACAGGCAAAGATTGCTGCATAATATGGTGGTGTGTATATATGGGTGTGGAAATTATAGCAACTGGAGATATACTGACCTTGTTTAAGAACTTAATATTAACTGTTTCCTTATCAGGAAAAATATTTCACATGAATTGACCAGGCAGTCATGTGACCATCATTTGAATAATAATAATAATAATAATACCTTTTAATTAAAACAATTTTTCAAGAAAATAGGTTTCTCAAGTTCACTGACTGGTATTGCTCTTTATGGGGGCTTCTTTCCTTGTCTTTTTTTGTTTGAAGTAGTGTGGAATGTCAACATCTTGATAATGTAATTATTTTCTCTTTAAGTTCCATGCAATATCCATTTTAGTTGTTGCTGTTGTTGAAAGTCCCCAAGTGATATGGTTTCTGTTATAGACTAAACCAACAAGGAATAAAAGAAATGTCAAAAAGACAAATTTTACTAAAAGTTGCAAAGGACAGGAAGTTGTTAAGAGTTATGATTGCGCACATTCTGAAGGGTCACAACAAATAGGAGATGAAGGATCTATTTAAATTCATATTAAAACATTTTTTTCAGGAAAATGTTTTTTTATGTCCATTGCTATTTGCTCTTTCCAGTATTGATAGGGACTTTTTTCCTAACCTTTTGTTTGAAGATATGTCAATATCTTGATTATGTCATTATTTTTACTTTTCATGTGCTATCCATTTTGTTTGTTGTTGGTGCTGAAAGTCCTCAAGTGATGTGGCTTCTGTTATTTGGTATATGAAAATGGCAACAAAAAGGAAACATACTTAACATCAGCAAGTGACAGTTGAAAGTTTTAGGGTATGTAATGAGGAAAGAAGGCTTGGAAAATATGATACTCAGAACTGATTGAAGGAAAGAGGTAATCAGTGATGAGCTTGAGTAAATAGCTTGTAGAACAGGATTTGGGAGAAATAACAAAAGGACAAAACTTATTAAGAGATACAAGGGACAAGAAATTGTGAAGGACAATGATGACCTACATCCTGAAGAGACATGGCACAAAAAAGAAGAATCATTTCACAAAGTTTGGAGAGGGATGGTTTTCAAATTTAAATAAATATTGTATATACTTCATAGTTTAGATATTTCTAAATGTGTTTTATACCATCTATAGAAAATCTCAAATTTGTATGATGTTATATTAGTTTGAAATTTTTCATATTTCATGGTATGCAATCACCACTGACTTGAACCCCCTTAACATAGATCTTTCAATATTACAGTGCAATTACTGAGAGTTTATCACATCTGTCATTTTTTTTTTTTTTTTTTTTTTTTTTTTTTTTTAATGATTTGGGTTATAAAGGATAAGGGCTCTCCACAGATTCCCTTTCTTTTTTATTTGTGAGTTGGCTTTCATTCTTGGGAGAAATAGTGCAAAGTATCCTCTTACCTTCTTCATGATTTGGAATTCAAAGTTTTCCTTCTTAGACCGGTTGTCAACCATAGCACAAGAGCCCAGTCTACTCTAATGTTTAACCTATAGTTGGAACAAAAAAAAAATAGTTCATGCCTTTTCCAAGGGATTGATGTGATAATGAACACAACAGCCTAGCATGGAATTTGAACTCTGCTCCCTGATTTCTTTTTCCAGACCTTTATTTATTCTACTACTCACACATTCTTGCCATCAAATGCAGCACATTGTATGTTTAGGATAACGCTTACTTTGCAAAGTATATAGTATTGATTGAAAGTAGATTAAAACTTAGTATAAATCAAATACAATACAAGCAGTGATTTTCATAAAATGAAACATTTCCAAAATTACTGAAACGCCTCAAGGAAATGAGCAATGGTGTATGTTGTACGTTCTCTGAATTTTTTCATTACCTTGTGCAGGAATAATGGCTTCATCTGACTAATTTTCAGGTTCATAAAAAATAGCAAATGATTTTCTGATTTGCAATAAGATTATTTTTACTCTGAGGCAGAAGAAAACGACATGTCAAATCTCTACCTCAGTAGTTAATTGTCAGTAATTCATTCTCCTCTTTCTAAAAAAGCAAATAACCATTATGAAATAAATACTTGGCAATGAATCTATCAATTAAGAAGATTAGAATACTTGTAATTAATTTTTATGCAAAGAAGGATTAAACCATAACTTATTAAATGTACTGATATGTCAGTGACTGCCTAATTAGTCTTCCCTGCTCATAGATAGAACATAAATTTTCAAGCAGTGAAGGAATGCAATTGAATATGATTAAAGACTATCACTGGACTAAGAAAATACATAAGAAGTCACATTTCATAATATTAAACTGTTTAAGGGGTCACAAATAAAAACAGGAACATGGGATTAGTGTAAACAATTGTATTAACAAAATAACAGTGAAGGTACAATATGCCAGCTTGTTTGTCTAGCCGACAAAAAAGTGGTGTTGGATATCAAGTCTCTGTTTGGTAAGTCACTCTACAAGTGTCTGACTCCTACCAGACTGGTGCTCCCTGGTGACTACTAGTCACATGGTATTTATTCAGGTTGAGTTAGTCCATGACTATGTTAATGGGTAGGTCTGCCACAACATTAACCAAACATCTATTGAGTATATACTTCTTTTACATGCCCTTTTTCTTCAGGTCAAAGTTCTCCACTACTTCCTATCTTGCATTTTTTTTTTTTTTTTGTAGCAATGTTTGTTTTTTACTATCTTTCTAACTAGCTGTCATTTCATCCACTTAGACAAGCTCATTAGATAATTCACTTGTAGTTTCTCTCTGCTTCTCAGGCCTTCAGTATGTTCTGTGAGTGTCACATTCTCTTTTTTAATTATGTGTCCCAGAAATTTTAGCTGACACTTTTTTTTTTTATCTTCAGTATAAGTGCTTCTTTTTTTCTTTTTTTTTTGTTCCTATTTTCTTTAAGACTTCCTTGTTACTTCCATGGTATTCTCAGGATCCTTTCATAGATCAACATATCTGTTGCTTCAAGTCTCATCTTCATTTGTAAAGAAATTGCCCATAATTCCCTGCCATATATAAGGAATTTCATTCTCACATAAGCAAAAAATAAATGAAATAAATTCATATGAAATAAAAACATTAATTCCATAAAATAAAGGTGAACAGTTTTGGAAATTTTATTTTCTTTCAGAAAATAAAACCTGCTGCAATAATATTTTCACTATTGCCTGAAGTAATAACAAAAAAGAAAGGAAAAAATGCAAATCAGATTCAATTACCAAGAAAAAAATATTTATTTCTAACCAGCTAAACAAGGGTACTTGCAAAAATTCATCCCTTTTTGCTGAGAATAGGATAATTTATTCTCTGATTAATACAATGTAAAACATATATCAGAAAAACAAAACTTAAAAATTGCAATGAACAAAAAAGCAAACAAAAGAATTGGGCCGACCTGCTGTGTCAATGATAACAAAAAAAAAAAATGGGCAGAGCCTTAGCTCTACAGCACACTTTCATTCCTTTCAAGGGTCAAAAGCTTTATCTTTTTTCTTTTCTCTCTTGTGTAGAAAAAGTTTTCTTTTTGGTGACTAAACGTCCTTCTATTTTTTTTTTCTTCCCATCCACCTGGAAATTCTACCTTTCTTTTACGGCCATAGAAGGTGAAAATTTACTAAACATGCGGTAAAACATTTTGAAAACGCATGTGTTTGCTCCTCCTTCTTTTACTTAAATGGCCTTAGATTCAAACTCCGCTTATGGGCTTCTTTTTGAGCTTTCATTTCTGGGGCTTCTCCGAGAGGACTTTTTTTCAAACTTTCTCTGAAGGGGAAACTTGCCTTCAGCAACTTTTTTATCCATGCATCCTTTACTTATGAGCAAACGCTGCCTGCCTTTCAGCAGGGAGAAAGAAACGATGCTCTTGTTTCTAAGTAGTCTCACTTCCAGCTGCTGCTAAAGTCCTGTCACAGTTTTCTCTTCCCCTTCAAAAGGGGAAGTTCACGTCTGAACTTTCCAATCACAGTCTATTAAAGAAAAATCAGCAGGTTTTTAAGGCCAGTAACTCAGTGAAAGTCTATTGTTCTCCTTTCACCTAAAGAATTTTCAAAACATTACTATTTAGCATTACACTGTAATTAATTATCATATTTTTGGTGTTAAAGATATATTTATTTGCACCAAAATTTGATAAATATGCACCAATAGTACGAATAAAAATTATAAATGAAATTTCCAAGGTCTAAAAACAAAATGGCTGATCTAAAACATAAACTCTACAAATCAGTTCTATGTCAGGGAATGCAGGGACCCTTTTTTTTTTTTCTAAGAATTAGATAATTTTTAAAGCAAGCTAGATTCCATGTGATAGTAGTTGAGAAATTTTTTCTGGTTATATATTGGGGTGTTTTCAGTTCATGAGATGCAAAAACTTTGTTATGAGAACAAAAATTGGTCAAAGGAAATAACACTTGATCAGGTATAAATTCAGATGAAAAATTTATGGAAAAAATGATCTGAGTCATTTAAGAAATGTGTTATCAATTATGAAGTGTGTGAAACTAGAATAACATTCTCTTTGATCATAATTCATAATTTAAGATCCAATGATGAAACGTCTAATTCTTTACCAAGAAATAGTGAGAGTGATAAGGATAAGATTCTCTTTGATCATAATTTGAGATCCAATGATGAAACATCTAATACTTCGGAGTCTGTCCCTCACCCAGGAAGAAATGACATGAGCAACAGGTGTCTCTGGACCATTAACCCTGTATCTGTGCACAACAGACAAAGAATTACCTTGGGGTCATGGAATGTCAGGACAATCAACAAGCAAAACAAATGCAAAGAACAAATTGGAAAAGGAAACTTGAAATGACTCACTAAAGGAAGCAATAGTGACATCAGCAAACAACATTGCACCAAAGGAAATCAGATACAGAAGAAAAAAAGGAGTGGATGAGTGAGAGATTCTCAACTTAATGCAAAGGAGACAAGAAATAAGGAGCAAATGCAGACAGGCTAAAGAGGAATGGCTCAACAACAAATGTGCAGAAGTAGAGAGATTGAGCAGGACTAATAAAGCAGACATAAATAAAGAAATAAGATAACTGACAGGACAAAAAACCTGCTCCTCAACGGGATGTATAAAATCCAAGGATAGAATTATCATATTGGAGAAAGAGGAAATACTTCAGCGATGGGAAGAATATATAAAAGATCTTTCACACGACAACAGAGAGCAACCAATAATATCATAAAGATGAGGACGGACCAGAAATATTAAAGTCTGAAGTGGTATCTGCAATAGCCAAACTGAATAGAAACAAAGCAGCTGGACCAGACAGTATTTTAATAGAGTTGCAGATAGCTCTGGATAAATTCAGCATAGAGAAAATTACAGAAATAACAAATGATATTTATAACAGTGGTGTAATACCGGACGACCTAAGCAAGTTGATTTTCATAACACTGCTTAAGAAACCAGGTGCAAATGAGTGCGAACTCCATGAAACAATCAGTTTGATGAGCCACATTACAAAACTGATCATCTGAAGTCTGATGAAAAGAGCAAAATCGGGCCAGAGATAGAACAAGAACAGTGTGAGTTCATCAAAGACACTGGAACAAGGAATGCTATATTTATGATTAGGATGCTATCTGAAAGGGCAACATAAAGGAGAAAGGACATGTACCTTTGTTTTATCTATTATGCAAAAGCATTCAACAAAATATACCACAAAGAATTGATGGAGATGCTCAGCATCCTTGACATATTTGGGAAAGACAGGGAACAAGGGATGATCATCTTAACCTGTTCAATAGACGTGGGTGGAGTGTGAACCGGGCGATAGATAGATCTATCTACTCCAATTCACCTCTGACAGTTGACTCACCGAAGGGATTAAGAAGTAAGGAAATATGAGACGATTCGACTTCCGCTCCCATTTCATCTTGACTTACCATTTTATTGAACTCTCTGTTAATTGTACTTTTCTGTACAATAAACTCTGTTATTTGTTTACCCTTTACGTGTTGTGTAAGCCTTTCCACTAGGAACTTACCTTGTTGTTTATATCCTAGGAATTTCAACTGTCTCTTTCTAATCCTAATTATAAATGTTTTTTCCTCTTCTTTTTTTTTTTTTTTAAATCAATTCACCCCTAGCAATACAATAATGGAACTAAGACACAAGGTGCTACTGAGAGTAAAAGACAAAGATAAGATTTTAGAAGAAATTATAAACAGAAAACAAATGATAAATCTCTATTCCTGTTCATAAGGACAGGGAGGAGTGTGATCTGGACAATAGATAAACCTATCTACTTTGTTTCCATTTTCCTTAAAACTTCCTTATTCACATTTTTTATCCCTTATTTTCTGAGCATCAATCAATAAAAATTTTGTCAGTCTGAAGACTCACCTGCTGATAAATAAATCAGTTCTCCTGGTATCTGTAAATTAAAAAGTTATGTGGAGGTGCAGGCTTTCTTTATGGCTATTAACCTAAAATAAACACAACCAGCTGTGATTGTACCATTTCAATCTTTTTTTAATCATTTCATCCCAAGCACAGTGAGACCACCAAGGTGTGCAGAGAGTTACAGAGAGAGAAAAGACTGGATACAGGGTGTATTGAAAGATGAATGGGATTCAAGAAGGTAGAAGATGGTAATTGACATTGCATTTTAATTTTTGAAGATTGTATCTGTCAAGATAGTAAGGAAATGGAAGTTTCACAGATGGAAAGTAAGACAAAAGAAATTATTGAAGTAGAATTGCATGTTACATTCAACTATTTCAATGGAATACCATTGACAAAGTATGAATCTGTTTCTCCCTTAACTATCATTCTTCACTAAATATTAGGTTGTCCCAAAAGTTTGTAAACACTTACGAAAAATTGAATTTTTATGCAATTTTGCATTTATATTGTTATAGTGATCTTCATCTTTGTATTCCAGATGGCAATTGATAAAATTGAGCTGCAAGTTTGAATTCATTACTGCTGATAGTGAGGTCTTTCAACCAGAAAAACTGCAGAAGAGATTTGTGCTGCCAAAGGTGAAGGAACAATTGCATATGCGGCAATCTCAAAGTGGTACAAGCATTTCAATTCTGGCAACATGAGTCTTGAAGATAAGCCTTGTTCAGGACGGTCATTAAAGTTGGATGATAGAGACCGGGTTGGACATTGCGCCTTCATCGAGCACTTGAGAGTTGGCTGATGAGCTTGGAGTTGGCAAATTGACAATTCACCGACACTTGAAGCAACTTGATTTTGTTCACAAAAAGCCACGCCAAGATTCACACAAACTCACTGAAACCCAAGCCAACAGGCAAGTTGAAATTTGCCATCAATTGCTCAGCAATCCATTGGACGAGCGTTTTTGGAAGCACATTGTGACATCTGATGAGAAATGGGTCTATCTGGTCCAGCACAATTGAGACAAGCGATGGTTCAGAAAGAGCAAGAGACACAGTCAGTTCCAAAACAAGATCGATTCAGCAAGAAAGTCATGTTGTGCGTTTGGTGGAACTTTGAAGGAATCGTGCATTTTGAGTTGGTTCCGAGTGGTCATGCCATCAGTGGCAAACATTACTGTCAGCAACTTGAGCGGGTCTACGAAAAGTTGAAGCAAAAGTACCCGGCTCTGATCAACCGAAAGTGCGTTTTGATGCAGCAGGACAATGCCAAGCCACACACCGCCAGGAAGATCAAAGACAAGTTTGAAGAGCTGGACGGCGTTGAGGTTCTGCCACATCCAGCCTACAGTCCTGACTGTGCTTCATCAGATTACGGCCTTTTCCGCTCAATGCAACACTTTCTGAAAGGCTGCCAATTTGACTCGTTTGATGAAGTCGAGGAAGCCTGTCAAGAATTCTTTGATTCGAAGCTGGCTGAATGGTACTTTGACCAGATCCGAAAGTTTGCAGATCAATGGCAAAAAGTTTTAGAAAATGATTGTCTTTATTTTGAGCAATAATTTTTGTTGTTTTTTCAAGTAAAATTTCAATTTTTTGCAAGTGTTTTCTGGTAACCTTAGATTACTTGGCAAGTAAAATTTCAATTTTTTGCAAGTGTTTACGAACTTTTCGGACAACCTTATATTTTAACAAAATGTTTCATCATTGGCATGCCGTAATGGTGAACTGAGAAAAGAGTTGCTGAAAACAGCAAGAAGACAACCCACACTTCTTTGGCCAGGTAGTAGCAACCAAAAAAGCTTTTATTCCCATTATTAAAACAAGGTGTTATTTAAATTCTGATAGATACTGACGTTAGCTTATGTATAGCGCATAGCCATAAATAAGGAGCTCCCAACAAGGATGTAAATGGTCTGCATTATAAACTTTTCATTCATCTATGGAAGACTATTTATCAGTGATAGTTAAGAAATTCAGTGTAGTATAAGGCCAGAAATATTGTGTACTCAGTGGGATTTTAACACACTCTAATTGTAATGAATATTTAAATTAGTTAATTAGTCTGGCACAAGGACACAGATGTTCAGACCCTTTTGAAGAAAGAGCTTACTACAGTAGTAATGAATTGCAAGACAGTTTCCTGTCATGGTATCAGGGGTAGCAACTGCTTTTGATATTTACTCAGTTTATTCTGGCACAAGGCTATATGTATGGAGTGCTCTATAAATAGAAAACTGACCACAGCAATTATAATTTGCTCATTTCTACTCCATCAGTAATTGTTAAACTGAGCTTATGCTAATAGAATCCTATAAATGTCGAGCACCTTTACTTGTGCAAAACTTACCTACTACATTTTCTTGTTGTGCTGTCTTTTCAGGAAGTAGGGAATCAGGGACTTCCATTTGCCCCTATACCTTGTCAGTCTTAATATTTTTCCACTTGATATCTCTCCCAAACCCTGTTTCAACACCCACTTGCTCAAGCCTATCAAATATGTCTTGCACCACTTTTCCCTGTCTCTTTTTTCCTATATTTGTCCTGTGGTTATTAGATTCTCCAAGGTAATAGAGGATACACAGATGATACAGTGCTGATAACAGGCACCTACTACATACATGCATTTCATTTCATTTCATGAAATTTTAAAATAAATTTATTTACAAATTTAATTTAGATAATTATTCGGTTTATTTCATGTACACATGTAAAAATTATCTACGACTTAACTATAATATTAATATATTGTTATTATTTTATAAGTGTATTCAAATTATTTTCATTCTTCTTATAAACTGTGTATTTTTAAGTTTATGCAATGTTCTAACAGGAGCGCAAAATGTCAACTACGGTTTGAGGATCCTAAATCAAAATGAGAAATTTATATACCAGGAAGGTGTTCTAACAGAGGACAGAGAAGTGCAATATTGAGATTTGAAGCGAAGCAGTGTATTAGGAGACGAAAAAATTTTGTTGGAAATGCAGAGAGTATTGAACTGTTATGTGATGTCTGTTCTTCAATATGGCAGCAAATGCTAGACATTTTCATCAAAGATGAAGGAAAGACTTGAAGCAACTGAAATGTGCTCATACAGAAAGATCCTGAGGATACCATGGGCCAAACATGTTAGCAGTGACAACGTTTTGGCGAGGATTAAAAGGAAATTTACACTTAACATTAGAAAAATACAGTTGAAGTTTCTGGGACATGTAATGAGGAAGGAGGGCTTGGAGAATTTGATACTCACTGAACTGATAGAGGAAGAAAGAAACAGAGGAAGGCAATGCATGACATACTTAATGTGCTTGATCCAATAGATGGCAGAACAGGGTTTGGGTGGGGTAACAAGAGAAAGCATGTTAAGAGCTACAAGAGATAGGGAGATATGGAAGGCCATGATTGTGTATGTTTTGAAGAGATGTGGCCCATAAAAGAAAATGCTCTATATTTGATGGTTTTAATGATCCAGGTTCCTCTGAAAGTTTTTTTTGGAGTTAGGTTTTCCTGTATCTTGCTTTATAGAAAGTCAACAACAGACAGTTGTCTACTTTTGGGCTTTATTTCAGGGGATTGATCATCAACCTTACAATGCTAGCAATATTGTTGATATTTGGTTTTCATTGCTAGCTGAGTGTCAGGTTTCCGAACCTTTAACAACAACTACAACACCACATCTATTAAGATGAAACATGAAAAAGGTTATTCACTGAAGGAAAAATTGAAGCAGAATGTCAGGTGAATTGACACTTACATATTTTTCAGGAGTATTTTCATCTATATGCTGTGATAATGGCCTTCAACATTTCTCTATTCCTTGTGGCTCTTAACACACTTTCTCTTGTTACTCTTCCCAAACCCTGCTCTGCTATTTATTTGCTCTAGCCTATCAATTATGTTACTCATTGCTTTCTTGTCTCTCTTTCCCTCTATCTGCCCTGTGAGTATCAGATTCTCCAAGCCCTTAGAAACTTCTTAGTATCAGTTTCCTTTTCGTTTTCATTCCCTCCAAAACCTTGTCATTGCTCACACTTATCCCTAGCATCCTTTGATATAATCACAGTCTTTCCTTCATCTTTGATCAGATTGTCCAGCATTTGTTGCCATATTGAAACAATGACAATAAAATGTTCAATATTTATTGCAGTGAAATTTGTTTGAAGTTGTATCAAGTAATTATGTCTTTGCAATATAGTGTAAGATGTGTGGTCACTTACTTTATGAAGTTTCATCTAATATGTCTGTTAGTGCATAGTTAAGGACTTAGTTGTTGGTTGCTGGCTTCCATTCTGCATGTGTGAGTGTGGTATTGTAGTGGTTATCCATTTTAGTAAAGAGTAGTTGTATGTTGTTGCAGATTAACAGAATTTGGCCTCATTATAGATAGCCCACTATAAGTCTTATAAAGCTTATAAATCAAGAAAAGCAAATTGAGTTTAGAAACAACATTTTATATATACACATATTAATTAAGGTTTTTACAATTAAAGTAATCTTTTAAGTATGGGTCCAACGGACATTAAAATATTCATGGCAATAAAATGCTGAAAAGAGAATTTGTGCTTATGAATGTGAGAGCTTTGTAAATAAGGAACGTCTTTGATGAATCTGCTCCTTTGGTCAGTAAGTAGTTTAGAGACAGCGAAGGATAAGAGGAAGGGGAAGGGAGGCGAGCATAGTAAGATACTCGTCTCTCTCAAGTCTGTCTGTGTGTGTCTGTATCGGCTTTTTATTTCGTCTATCTGGATCACACCAGATCATTTGGGAATTCACATCTGTATTTGATTCTGAACTTCCCATTGACCAATAAATAAAATTCTCATTGGCTCATGAACTTGAATTTGATATTTAATTAATTTTTAGTTTTCTACCAGAACATCTGCATCGAGCCAGCTGCGCACCAACATTTGCTTTCTGGACGTGAGAGTGCAAACATCTGGTCCCTCACTTTGCTCGGTATCACCACAGTATACATACGTAGAAATCAAACTGGTCTCTGAAATTGTTTTGAACTCCAAGAAGCAGTAGGTTTCTCTTTTTATATCTGTCATGGAAATCCAACATATAGCTTCACAATGACTAAAGAAATTCACCCCCCCCCCACCCGAATTTGTGGGAGTGGTAAAAGGAGTCATTATTATAATTTTCTCATGGTAAAAAAGTAACACTTGGTAAATTTAAAACTACATCTGCCAACTGTTTTGGTGGTATTTGCCTTTGTAATGATTATGTATACAAAAAATCTTCAGATCAGAATCTGTTTGAAAAATATATAGAGAATTTAACAATTTTAAAATGTTCAGCATTTTATACATTTCGAATTAACCAGCATGCTAATCTTGGTTGTTATACTCACAATATCTTATCTGTTGTTGTCAATACCATAGTGATATCATTTGGGTGGGAGTACCTCAAACCTTACTCTCCAGCCTTTTCAGAATCCAAAGTAATATCTGAGCTCTTGTGGATGACAAATTATTCTCCAACCTTCAATTTCTCTCTCACAGTTGAGATGTGGCAAGGCTTTTGCTACTGTATCACTACTTTTACAGAAAATACTCAGACAAACTACATTCCTTGATTCCATGAGTTCAAATATTCATAGCAAGGACATGCCATGACACTTACATGATAACAAATCACTCCCATTCCCTCCATATTCCATCACTGAAAAGTAAGTTCAACTCAAACGGCTTCTTTCAATGAACAACTCCAACTTCCAAGAGGTTGTTTCCTAGATCACCACAATCTTAACCTGTTCAAGTCTAGGGTTCACTGTTATCTTCCCCTTCTAACCACACAAATTGCCTCATAATGTACCCCTCTACCTTGAGTGGCCCTGGTATTAAAAAAAAATCGATCATACAAGTGGATTCAGAGAAATTTTTGAATTTTATCGAAACTGGAAAGTGAGGACTGGGTTGATATTGCCAAATATGACAACAGTTCCCCATTTTCAGCCTGATCTTTGTAAAAGTAAAGACTAGCATGAAGGATCAGTTACTTATTTGAGCAGTACAGGGAGCCAACCATTTTTCTTGCATCTCTGGTGATGGCTCATATGTAAGCATTTTATTTGAGATCACGGGTGAGTTTAAGGCGCATTGTGGTGCAGTGGATATCGGCTCGGAACGAGAAATCAGGGAACCGAGTTCAAATTCCAGTTGAATTCGTTGTATTCACTTATGTGCAAATACCTTTGGGAAAGGTATTAATCTGCTTCTTCCCTTCAGTTATGGGTTAAATAACAAGACAGATTGGGTTCTGAAGCCTTGGTCAGCAACCAGTGTACCACAGAAAGTAATGGCAACTTACTGTGGGAAAATCTTCTGCCCAGTCAGTCATGTCTCGAAGGTGGCATGATCACCAAAGCGTGTATCACATATGGTACTTGACTGACTGACTGAGTCTCTATAGACACAAAGCCCTCTCAAAAGGATATCTGTTTGTAGTAAATGGCATTAGTTCAGGATCTGAAGGGCAATTTTTTTTTCTTTCTTGATCAGAGGCTCCCAGTTTGCTTTCATCTCTATGCTAGGCCTACTGATGTTGTCAGTTTCTAATATGTGCACAAATTCTTTTAATGTTTTTATCATCCATTCTTGTTTGCTGTTATCTTCAGTCCACAAAGTTGAGTGGGCACCCTTTTTCCTTCCAAATTTGATCAATGATGCTTGATTTCAGTGTCTCTTTTCAGTTTTCCTCCACCCTTAGATTTTAGGTGTGGGGACAAGTTTTTGAAAAAAATTCATTTTTGGATTGTACAGTCAGATATTGTTTTATTTCCTTACACTTCTAAAATTTTGTGGACAGTCTTCAAAAATGCCTGAAAATTGTCTGAATCTCAATATTTGTATCTGATATTATAACATCTGAAATTAAAGAAACAGTTCAATTATTTGTTGACTTTATGATTAATATAAAATATTAATAATAAAGTCATCAAGTAGTCTTTAGATATGTACTAGAAGTAAAGCTATATAAAAATTAAACTTCTTTTAATAGACGTTAATAGTTGTTGGCAGAAATTCATTTGTTTGTTTTCCTCATTTTTTTCCTTATTTGATTCCACTTTTGGTTAACACAAGGCTGCACAAGAAGCAAAATGACAGTTTTTGTTTCTTGTATCCATTTTAAAAAAACATCATTATCTTTTGATTTACAAATATTATTGTTACAGATTTATTCTATATTACTGCAGTGAGTTATTTTGAAAACAAGCAGGTGTTTAGTCTGTGTTGTTTGGTACTGAAATTGAGCACAAATTTTTTCTTGAATTTTGATAATGAAAAACTACACTTACACAAGTGTTAATATATACTGGAATCATGTCCTAACCATCTTTCTTCCATATACTCTCTTTTTCTATCTCAATATCTCTCTTTTGCTATTGATATATATATAATATTCATCCACATACAAGCCTGTTTTGCTGTAGACATTCACTTGCTTCCAGCTGGGATCAAAACTTAACCAATTTGGTGTCAGTTGAAGTACCTACTCCCTAAGCCATCAGCGCATGGAATGAAAAGGAAATTTTAGCGTGTTATATATATATGCCGTGTATAAGCATTGCAGCCACTGGGAGAATTCAATTCAATACTGAAAAGTAATGTGTAAATTGCAGAAGTTTTAAATGTTTTTAAAATTTTCCTCTCTAGAGAGCTCAATCATAATGAGAGCCTAATTCATTAGTCTTCCTCATACAAGCCTGTTTTGCTGTATCACGGCTCATTAATATGGCTCAACATCCACTTGTTTCCAACTGGGATCGAAACTCATATGGTTCTGGGTAACACATCACTCAATAAGTCCAGGGCCTGACATATAGATGGCATTACTAATAAAAAATCCATTTGATTTTTATGAAGTACTAACCTCTGAATGGCATGTGGCAGAAGATAGGCCAAATCAGAATATTACTTTACAAATTACAGTTAAGTGATGCTATTGTTGCAAATTTTCAAAACAATGGAAAAATTTGAATTTCATGTGTTGATAAAGCATTGCTTTCTGTTGGGAAAAAATACTGTGCAAGCAAAGCAATGGCTTGATAAGTGTTATTCGGACTCTGCTCAAGAGGTGGTATGCTGACTTTAAACACGGTTGTACAGATACAAATGATACTCAACACTCAGGTTGCCCAAAATCAACAGTTGTCTCGAAAATACCCAAAAAATCCACAAGCTCATTCGGGCTGATCTTAAATTGAAGTTGCATAAGATAGCAGAAGAGTTGAACATCTCAGAAGGTAGTGCATTCACGATTTTTCATGAACATTTGTGAATAAGAAGGCTGTGTTCAAAGTGAGTGCCGTGTTTGCTCACAGTCAATCAAAAACAACAATGCGTCAACCAATCAGAGCATTGTTTGCAACTGTTTCAATGCATCGAAAAGTTTTTACATAAATGTGACAATGAATGAAGCATGGATGCACCACTTCATTTTGGAGTCAAACTGGCAGTCACTTGAGTGAACAGCAGCAGGTGAAATCTGTCCAAAGTGACCAAAGATGCAAACACCAGCAAGCAAGGTTTTGGCTTTTGCATTTTGGGATGTGCAAGGTATTTTGTTCATCAATTTCCTTGAGAAAGGAAGAATCATCAATAGCAAATATTATATAGCATGTCACAAGTCGATCGCAGCAATGGCAAAACTACATGAATTGCACTTTCGAATTGCTTGCTCATGACTACAGGCTGTTTGCAAACTTCAAAAGTGTGCTCCCACGAAAGAGATTTGGCTTCAATGAAAAAGTGATATTGGAAACTGAGTTGTATTTTGAGGCCAAAGACAAATGGTTCTACAAAAAGGCTTTGAAATGTTAGAGAACCATTGGAATCAGTCTATCACCCTAGAAGAAGACTACGTCTATCCTGATTTGGGGTGATAGCACTTGTCAGGATCCAAGATATGGGCAAATAGTGTAAGAGGTACCCTAAGTATGACATTAAACTGCTTAAACTGGATAAGAGTATTTAGCTTTGGATAGCAACTTGTTTAAGAGAAGGAAATCTCCGAAATAAAAACGTCTACACCTACTCTGTGTAGAAAAGGGTAGGCTGAACTCTTTAAGCTTTGTCGGTAATTTTCTTAGAGATGATGACTTGATAAAAACACATTTTTCAGCCTCCTTAGTTGGTTGGTGTCAGTAAGGGTATACAGCTGTAAAACTCACTCCAATATTTCATGATGGTTCAATTACATATGATAAGTAGACCATGTAAAACATGGACCCAGCTTATCAAAGACGATTTAAGGAAGTTGATATTACAGCCAGGCTTTAGACAAAATTGGGTGGCCTAGAAACCACATTAAACGATGATGATACGTATAGATTTTCTTTAAAAAAAAAAAAAAAGTAATGAATTTTTATTTATTAATTTGACAGATTTTAATTTATTTAAACAATATTTTTAGAAGATAATCGTATTTGAGTAGATGCTCCATTTATTTATTAAACCAAATATTTACTTTTTTTATTTTCATCTGTCAGCCTAAATATTTGAGAAATTGTATTAAAAAATTATATGCACTCTGACTTTCTTTTCTTTGACAAAAATTTTATTATTAAAGGCACTATTCAGCCTTTACTGATTGACTAAGTTTTCCGTAGCTGAGTTGACCAGAGCACATCAAATCTAACAACAGGATATTCGGGTCTGATCAAAATCAGGTTTTCAGCCTTTTTATTTTGGTTTTTGTTTGGGGTTTTGCTCTAAGTATGTATAATTGTAGTTCTTAGTTTCAGCCATGATGCCATTTACTTAGAGGACTTATTTAACCTTCAAAATTCAGTTTGCAGTAGAAAACTTATTTGACATCGATACCGGAAATCAAAATTTGTATTTACATCCATTCAATTTTCTTTCAATCTAGGGTTTCTCTTTGACTGGAAACAACTATTGCTTTTTAGTCTTTCGTATCAATGTCCAAAGAGTCTGAGCTCCAAGAACATGGATTAGTTTTAAAGCTTTCATTACACCCAAGCAATGCCAGGCTATACTGCTAGTATATATATATATATATATATATATATATATATATATTTCTTTATGAGTTAGGATAAAATATAGATGGGAATCCAATAGAATAAGATAAAGAACAAATAGGAAATGTTTATCAATCTAACATGTTTAACATTTATTAAAGCTTTATATATATAGTGAAAATAAATTGAACAAATTTATAAATCCACTGGTGATAATTTATTTCATGAATATTTAAAAAATATTTGACTCTCTAGATTGAAATTTTTTTAAAAAATGAATGAGTTAGATTTATCCAAATGGAAGGAATAGTGGTGAAAAGGGGAAGAAGAAGAATTATTATTGTTGTTGTCATTAATAATAAATGAATATAATATGATAAGTAATGATATAATATGGTATTTTATATGTATGTTATAATATTTATGTATATTTATATTACCTAATTATCTTATTGTAATAATTTTAATACATAGGCATTTAGTATTTTAATGTATATTATTTCATTGAAAGATTCTGTTAACATCTTATTTTGTGAAATTTATTCATTTATGAAAAGTTTGCTTAATACTTTTATACATTATTTTGCTTGAATTTTAAATTGAAATATATTTCATTTTTATGATCAAGAATCATAAACACACACATTTATACACAATTCTCTCACTTTATTTAGAACAGAAAATCATTCCATTGCTTGACACATGTATACATTATTTCACAGACTAACTTTACTGACTCATTAAATATTTCATGGCTTCTGCTCCAAAGAACTTGAGTCACTGGTGCCTCCTCAACAGGTGTTTACTCGTGCAACCAGATTGGCAACTGGGTCCCAACCATTCACAGTTAGATTAACCAAATGCAGGCGACAATTCTACTCCTGCAGCTTCTTTTCTTGCATTTCCCACCTGTGGAACTCGCTTCCATATTCTTGCTTTCCTGATGGCTACAACCTCCAGGAATTTAAATGCAATGTCAATACTCATCTATTAACCACTTGACTCTAGTTCTTTGTACACCACCCTGTATATCCTTTCCTTTCTCTCCACCTTTGAAACTGTCATCACACCTGTATTCACATCCTTCTATTGCTCCTTTCTAACTGGTTTGTCTTCCTCTTCACTCTCTTCTAATTAATCTTTTTACACTTATGTAGCCCCCTGCACATCAGTGGCATTACCGCCTTGATCAGGGTGCTACAATTAAAAAAATAAATAAACACACACATGATTTCTTTCATACACATACATTCATACATAATTCCCTCATTTTATTTAAAAAAGAAAATTGTTCTATTGCTTGACGTGCATATACAAAATTCGCTATAATTTTGAATGAAAATGTGTTTCGTTGCTGTCATTCACACTCATACTAATTTAACTGACATATAAACACACTCAATTGATATATAGTTTAAATACACTTGACACGCATTATTTTCACTCACTGGCATACACTTGCATTCATAATAAACATCTCGTGTTTTAATTATACATGGCACACACACTTAAACAGACATAAGTGTTTTTCTCTACATCTAAAATATTCATTTATTGCTTTATTACATGTGACACATCTGTCCAACGAAATCATACCTCAATCAACATACTGTCTCTGGATTTTCGTTTTTGTTTGAGATTTTTTCAAATGTTTTTTTAAGTCATTCATCTTTAAAAAATCTCTGAAGAAGGTTGTTAAAGTGAAACACGTTAAAGACACTTTTTTTTCTACCTGTTCTTGACTTATTTTATTTATCTTGGCAGATTTCAATCCATATATTCAACTTGGGTATATATATATATATATATATATATATATATATACGCACACACACACACATATACGCACGCACACACACATATATACATGCACACACACATAATTGAAAAATATTTCATGAATACATATGTTTAAGTGGACATTACTATGTTTTTTTATAACCTGGTGATTCAGAAGGTCTGAGCCTTTCTGGCATGCAAAATTTCTTTATTCAGACTTTCAAATGCACAAGCAGGTAGACGTAAATTTGCATTGTTTACAGAAAAAACAAGATGTCTACTGAAACACATGTATCTACTAAATATAACACTTAAAGTAATATGAAATAATGTCAAATTATAAATAAAATCTATTCCTTAAATATCTCCTTTCTAACTTTTATTGGCATAATTTCTGTCTGTAATATCAGAAAGTTTTTCTTCTGTTACCTTTGCTGCACCAGATGGCAGTGTTTTTGTTATCATAATAGCAGCCTGTTCAACCATGTTGATGAAGCCGAGATGTAAAAAGATCAACTCTGTTAAAGAGCATTGCTTACAACAATAATAACTAAAGAATATATGTTGAGACTCATGTATAAAAATTTCGTAATAGTAAGCACTTATCAAACTATCAATTTCATATTTCATTTTTGACAGCATAAGTAAAACCACCTGAAACCATAAAAGCTTTTATGATAGTTTATTTTGTCTCTGCAAAAGATGAGTTTTTATTTTATTCTTATGGTCTACTCTAGTTACCAGTGTTTGTTTCTGCAAGGTTGTAAGTGATGTCATGGTTAATAGGTTGAAATGTGGTATCTGTAAGTCAAGTTTGACTTCTGGCTGAAAGCATTTGTATTTATCTTTTTGCTAGTATCATTGGAAAGGTATTTATCTATCACTTCTCCTCTCACAATGAGAATGACCTATCAGCGCTGACACTTAAACAAAATCAAACCCTCACACTGAGCTAAATAGGAAGGTAGACTTTTATCTTAATTGGTAACTAATTTAGAAGGAGGACAATTTTAAATCTAAAACTTTAGAGAAGCAACAGGAAATTGTTTTTTTTGTTTGTTTTTAATCATTTCACCTCAAGCAAGGTCAGTAAAGCCACTAAGACACAAGGAGTTACTGAGTGTGAATAAAATAAGAAATAAAGAGAATTAAGAAGCAAGAACAATGGAGTAATCAAGAAAACAGTAGAGAATGATTGACATGATTGAATGAAGATCAAAGTCGGCTAGAAAGCATGGAGCCGGAAGAGAGGTCCACAAGTGAAAAATGAAAGAAAATAAACTGTAGGTATAGGACTAATCAATTTAACTGTAAATTGATGAGACCTTGCTGCCAAGAGCAATCATACTAATTTGCAATTTACAAATAAGTAAAAAGCAAGTTTTGGAGATTTGTGATCACTTATTTCCTGATAGTTGTTTGATATATTCTAGTTAAACGTCATATATTTTTCTTTAAAGCTCATTCGGTTTTAGTTTCTGAAACTGAAGAATGTAAAACAAATTAATGTGGAACTCTTTTTATAAAACCTAAAATGAATGAATAAAACAGTTTTGTTAGCAAACACAGAAAGGAAACTATCCCTCTTCAACACCTTGTTGTTGCTCACATTTGATCCATGGTATCCTCAGCATCCTTCTGTAAAACCACATTTCTGTTGCTTCGAGTCTCTCCTTCATCCTTGAGAAGATTGGCCAGCATTCACTGCCAGATAGGAGGACAGATATAACTGTCTAGTACTCATTTCTTTGTTTCTAATGAAATCTTCCTGCCTCTCAATACTCTACTCAGCCTTTGGAATGCATCCCTGGCCATGTCTATTATCCATGAGGAGATTGCACAGCATTCAGTGCCATATAGGAGGACAGATATCACATAACAGTACACTACTTTTTCTTTGGTTCTAATGAAATCTTCCTGCCTCTCAATACTCTACTCAGCCTTTGGAATGCATCCCTGGCCATGTCTATTATCCATGAGGAGATTGCACAGCATTCAGTGCCATATAGGAGGACAGATATCACATAACAGTACACTACTTTTTTCTGGCTGGTTCTAATGGAATCTTCCCTGCCTCTCAATACTCTACTCAGCCTTTGGAATGCATCCCTGGCCATGTCTATTATCCATGAGGAGATTGCACAGCATTCAGTGCCATATAGGAGGACAGACATCACATAACAGTACACTACTTTTTCATTGGTTCTAATGGAATCTTCCTGCCTCTCAATACTCTACCTTGCCTTTGGAATGCATCCCTGGCCATGTCTATTATCCATGAGGAGATTGCACAGCATTCAGTGCCACATAGGAGGACAGATATCACATAACAGTACACTACTTTTTCTTTGGTTCTAATGAAATCTTCCTGCCTCTCAATACTCTACTCAGCCTTTGGAATGCATCCCTGGCCATGTCTATTATCCATGAGGAGATTGCACAGCATTCAGTGCCATAGGAGGACAGATATCACATAACAGTACACTACTTTTTCATTGGTTCTTAATGGAATCTTCCTGCCTCTCAATACTCTACTCAGCCTTTGGAATGCATCCCTGGCCATGTCTATTATCCATGAGGAGATTGCACAGCATTCAGTGCCATATAGGAGGACAGATATCACATAACAGTACACTACTTTTTCTTTGGTTCTAATGGAATCTTCCTGCCTCTCAATACTCTACCAGCCTTTGGAATGCATCCCTGGCCATGTCTATTATCCATGAGGAGATTGCACAGCATTCAGTGCCATATAGGAGGACAGATATCACATAACAGTACACTACTTTTTCTTTGGTTCTTAATGGAATCTTCCTGCCTCTCAATACTCTACTCAGCCTTTGGAATGCATCCCTGGCCATGTCTATTATCCATGAGGAGATTGCACAGCATTCAGTGCCATATAGGAGGACAGATATCACATAACAGTACACTACTTTTCTTTGGTTCTAATGGAATTCTTCCTGCCTCTCAATACTCTACCAGCCTTTGGAAAGGCATCCCTGGCCATGTCTATTATCCATGAGGAGATTGCACAGCATTCAGTGCCATATAGGAGGACAGATATCACATAACAGTACACTACTTTTTCTTTGGTTCTAATGGAATCTTCCTGCTTCTCAATACTCTACTCAGCATTTGGAATGCATCCATGATTATGCCAGTCTGCCGTTAGATTAAACAAATACGCCTCCAGATCTCAGACCAAAACATGGTGAATTCAACTCTAAAAACTAACCAAATAAAGTTTATCTTTTAGAGGAAATACTCTGATATCAATCTTTGACAAATATGCTTTTAAACTTTCAAAGTTAGAGTTAGTCCTATTATTTCTGTTCTTTAATTACAGAATAGATTGTTTCCATAAGTCAAGGCCAAAGTTTGTTGATTTTTCTTGGAAACCTGATATCAGAAATGTTCATTCTTTATGAAGATTACTTCGAAGATTGATAATCTTAATTAAAATTCCTTTTCTCTTGTCTGTGATTTCAGAATTCAAAACAATACAGTGAATTGAATACAATGTTGTAAATTTATATGAAAATATTGTATTTGGGAAGATTTTATCTCTGTCAAGTTATTTGCCAACATGAAATGTAATTTTCCAAAACAACCATTTCTGTCTGAATTTTCTAAAACAATCAATTCTGTCTGAATTTATGGGATGAAAATTTATTATTATTTAAAATATTTACATCCAGACTATTGTCCTCACATTTGTTGTTGATATCATGACATTTCAGGCCTCTAGCCTTCATCAGGTATATATCAATCTGGGTAACCTATGGGGACTTCAAACTGAACTCTGGAAAATAATGTTACTTCAAGGATTTAGTGACATACTAATTGTGAGTTCAATCCTTAGCCAAGGCAGTGTATACTTGGACTCAGTGGAAAAGGTGACAGTACTTGATCAGTAGTATAAATATTATCCCTAGACATGAACAAATGAACAAGAAATATTTACTCTTGCAGATTAAATAAAGGGTTCAGTTTAGAATTCCCTGGTTCAACATACACATGATGAAGATCATGCGGTATAACAGCTGAAATGTTGTGATAACAACAACAAAGACAAGGACAATAAACTGCATGTAAATAGAATAAATAATCTCTTGTTGTACTGAAAAAAAGGCCGATGTACCTACTATTGAGTATCTTACATTAAGACATAAGAAGAAAAAAATCCAAATCCGAGTGTGACAAGAGGAAAATATATATTTACAAATAAATACACAATGGTCTTTATTATAATGGGGAGGATATATATATTCTTCACAATTTACATTGTTTTAATTGTTGTCCTTATTTTCATTGCCGTTATTATGATGTCTTGGCTGTTGTATGCTCCAATCTTCTTCGGAGATGCTAGAAATTTTTCTCAAAGTTATTTAGAGAGTTTGTAGCCTGATATTAAACTCAGAAGTCTTTGGGTCAAGTCACTGGAACCAACCAACATCTATATCCACTGGGCCATGTCCTTCAGGATATCAAACTACTAATTTCAGGGACTTATAAACTTAATGTTTCAGTAACCGTTTTTTATCAGTGCTCATATTGCAATCTTTGATGCTATGATTTTCTCTTTCATTTTCTTTTTTTTCTTTTTTCTTTTTTTTGCCAGAGCTCATATTGTTAATGATTTTCTCTAGCACTCTGTATTACTGGTTTCTATATTGTATTCATTTCTAGTTATGCTTAGTCAGCTTAGGAGATTTTTGTAGTTTAGTATATGTGCTGATTCCATAACTTTACTTGGCCATATTGTGTTGAATACACCGGTTTCCATCCGATCACCGAAGTTAAGCAACATCGAGCTTAGTCAGTACTTAAATGGATGACCATTTGGGAATACCAGGTGCTGTAAACGTAATGGACCAAGAATGGTCCACTGGTCCTCCAGGTTAGGGGTTGGGTGCTGGGCTAATAACACTGCCCCATGAAAAAGTTACAGAAACAGCAATGAAAAGTTGCTGCCCTAGGCACCATTGGGTGTGATGGATAAATGATGGTGACTTGGCTTCTAGTTGTTTTCTGTATCATTTATTTATTCAATGCAACCAGATTGCGAGCCTGTTCACCAAGATACCCATGGTTGAGGCTCTATAAGTAGTCAGGGACAGACTAGCCTCAGACTCATCCCTCAGAGAATGTACCAGTATACCACTAGATAACCTGATGGAGATGCTGACTTTCTGCACACAAACAACACACTTCAGAATGGGATCAGATATATATTGGCAGGATAAAAGCTTAGCAATGAACTTGTCATTATCACCATTACTGGCTAATATATATCTGGAATACTTCAAAGAGATGGCATTCGAATCCACAGCTCTAAAGCCAACTTTGTGGCTGAGATATGTTAATGACACCTTCATACTCTGGCCACAGCAGGAGGCAGTCCAGATGCTACTTGACCATGTGAACTCAATAAGACCATCCATACAGTTCACTATTAAAATAGAGAGTGACAACAAACTTAGCAATGGGCTCACTATTATTATCATCCCTGGCTAACATATAGTGGAATACTTTGAAGAGATGGCATTAGAATCCACAGTTCTAAAGCCAACTCTATGGCTGAGATATGTTGATGACACCTTTATACTCTGGCCACACCAGGAGGCAGTCCAGACGCTACTTGACCATGTGAACTTAATAAGATCATCGATAAATTTCACAATGGAAAAAGAGAATGATAACAAACTAGGATTCCAAGATGTACTAATATCTCAGAGAGGGGATTTAAGGCGTTTGTATACTGCAAGCCAACATTCACTAAACGATACCTCAACTTCAACTCCCACCACCCATACAATGTAAAGAAAGGAATCATCCGCTGCCTGCAGCATTGAACAAAAGTCATAAGTGGCGACTAAGAGACTTATGAACAGGAAATGGTAAGTATAAGCAGTACGCTAAAATGTAACAACTATCCAGGGTACATGACAACAGCTCCAAAAAATTTGTAAGAGAGGGTGCCTGAGGATAGTCAGTTAAGTGCCATACATGATACACACTTGGGTGATCATGTCTGGAAAGAGACCTGACTGACTGGGCAGAAGATTATCCCGCAATAGATTGCCATTGCTTTCTGCGGTAGACTTGTTGCCAGCCAAGGCTATAGAACCCAATCTGTCCTGTTATTTAACCCATAACTGGAGGGAAGAGATGGATTAATACTTTTCCCAAGGATATTTGTGCATAAGTGAGTGCAAGGAATTCAGCTGTAATTCAAACTCGGCTCCCTGATTATTTGTTCTGAGTTGATAGCTACTGTACCACAACGCACATAGGATAACAACTCTCAAAAAACAGCCTTAGTCGGTCTACCCTATGTGAAAAGGTTATCAAAGAAAATACAGAGAACCTGTGGTTCATATAATATCAGAACAACCTACAGAAGTGGTTCCACATTTCAGATACCTTTCCTGAGTAAGAACTCCAGTACATGAAAACATGACTCAGGACTGTGTATGCCATTCCATGTAGTTGTGAAAAGAAATACAAAGGAGAAACTGCCTCCCCCTTAAGGCTGCAAGAACATTGAAAGGTCATAACATGAGGGGAGATAGAAAAATCACTTGTAGCTAACAACATATGGAGACTTGTAGCTAACAACATATGGAGAGAAAAAGATCATCATTGTGCCCTATGCGATGAATTTGAAATAATTGATAGAGAACACCATAAACTTAATGAATCAGTGTGTAGGCCACAAAAATCTTTTAAACTGACCAAGCATAGAAATACACATTATGGGATCCAGTAAGACAAAGTGCTAGAGAAAATCATTAGCATCAAAGATTGCAATATGTTCTGGTAAAAAAAATAATCTAGAAAATTATTAACATCAAAGATTGCAATATAAGGTCTGGTAAAAAAAAACATGCTTACTGAGAAGTTAGTTCTATAAGTCCCAGAAATTCATAAGTTGATGGCCCAGTGGATATAGACATTGGTTAGTTCTAGTGACTTTATCCAAAGAGTTGTAAGTTCAAACCAGGCTACGGAAGTGGTGAACAAATAACTTAGAGAGGTAAGTTAAAGGGAGATGACTACATGGCTACCAGAAGTATAATGATATATATAAAGGGTTCAGTTTGAAATTCTTAACACATTCTTCGAAGTGTACAATGGCTGAAAGGTTGTAACAATGGCAAGTCCAAACAATATAAATAGTTTAAAAATACTACCTTCTCTCAGAAGTATTGAAAAACATAATGTAAAAAAATAAAATAAAATGGTAACACACTATTAAAAAGCAAACACATGGCAAGAGCTTTCATAATGAGTAGTAAAGAGAATAAACTGAGCTGACACTACCTCACTATTGTCTCTCTCTCTCTCTTTCTCTCTGTAACAGGAGGGATATATATATATATATATATATATATATATATATATATATATATATATATATAAAAACAAAAGTTCACCACATCATATGTGGTTATCAACTATAATTTATTTCAAATGAAACCATCTGAAATTTCTGATGTGATGAGTTGGGTACCAAAAAAATTTATCCATCAAAATAAATTATAGTTTATAACCACTTCAGATGTTGTTGAGTTTTTTCTTTATGTATGTCATATTGTTTTTTGTATAGATCGTTCTCTCTAATAACTTATATTAAATAGATTTATTTGGATTATCCTCTCTATTTGAGGATTTGACATCATTACATATATATTTGTCATCCACATACAAGCCTGTTTCACTGTATTACAGCTCATCAGTGTGTCTAGATCTCCGCTTGCTTCTGGCCGGGATCGAAACTTGACCAATTTGGTGTCAGTCAGTCAGTCACTACTCCCTAAGCCATAGGCGCATAAAATCAGAGAAGGGAAATTTTAGCGTGTTATATATAAGTGGTGTATACACACGCCAGTTACTGAAAGAACTCAATTCATTGCTGAAGAGTAATGCGTAAACCACAGAATTGGTAACTGTTTTTAAAATTTTCCTGTTGGTGGCATGACTTAGTTTAATGTATTATGCAATCATCAGGTGCTTAATACAAACTGACAGTTTAATAAAATTGAATTTAAGTCCACTCATTGTTCATGGAAGTTAAATCTTATAAAGTTAGGTTTCTGCGTTTTAATAACAAGAGTAAAAACTTAAATATACAAAGACTACATTTAGATAAAAAATTAAAGTTTTAAACATAGAAAGATAAAATTAAAGCTTTAAAATTAAAAACATTTATAAATATTCAAATGCAGGAAGATGAAATCAAAGCGGCATAATTCATAATAGTAAGATTTGTGGGGCAAAGAAAAAAGGGGGAAGTAAGGGACCGAGAAAGAAAGCGGTAAATGTGTAGAGGAATCTTTACCAATCAGGGTCTAAGAATTTAAGTTAGTATTTTTTTCATGGCAGCTTGTGGTCATTAAATTGCTTTTTTAAGTAGATTAGAGTTATTTATATGCTTTAAGATGACAAGTTTTTCTAAAAGGTATAAATTAATTTTATCTTTTCCGTTGTAAGATTTGGATTTTAGCAACGATATCCCATGTAATAATTGAGTTGTTGTTATGTGAGTAACGCATAAATCTCAGAGGTGGTATCTGTTTTCAAATTTTCCTATTTGTGTATTTAGGCAGCAATTTTTCTTTTAAAGATATCAGATTAAATAAAATATATATGTTGGATTTAGAACAACTACATTAACAAGACATTTTACTTTACACATGTCCGACCATTCATCCATTTCTAGACATCTACAACACTCCTGTCTACATTCACAATATAAAAAAGGGTTGATTTTTTTTTTACACCAAGCAATCTACAGTTCCTCGAGGTAGTATTCATTAAAAAAATCTTAAGCTGTCAATAAATAGAATCAACTATGAATACTGAAGTAATGTTCTAAAATGTTTATAAAAAGCACAGTTTATTCATGCTTTAACATGGGAATCACCATGACATTACAACATAAAAAAAAATTTTATTTTGGATAATTTTCACATTCTAATGAACACTAAGCAATTTGTCAACCGTTACATTTGAAGCAAGAAGAAAATTTACAGCAATTTTTAGCAACACAGTTTTGCGGTTATTTTTTGTTACCACAACTCACACCCCTGAAGATGATCTCAGAGGGAGATTGAAAGTACTTGGGAACATTGGCAGATGATTTTATTATTCATTTCTCAGTTACAGCTCATTTCTTATATCTTTCAATTATAATATGTGAAAGATTATCTGTGAGTATGAACAAATTTCATTTAAAATAAGCAGACACAAAGTTGGCAATTTATTTAATCTGACACACACACACACACACACACACACACACACACACCACAGTCTTTATTATAATAGAGAAGATTATGTAGGGATTATTTTTGACTTGATGAATGCAAAATTCTTTTATCTGGTTCAACAAAATTTATTTGAGGTAAAGAACTGATTATGGATTTCTGGCAGAAGTTTTGAGACAATGCATTATGATTATTAGTCAGTGATTGTTGCATTTTCATCCTCATTTTGCTGGTTTATATAACAATTTGGAGTCACTAATTCATTAGGCTTTCCTAAGACATCTGTCATTTCTAATAACCTCGGAATAATTAAATCTATTGGGACATTTAAAAAGAAACATTTGTCCTTTGTCTAATGTAATGTTGTGATGGTACCTACCTTGAATCCATCATAAAAATTCAGGATGTGCAATTAGTAAATATTAAACACTTCAAATATCTTGGCATATGGATCAGATATAATAAAGTTAGTATAGGAGAGAAGAAAATTGAACATAGAAAAGGCTGTGCTGGAGGTAGTTTTACCCAACACAACAAATGGCTACAAAACCAAAACATTAACTTAAAACCTTGAGCCATTTTCTGAAATAGCCTAGTTAAGATTTTCATATGGATGCCAAGTATGGCACAAAATCCAATCAGAAATATCTAAACTTTCTGCTTTCTCAGATCAGTGGTTAAAAATGGCTTTGAGTTACAAAAAACTGTGGATTTTATGAAAGACCACACTTCTTTGAACCTTGTGGACTGGCACTTCAGAATCGTAAAGAACTGGATCAAATAACGAAAACACATCACTTAAGAACTTTTAATGGCAGCAACAACTAAAATGGATAGCACATGTAACTTAAAGAGAAAATAATGATATAATCAAGAGGCTGACATTTTACACTATATCATATGCAAGGTTAGGAAGGAAACCCCCATCAATATTAGAAAGAGCAATCACATCTACTGGTCAGGAGAAATGTATTTTCCTGAAAAATTGTTTTAAAATAAAGATTTTATAAACGTTAACTGGTGGCAGTACTGGCTGCTCAATCAGTTTTAAATATTTTCTTATAAGGAACAGCTAATATTACTATTATCATTGTATGCATATTCCTGTTAGAATTTTTGATGCAATGCATTCTAATTGTTAGCCAATGATTCTTTAGCATTTTCATCCTCATTTTGGTTGGTATTATCATGACATTTTGGCTTCTTATCATTAGTCCTTGCTCAACTAAACTTAGTCAATAAGTTTCATCCCCTACTGTAGCACATTGATTAGGAGTACATTAAGAAATCTAGTAGAGTGAATTTGTTCATCAAAGTGTTCTGCTCTATTTGTTTTAGATTAATATAAGCTTATTAAATGAGCAATAAATGCTGTGAGTTCAGTACTCATTAAATATTCTGCTACTAAAAATTTAGTAAATGCTAAGTAACTAATTGTATCTTGTTCGGTGGGATACTGATCAAATTCTGGCTGATTAATTCACCAGTGCAATAAATTAAGTTTTTACTGGGTACCTCAATACTATGGCCTTGTGTCAGTGTATCTGAAGCCTTTCAATGTGTATTTTTTATTATAGCATCATTGAGGAATCTATCAACTCATGGCACCAGAGATCAGTGTTTAATCTCAGGTAATATGAGATGTGCATTGTGGTATAATGGGATAGGCTCTGAATGAGAAATAGGAAAACTGATTTTGAATTCCAGTCAAATTCGTTTTATTCACTTGCACACAAATACCCTTGGGAAAGGTATTAATCCATTTCTTCTTCCTCCAGTTATGGGTTAAAAATCAGGAAAGATTGGGTTCTATAGCCTAGGTTAACAACCAGTCTACTGCATAAAAGTAATGACAACTTACTGTGGGAAAATCTTCTGCCTAGTCAGTCATGATTCAAAAGAGACATGATTGCTCAAGCTTGTTTTGAGCAATCATATATAGCATTTAACTGACTGACTGAATCCAGGATATTGAATTCTGATTTTCAATGTATGCTGGCTCTCTCCATTTGGAAGTGAAACAGCACACTTTTTAACCCCAATGTTTTAAGGAAATAAAGTTTGTTATATTTAAATGGGTTGTTATCTGAAATTCAAATTTATATTTTTTGGAAAGCCTTATATTTTCTAAGTAATATTATTTTGTTTTATCCAGTCCATTCATAAACTTTATTAACAAACTGAACCAAAATTAATCTGCATTTTCCTTCCTCTTTCAGTGCCTAAATTATTTTTTTATGGATTTTGTTCAATTCTTGCTTATTCTTCTCCTGACAATTCAGTTAATAATTCCAGAGACTTTGATGCTACAAAGTGCTTTCCTTCTGTTAAGTTGGCTCAGCAGGAGATCCAAAATTCAGTCATTTATTTCTTTTTTTGATACCTTTGACCACATCACTAGTGCTGATTTTCTTCCAATTGTCAGCCGATTTATCTGAAAATAAAAGAACATTTTGCCCATACAAGAAAGCACTTAACTAAGAAGTATTTCAATAAGGTGACTGCTTCACCTAAATTGCACTTGTTACTCTCACCATGACCTTATCTAGGCTGTTTTGATAGAATTGGAACATAGTGAATCAAGTTCACTACAAAGCTGGCTTGAGCTGATTCCAGACTATAGATCTTTCCAAGTGGTACTCATCAATTTCATGGATTTTGTTCAGCCAAGTTCCCTGTTGAAATTAATTTACTGCCATTTTACGATTTCTTTCATGTGCCTGATTTGTCCTTTGATTACGTATTTCCTCTTATCCCCACTTATATCTCAAAATAACAATGGCTTCTCTTTTGATCCAAACTCTTCTCTTTCTGGACAGATGCCTTTGATGTTCAGAGTATTGATATTGGTGCAATGACCTCTTGATGTTGTTCACTGCTGCTGTTTAGATACTAATAACCTTAACACCACACTTGGGCTTTGTTATACGTATAGGCTTCTATGTTGATAAATGTTTATAAAAACAACTGATAAAACAAATGAATATAATGAAGTTTTGATTTATAATTGGATAATAATTTAAGAAAGTGTTCAACTAATGCTCTGAAAAAACTTTTGGTTGTATTTTAAACTCTGTAATAAACTTTATGGAGATGCAAATGGTGCAATATGATGTGTGTTGTAGTGGTAGCACCTGTTAGAGTCCCAGCTATGGGCAAATAGTTAACCCCCAAACTGGGGTGAAAACACCATGAAAGTATAAAAATATACTTTTATAGCAATATATACATAAAAATACATTTTTATAGAAAAAATTATTACCATAACACATTTTTGAAGGAAAAAAAAATATTCTCAGCAAAACAGTTTTGAATACAAAACTAGAAGACATTTTCAGTTTTCTAAAATAAAAAAGAATAAAAACAAAAACTTTTCATTAAAATCTGACTAAATCAACCTTTTCACTATAACCGAACATTGTATTCAGTTAGTGAGATGTTAGTTCTATTCAAGCACCTTCTTTCCACAAACTGTTGCTTTGTGGAACGAATACTCAAAGGGATACTTCCCAAATCATAGCAATCTTAATATGTTCACATGCAGAGTTAAATGTTACTTTTCCATATATTCCTATAATCAGTACCTCTTACTCTTTAAGTGTCTACCTTAAATGAGTGAACATAACTGTACCTCTGTATCTTTTTCTCTATTTTTATTTATCTTAGTCTCTCTCTATCACAGTTTGCCTTGTGTCAGTTTCCCTCTATCAAACTATGTCTCCTGTTAGTCTGTTTCAATTTCAGTCTCTCCCACCATATTTATCTCTCACTCTGTCTTGTGTGTCTGTATATCACAGTTCATCCAGTATCTGTCTATATTTCAGTCCGTCTCATGATTCTCCATATCTCTGTTTATCCCTTGAGCACCTCGACATGATGTAATGGTTAGCAAGCTTTTCTCGCTAGGCCTTATTATAAGTAGTGAGTTTGATCCTCACTGGGTACCCCATACTTTCAGCCTCATACCACATCCAAGCAGCACTTAGAAAAAAAACTTTCCATATCTCTCTTCATCTAGTGCCTCTCCCTATCTCTGTCCGTCCCGTGCCTCTTCCCATCTCTGTCTGTCCCATGCCTCTCCCTATCTCTGTCCGTCCCGTGCCTCTCCCTGTCTCTGTCCGTCCCGTGCCTCTCCCTGTCTCTGTCCGTCCCGTGCCTCTCCCTGTCTCTGTCCGTCCCGTGCCTCTCCCTGTCTTGATAGAGAGACATTCGACAGATACAAAATAGAGAGACAAGTATGAGACAGAGTTAATTAGACACTAGGCAGACAAAGAGAGATCTTACACTGATATAGAGAGAGAGATAGAGACTGGCATGAAACATAGAGATAGGCAGACGTGAGACAAAGAGAAACACAGAACAGAGAGACATACACAGGCATAAGTCTGAATAAGGCATGAGACAGGTACATGACAGATTCTCTAAACTCTACAATAAATGCCTTCTTACTCCTTGGCAATCCTTTTCTGCGGTTTTAATCTTTAAGAACTCAGGTGAACCATCTGTTCCTTCTAAGTATCTGCCTATCTCTTTCTAGCAAAGTACTAGAAGCTTTAATCAACTCTGGATTGGTTAAGCATCACACCTCCCTAGGTCTTTTTTCAGCCAAGCAATATGGCTTTTGCTTCTCTAGCTCAACTACTGATACATTAAAATGTTAAGCTTTATGGAACAATGGTAAACTTCATGAAGATATCTCAAATGCACATGACAAACAATTTCTGGTTTTAACAATTTGAAATGTTATGGTATTTCTGGGAAAATTTTTGATCAGATTCATTTGGATTCGATTTATTTTGGTTTGGTTACATCTAGCAATTTCAACTGTAAAATGATGAAAACTAGGTTCCAATTCTTCTTCTATATGCCCTGTCCCTTCAGGATGTAGGCGATCATAGCTTTCCATGTCACCCTATCCCTGGTGGCTCTTAGCATGCCTTATCCTGTTTTACCATGCAACCCTCGTTTCACCATCCACCTGATTAGGTCCTTCAAATATGTTATCCGTTGCTTTCTCCTGTCTCTTTTCCCCTCTATCTGGTCTGTTAGTATCAGGTTCTCCAAGCCCTCCTTCCATGTCCCAGGAACTTCAGCTGTCTCTTTCTGATGCTCAGTCAGTATCTCATAATTTTACAGTTGAAATTGCTAGATGTAACCATAAGTGAAATGCTGACAGTTTTTTTAATGTACTTTTTGCTTGTGGAACTCTTCTCGCTTCTTACTTTTCTGCCAACTTTTAAAAAAATTAAATGCAATGTCAACCATTATCTTCTGTCTTGGTAATTCCTCTTTTTTTATTATTCTTTCTCTCTTTAATATTGATTTTCTTTTTCTTATGTTCTTTCTCACTCAGTAACTCCTTTTATCTTAAAGATTTATTGCCTTGCTTTGGGTGAAAACTATTAAAAAAAGCTACTAATGCTTGTTGATATACTTTTGTGGTTTGGGGCTTATTGCTCTCTACTCATAATCAATTAATGAATGTGATTTTTGTGTTGTTATGTTGAAATGAAACTGATTTTTACAATGGTTGATGAATGTCCCTGAAACAAAGTTTGACAGATCTACAACCAACATCCACTAAATATTTTTAAAAAAATCATTAGCAAACATCCTCCAGGTCAAATTCAGATTTTTGAGTGGTGCACATATTGCAAAGTTGGTTAAATGTCAATTCGATGTCATGGATGTTCATGATCCATTTTGTTTTATGCAAATTGGCAAGGAGCCTTTCATTCTAAATCCAAAGGGGGAAAAACTAAACAGCAACAAAGATATTATATGTACCAATGAGAACTTCACAAAACAAAGGTAAGAATATCACATTTGCAGTTACAGTTATTAACCTGAATTCTTTGTAAATATCTCGATTATTTTAACAAGAAATCTTTTTTTTTTTTCTTTTCTGTCATTCAAATACGCTTTTTGAAGGAAAAGCCTTTGGAATTAAAAAAAAAAAAAAGTAATATCCAAAAGTGAGCTTGAGTGAATGGATGATGAAACACCGTTTAGGAGAAATAGCAGAAAGACACAATTTATTAAGAGCTACAAAAGACAAATTTGTGGAGAGCTGTGATCACCTCTGTCTTGAGAGAGACATGGCACATAAGGTAGAAGAATGCCATCTCTCCCATCCACTATCACTTACCAACCCACCCAGTTGCCACCCTGATCTAACCACCTCAATCCAGACTGTAACCTTTAAATTTCTTGAAATGATAAAACTCAAGATAAATTTTCCAACTTGGCCTGTCACTTTTGACCGATTCCAAAGGAAGCCAATCTTCTTTTATATGTACAGACATCAATCCCAATCACTGATTTTGTAAATATCAGAAAATAAGTAAGACACAGAGTGACTTTAAATCTTCAGATTTTGACCTCAACAACTCAGATTGAAATTAGTGAAATGGACTATTGTAAGCTTTTGTTTGATTTTGATACGATTTCATTGATTCTTTTTTTCACTGAAGTGGTGATGATTTTAAATCAGCTTTTATGCCTTGGTTTTCATTTACCCTCTTAATTACTGAACTTCATGTCTCTATCACTGTTAATTTACTCCAAAGTTGAATTGTTTTCCACCTTACAACCCTTTTCTCAAAAACAAAATATTGCTAGTCTCTCACTATGTTCCTATTTTTATGGCAGATGTCCAGATGAACTACCTTCTTTGGTTTTATCACTTTGGATCTTCACAGCTAAGGTCTACCCTGCCATGAAGACAGTTAACCTCTACTCATTCCCTTCATATTACTTTAATTCCATTCTCCTCCTGAACTGTTGTCATGTGATATAGACTCCTAAAGGGTTACTTTCCTGATCACCACAGTCTTAACTTCTTCAATGATGAACCATTATATATGCTACATATCTTCATAATATGCAACACCTGTTTCTTCTGTCAGTCATTTCGGTGCCATACGTGATACACACTTAAGCGATCATATCTTGAAAGAGATATGATTGACTGGGCAGAAGATTTCCTCACAGTAGGTTGCCATTACTTTTTGCTTCCTCTGTATATACCCTTAAACCATTTTCATTTAGTAACCTTCTACCTTGAATAGCTTTTAGGCCTAATATTGGGTGAACAACAGTTAAAAAATAAAAGAATTCATTGTCTAAAGACAAAAAATAAACAGGTTTTTCTAATATTGCAACTACAGTAAGAATAACAAGTGATTTGATATATTGAATATTTACCTAAATGAAAATCATAAATTATCTCTTTAAACTCAAGTTGTCAGTTAGAAATAGTATTTCACTAACACAATGATTGTAATATTTTTTTCATGTAACACTGCAGTCCACCAACTTTCAAATAGGATTGACTTTAAGTTTGTAAGTTTAAATGTTCAAAAGTAACTATGTTTTAACTATATTTACTTTATTCCTGATGACCTTACTTGACCGTGCTGATGTTGCTTGAAGGAAAGTCAATCAAACTATAAATTAGTCCATATAAAATTTATTACAATTTTCTTGGTTGATATCAAAAATTAAATTTAGATACCAATTGCCAGGTTGTAATTCTAAACCAAATTTCTCTCTCTCTGACTTCTGGAATTTCCTGAAAACATACATTTTTTCTAAGTTGATTTGTTAATATTATGAAGTTAAATTTATTTTGGCACAAGACTAAAAACCCAGGAAAAACTGAATTTACTAAGCCATAGTAATAGTCTGTTTAATTATATTAATATTACCACACAGGAATTCTTCAATATTTCAAGTTTGTTAAAAGGTAAATTAATGAAGAGTGTCTCATAAATCATTATAGTCATTAGTAACACATATGTTGCAGCCTTAACATAAATGTTGTGTCAAGGGTAATATAATCTGAACAAGCCCAATTGTCTCCAGGTTGATTTTGAATTCAGAGTTTTCTCCTTCTACACTGGTCACCATCACAAAGTAAAAGAACCTAGTCTGCCCTATTTGACGAAGAGGATTAAGAGATAGGTTTATACTTTTCCTAAGGGTATTTGCATAAAAAGTGTAACAAACTCTGCCATAATTAAAACTGTCCACTAACTTAGCTATATTAGATAGGACACAGTTGATGGTAAATATAAAAGGGAAGCTACAATAATTCATACAGATGTTAGCGAAGGAAAGCAAGAAGAAAGGACTAAACATCAACTATAAGAAAATAAAGTTTATGGTGGTAAGCAAAAGGAACAGTTTAACATGCAAGTAACAAATTATAGATACCAAAATGAAATACGTACAAAAATTTAAATGTCTATGAAGTGTAACATCAATCTGAAGGCGTATTGGGATAGTGAAAGATGCCTTCCAAAAGTTGAGGAAAGTAAAAAGAAACAGATAAATTTTCTTGGGAACAAAGAAACGAGTACTGAACAGTTATATAAGTCTTATATGGTAGTGAATTCTGGACAATCTCATCATATATGAAGAAGAGACTTGATTTATTTTGTTTATTTAATGTCATATCATTTACTTATGGGTCATTTAATACTGAAATTTAATTTTCCAGGAACATTAGTAATTTCTTTTGAAAAATGTATTGTTTTTTTTTTTCTTATAAAACACATTGCTGGTAATTTTTTTTCCTATAAAAATGTATTTTAAAATTTTTGTAGTGTTTTGACACAAGTTGGGGGGGTTAAATATTTACCCATAACTAGGACCCTAGCAGATGCTACCTCACAAGATTAAAGAGAACATGGTAACAAAAGCAACTGAAAAGATGGTTTCAAACTCTTAAAAGTCTCTGAATCAGATGTCTTGCTGCCAAATATAGTTTGTCGTACCCAGAATGAGAACAAACTTGAGGCAAGATGCTAGAGAATATCATTGACTGAACATGTGAGTAAGGATAAAGTTTTTTAATCAGATGGAAACAAAAAGGACATACATATGTTGTGTATAAAAAATCAAATGGTACTCGGGTAAATGGTTACTAAAACAGGGATTAAGAGAAATAGAAAAAAAACAAAATGACTAAGAGAATTTGCCACTTAGAAGAAAAATTGAGAGCTAGGGGAACAGCAGAAAGTAGTGTGTAACCAATCAAATGGGGATTGGATAAGCGGTTGGCAAAACAGGGATTAGAAGGGATAGAAAAAGACAAAATTATTATAAAACTTTGACACTGACAGGACGCAAGAGGAACAGAGAAATGCATGTATAACATATCAAATTGGGCTTGGATAAATAGTTGGCAGAACAGTGATTGGAGAGATAGAAAAAAGAAGAAATTATTAAGTGGCTTTGACACTGACAGGATATATTGAAAGAGGAACACGCTGTCTTATCAATCAAATAGTGCTTGTGTAAATAGCTGGCAGAACAGGGATTAGGAGAGATAGGAAAACACAAAATTACTACAAGAATTTCACACTGACCAAATGTATTGAGAGCAAGGGGAACTGAGGAACATGGTGTATAACCAACGAAATGGTCCTTGTATCAATGGTTGGCAAAACAGGGATTAAAAGTGATAGAGCAAAGACAAACTTTTTAAAAGAATGTGACACCGACAGGAGATGTTATATTGAGAGCAAAAGGAACAAAGGAACACTGTGTATGACTAGTCAAATGATGCTTAGATAAATGGTTGGCAGAACAGGGATTAAAAAAATAGAAAAAATACAAAATTACTAAGCGATTTTTGACACTGGCAAGACACATTGAGTGCAAGAGAATTTGACTTTCACAGGACATACGGGAACCAAAAGAACAGTTGAATGTAGTGTATAACCAATCAAATGACTTTTGGGTAAATGGCTGACATAACAAAAGAACAGATAGCAAAATTATAAATTTTATAAGCTACAAAAGACTGGTTTTTTTTTTTTTATAATCGTGTCGCCCCAAACAAGGCATCTTACTTTCACTGTTGTGCAGGGGGTTACATAGGAGGAATGTTGAGGAGTGAGAAGTTGCAGTGGTGTGTCAGGAAGAGAGTAGGAGACGGAAGAGCTTACTGATGAGAGTGAGGTGGGCGAGGAGGAATGTTATGAGGAGTGAGATGTTGCAAAGGGTGTCAGGAAGAGAGTAGGCGAGGGAAGGGAGTACTGATGAGAGTGGGGTGGATGTAGAAAAGCATGAGATAGAGGATGTAAGTTAGTGAGACAGGAAATGACTATTGACTTTAAATTTAAATTCTTGGATATCGTAACTGTCAGGAAAGCAAGTATGCAGAAGAGAATTCCACAGGTGGAAAGTGCGAGAAAAGAAGCTGCTGGAGTAGAATTTGCGTTTACAATTTATTGGTTTCACAATAAATGTTTGGGACCTAGTTGCTAATCTTATGGCTCAAGGAAATTCATATATAGGTGGTACCAGTAAGCTAAGTTCATTGGAGCAGAAGCTGTGAAAGTATTTGTAGAAGAGACACAGGGAAGCCACACTGTGTCGGTGAGAGAGTGACTATAATGTGGCTGCTAAGTCAGGATTGATCACATTACAGATTCTTCGTTGGATTCGGTTGAGGACACCTACGTGGATAGCAGGAGCACCAGACCAGATATGGCAGCAATACTCAATGCACGGGCTGATGATAGACTTGTATATGTGCATGATTGTTTGGGACAGGGAAAACTTCCTGGCCATACACAGAGAACCAACTTTCTTAGCAGCAGATTTAGCTATGGATTCTATGTAGTTATTCCACTTGAGGTCTGGTGTAAGAGTTAACCCGAGGAGGCACAGTATTTTGCTTTCAGGGAGAGAAGCCTGATCCATGTTAATGGGTGGGAGGAATGATTGTCTGTGGTGGTTATTAGATAGCAGCTTTGTTTTGGAAGCATTAAATTTAATGAGCCATTTCTTACCCCAGTCCACCACGGATTGGAGGCTCTTTTTAAGCTCGGCAGCGAGGTTTGCTTTTTCAGCCTTGGGAGATTTTTGATCGAGACGAGAGTAAACCGTAGTGGTGTCAGCATATATGCCCACTTGGGATCTTATTCCATCAGGGAGATTGTTAATATAGATAAGGAAAAGTGTAGAACCTAGAATAGAGCCTTGAGGGACACCCGCATTCATGTGATAGTATTGGGAGTCTTGTCTGTTCAATACCACCCTCATTGTATTGTTTGAAAGGAAGGACTGGATTAAGTCAAACAATTGCCCAGTTATACCATAGCCCTGCAGCTTGGATAGAAGGCCAGCATGCCAGACTCTGTTGAATGCTTTGGAGATGTCAAGGGCCACAGTTCGGTCTTCGCCGTTTTTGTTGAGGGCCTGGAGTATATACTCAGTGATAGTCGTGAGCATATCAGCAGTAGACCTGGTGAAGCAGTGGAGTGCTATGATAATTGTTATACTACCTTCATATTCATAAAGTTGTGAATACAATTTTGCAAATATGTATTTGTTGGTTTCTGTCTGAGGATCATTATTTTTATGAACTTTTTGAGTCCAACGAAAAGAGAAACATTCTGATAGTATAACAGTTTTGTTGTCATTCAACATTACACTTTTCAATGTTGACAAGAGGTGTAACAGCCTTTAGATGCTACACTAAATACAGGTAAATCATGATACATCAATCTTGATTTAACTGTTATAATAAACAGTATTAATTAATTCAAAATGCTGCTTTTTGTCAACTGGATGTTTTAAATGAAAAATCTAAGTTTGGAGATGATGACTTCAATTTTAATTTTCATGCCTCACAAAAGATAAGATCATTAAATATTACAGTAACTATTCCCATGTGTGTAATTGATTGGAGTATCCTTTCCAAGCATAGACAATTGATGAGGGAGATAAAAGATATACATAATAGATGGGATGTATAGGAAAAAAAAAATAACATTTTGTTGATCTTCAATGTCAAGTTTGGTCTAAAATAGCAACAAAAGACAAGAAAGGAAAATCAGAAAACAAATTGCCTGAGAGTGAAAAGAAGCAAACAATTCAATCCTATTGTTTCTTTTTCCCTTGTGTCTTTCCTTAAAATTTAATGTCATCAGTTCCAGTTCTTATTTACTTAGAGATTTGTTGTCTTGATAATCTTTTGCTTTGATCTCAACAGATTTCATCAGATTAATGTGTAGCTACAAGAGGATCATTACTTTTCTACACCAACCCTCTTTGTTGAACCGTATCAACAACTGTCCACATTTCTAAGATGAAGAGCTGTTATTATGAATTTATGATAAGCTTTTCTTTCATCTTATTTTGTTACTTCATGCCTTTTAGTAGGAATTCTAATTGCCTGGAATTATCCAACTTTCCAAGATGAAGAATTGTTATTACAATGAGTTTATCTTTAATCTTATTTTTATTGCTTTACACTCTTCAGTAAGACATGTGACATATGACATGGCACCATTCTTAGGATAAATACTTATTGATGTCAACAAAATTTTGAAGAATCTCTCTTCAGCAAGATCATCCATAGCTATTTCAATCTATTATGGTTTTGATTTACAGACAAGTTATATACACCCAAAGTCTAACCATCTTTTTACAATGGCTGTGTGTTATGTCTTTGAATTAAGTCATTCTTCGAGACTGGTTGCAAATTATGGCTAAAGAACTCAGCTATTTAACTCATAGCTGGTGGGAGAAAAGATGCCTTTCATGCCTTTCCCAAGATTATTTTTAAAAAAAGTGAATATAATGATCTCGACCAAAATTTGAACTCGGCTCATCAATTTCTTTTTCTTAACCACTGTTAGATTACTTATACAATCAGTAGTTCTCTAATGGCCTTAAATGGACCAAATTTCTGAAATTAAAAGTTATTACTTTTATGAATGGAAAATGTTTATAAGAAGTATAGGGTGGTAAATTTGGCTAGGACTAAGGTGAAGATTAGTGATGCAAAACGAGGACCAACTTTCACCTCAGGAAAGCACTCATGTAGAGTTGTAAGAGTGTTTGCTCAAACTCCATTTATTGCAATCATTGTACTCTCTGGGTGCATAAGCAGTGTAGTGGACTGAACAGTAGATTAATCCATGCGGTGAATTTCAACCCATAAGTCACAGCTGACCAAGACAAGAAAGGTGAGCTTGATAATGTTGAGTATGAGGTTGTTGATCAGTTTTGCTATATTGGTGACATGTTAAGTGGAGGTGCAGAAGTAAGTTTAATATCTTGTGTCAGATCAAATTGGAAAAAATTTAGGGAACATTTGCCTCTTCTAACATTTTGAGCATTTTCACCTAGGATGAAAGGAAAGCTATATACAGCTTGTGTTAAAAGTGTTATACAATATGGTAGTGAAACTTGGCTGCTGAAGGAAGTTGATATTAGCAGAATTGCTCAAATGAATATGCAAAGTGGATGTGCAATGTGATAGAAAAATCATCGGAATAGTCAAGAAATAGGCTGGGTGGTGCAGTGGATATTGGCTCAGAACAAGAAATCAGAGAGCTGTGTTCAAATTTCAGTTGAATTCGTTGCATTTGCATATGCACAAATACCCTTGGGAAAGATATGAATCTATCTCTTATCCTATAATCAACCAAGCGTGTATCATATGGCACTTAACTGACTGAATGATTGCCAATATAACAGATGCTATGCATCGAACAAGATTTAGATGGTTTGGGCATGTTGAGAGAATGGACATCAAAAACTCAGTCAGCAATTGTAGGTTTAAGTCGATAGTCAAAGAGGAAGAGGTAGACCACATAATATATGGACCCAACTTATCAATGACAATTTAAGGAAGTTGAGATTACTCCCAGACCTATCAAGAAAACCTCATCCAACCAATACCAGCATAGAAAAATGCATGTTAAACAATGATGATGAATGTATGACTAGTTTTTTTTTTTTTTGCTTTATAGCTTTGGCTCAAATTTGTAATAGCCTTAAATAGTACAAATTTCTTCTGTGAAGCAATATCATTATTATAGATTCTTCCATCATAATGCTCAGGTTGTTTAAAATTCTAGAGCTTTAAATGTCATATGTCAGAAAATAAAATAGTCATCTCTGATTTGCTTTGAACTTCCAGCTTTGAGTGCCCATTGAGATGAATCATTCATTACTAAGTCTGGTTCTGTTTACTCATTGGTTATAGAATATCAAATGACTTACATACTATTGTAAAGAGATGAAATTTTAAAAAATTGTAGTTGTGGAGTAATACTTTGGTTAAGTATTGTAGGCAGGAAAAGCATAGGTCATTTCTAAATTGATAATTGTATCAAGATATATGCAAAAAAAACTATTATAAATTCTTGAACAAAATGTTTTGAATGACAGATTACAACCAAGTGTCTTTAAGTTAAAGATAATATTTATGCTAAACGAAACATACTTAAGTAGACTATTAAATACCCTGCTAAAAATCTTTCAAAGTTATGGAATTAATCAAATTAACCATAGCATCTGCATATATTAATCGAACAGAAAACTTTCAGTCTCTTATTAATAGATCTCTGAGGAGTTTTAAAAAAAACTGATGCAAAACAACAGACAAAATCAATAGTTGGAATATGAGTGAAGTTTATAGAATGTTAAGGAACCCATATTAATAAATAAAATAGTTTATTCGCATGTAGTGTAATATTGTATTCATCAAATATATTTCTCTAATGAATAGCTTTGAATTTATTGATAAATAAAACTTCATGTTGCACTTTGTTTGTGTAATAAAAAGGGACACCTGTAAAACAACTTATTAATATTTCAAGTAATGGTGATGTTAGCCTTATAAGGAAATATTTTGCATTCATTGACTGAGCAACCAGTATTACTTTCAGTTGAAATTTATAGAATATTTCACTTTACTATTTTTCTGAACTATCATTATTTCTCAAGTTCAGTCACTGTTAATGCTCTTTTCAGTACTGATGGGGGCTTCCTTCCTAATCTTTTGTTCAAAGTAGGGTAGAACATAAAAATCATGATTATATCATTATTTTCTCTTTGAGTTACATATGATATTCATTTTAGTTTTTGCTACTGTTGAAAAAACCTCAAGTGATGTGGTTTATCTTATCTCTAACTTCTTTGTTTAGGATTCACGAGGTTAGAAGAAGGATTCTTTTCAGAAAGACACACAAGCTTCAGTCATTCAAAGCCATTTTTAACCATTAATCTTGGAAAATGATTACATACAACAGAGTTTAGACTCTTTTGAATGTGTTTGGTGTCATGCATATTCATATAAAAATGTTGATCTAATAAGGCTATTTAATAACATAACTTGCATTTTCAAGTTAAAGTTTACGTTTTGTAGCAACTGGCAGTGTTGGGTGAAACTACCTTTAGAGCTGCCTATTCTATGTTCAGTTTTCTTTATCTTCTATGCTGAATTTCTCATTTGTGTTTAATTTTTAGTTATCATCAGTTGTAATTAATTTTGCTCATAGTTATCCTGAAAATCTTACAAATAATTGGTAAATACTAATTTTAGTGTGAAAACGTTAGCTTTCATAAAATGATATGTTTATTTTTCATTTTAACATTGACATATAACCATGAATAAGATTTTTAAAAAGTCTTATTCAAAATATTTAGCAAGGTTAAAAATACTTTTGTAACCATAAAAAATAATTGATTTTATTAAGCGATCTGATTACACACTGTGAATCAATAATTTCATATTTGTTTCTGAGAAAAAAAAAAAAAAAAGCAAGATCACCTGATAAAAAAATAATTGAAGCTTCTTGACTGAGAAATTGTGTAATTAGATTTTCCATTTCAGAGCTGACATTACAATAGTTAAAGACTAATCTTTGGAAGATAATAAAAAATAACATTCAAACCAGAAAATCATTTTCTCATGTGTTATACGCACAGAAGAAAATTTTCACATTTACAAATAGAAAAGAAGAAAACAAGAAAGCGATATTTCTGGCAATTTGCAAATGTGTGCCCAAGGTTTGCATGAAATTCCCATTGAAGAAAAATTAGTTGAATCTTCTAATGGAAAGCTAAACCAAAACAAAATATTGCCTTCTTTCTGAAGAATGATGGAATTTTCAAAATTTGCGAAGATCATTCTTGCTTTCTCACTCTCTTACTGGTGATGAATGGACAATTAACAGAGCTTGAAAATGGTCACTGCCAAACTGAGAAATTTATTAGTTGGCCTGTGGTCAGCAAAGTTTAATTTTCCAATCAAAATGTTCCAGTGTTTGATAGAAGTCCACACTACACTGTTTACAGAAAGTCAATCAGCTGCTTGGTTTTGTGTATGAATATTAAGCTTTTCTACCTCAAAACAGTGTATATATACCTGCTTGAATTACTTAAGCTTTCCAAATATTACAACATACATAATAATATCATTGATGGAAGGGACTTGAATAAAAAGAGGAGCAGAGAGGAAAAATGGTTGTGTAGAAGGAAGGGTAGGAAGTAAAAAAAACAGTAGGAAAAAATGGAAAAACTAGATGAAAAGATAGAAAATATTGAGTGGGGGAGGATGAAAAGGAAAAGCACAAAGACATCAAGAAACAGGATTGCTGGTTGGAAACAGTGAAAAATTCTCTTCACAACTTCCTTCTTTTTTTTTTGTAGCTCTTAATATGGTTTATCGTTTTGCAGTTCTTTCCAATCTCAATTCTTGTTAGATAGTCAATTTGCTGCTTTTCTTTCTTGCTTTCATGTTCCATGAGTTTCAAATTCTCTAAGTATTCTCTTCTAATTACATGTCCCAGAGATTTCAACCATCTCTTTCTGATTCTGAGTTTGTGCCTATTTTGTTTACATTTTCCTTAAAAATTGTTACTCACATACTATGAAAAAATATTTAGCAAGAATGCCTGGGTTAATTCCCCATTGAGTATTGAAAAGTATGTTCATAGTGTAGTATATAATTCCTGCAATGTGTTCAGTTTTCAGTCGGCACTCTTGGTACATTGTCAGATGTTACTAAGTTGAGGAAAATATTTGATGAGTAAAAATTTTGTTTCAGTTTATTAAATAAAAAAGGACAACATTCCAGTATATTCTGCCATATTTCAGGCAACTTTAGAATTTGATCCTTCCAAAATATTTAATCTTCTTTGTGAAAGAACTGCCTTCTTTGGTCTTTGAGGGAATTTCTTTCTTCATTAAGTTATACAGAACAAGAAGTTTTGAAAATTACTATCAAAAGTAAAGCAAGTGTAAGTATTCTTAAGCAACTAGCTTTTCAGTCAATCAAAGAGGATCATTGATAAATTTTAAAGATTAAACTTAGAATTACCAATAAAAAAATAATCCTTTACTGTCATCTCATCATGTAGAAAAAATAGGTGTTGAATATGTCAAATGAGTGAAAATTTCTTATTCAAGTGGTAACCACTTTTGGAGAAACATTTGGTTGAGCATTGTACTGACAATACAACTGATATACAATTGATCATAAAAGACTTTGGTCTAGAATTGTATTGACTATATAATTTGAATACAAGTGATAATAAGAAACATTTGGTTCAGCATTATACCGACAATAAAACTGATCATTTGGTCTAGAATTGTATTGATAATATATTATGCCCATTTTTTTCTTTTTAAACTTATTCCAGATACTTGTCATTAACTACTGTCTTTCAATGATCTAATTGGAAGCAGTATGTGTTTGATTTACTTATTTTTTCTGTTAGGTGTTTACTCCCAGTTGAGAACATCTTTTTGCTCTCACTATGTACACATCATCATTGTCTTTTTTGGAATGCTTAGTGACGGTTCATTTTGTTTGCAGGGTGTTACTTGTAGTGCACATTGTATAGAAGTCTCCACATCACACTTGATTTAAAAAATAAATCCTTTAAATCTGGTTCAGTATATTTATTTCACATCTGCAAAAACAGACCAACATATCCAAATTCGTACAAATTATTTTCAATATCTCATATTTTGAGCATTTTGTTTATCCTCTGCATTATATCCCTTATTCCCTGTTTAGGATATGGTTTTCGGCTTTCTCTTTTTCGATCTTCTCACTTTGTTTTTTTCACTTGGAGTAGATAGATCTATCGCCCAGTTCACACTCCACCCATGTCTATTGAACAGGTTAAGAGGCTCATCTCTTGTTCCCTGTTTAGGATATGGTTTCCGGCTTTCTCTTTTCCAATCTTTTCACTATTATGTAGCCCCCTGCACATCAGTGGCGTTACTGCCTTGCTTGGGGTGATACGATTAAAAAAAAAAAATATTGTTTTGTCCCATGTAGTGCCTTCATTTGCTTGTTATCAACTTCAACTGGTTAACTGAACCTGGGAACATTACTTAGCAAAAGAACTGCTACTTTTGACATGTTTGATCAGCCACAGCACTTCTGTTTACTCATAGCTGGTTAGGGTAGGGTAGAAGAGATGATTCTTATTTTTCCCAATAGTATAAGCATGAGATTAAACTCAACTGGAATTCAAAATCAAATTGCTCACTCCAAGCTGCAATCCATTACTCTACCACAACTCCATATAAGACTAATAAGGTAATAATTCAAGAGATCAAAATGTTCACCAGAATTTTTCAAGATAGAAACTACAGAAGTGGATTTCTAACAAACTAGAAAGGAAAAAGCATCAAGACAGTGTTGAGTTTGGAGAAAACAGCAGCCAGTTTAAGAGCACATTTCTGTAGAACATTTGCAGGGATATCGTCAAGTCTGCTAGCCTTGTCTGGGTATAGTTTGGAGATAATCGCAGAATCCATGGATAGAGTTTTGTGCATCTCAGTAAAGATTTCATTCTAAGAGGAAGATCAAACAAAAAGAGAATTTTTGAATAAAGCATTCTGCTTTATCAGGAAACTGATTTAAAAGGTTAAGGATTTCTTCTGGTTCTTACATAGATTCTTACAAATCTATGAGTTATCTCCAGAACCAAACTTGTGAGAGGCTGTATGTTGTTTCATTCTATCAGTAAATAATGACTTTCCCTCATTGTGGATAATTTTATACTCATGGTCACTTTTGTATAGTCAAGAGTAATTGCTATGGACTATAGCAGTTGAACGGGCTAGAGTGAAACAAGGAGAAAATTGCAGTTTCCCTTGGCATTCGTATGCTTCACCCAAAAAGAAAGCTCAAATGTGCAATTTTTAAATGAAAGATTAAAAATTTAATTTCATGGCATGTCACAAAGAAAATCACAAAATGAGTCTCAATCTGTTCATTAGTAACAAAAAGATGTCCTGTTAATAGAAGGTTCTTCTCTAATAAAGAAGAGAAAAGAAATATCCACGGATATCACTGCATGATCAGAGTGGTGAAGAGGACAGAGCTGCAAATTATGATATGAGTCTAGGGAGGATGTAAAGAACAAAAACTTGCTTACAATATGCAGATATCCTTCACCTTACATCGGAAATTTGTTCCAGGAAAAAACAACGTAAGTCAATTAACTTGTCTCTAAGCTAAACCATAAATAACCACTTTCAATTTTGTATTTCATTTATAAATGCATTTCAAATATTATATGGTTGATAAGAATCTATTTTAAGCTTATAAATAAATAAATTTTTGTTTTTCATATAGTAGTGAAAATCAAGTAATCTAAATTTACATATACATGTACGTACATATTTGCAAATGTAAATGTTTATTATTTGGTGATCTTCACAATGCATCACAGATTTTATTTTCAAATGTGGTTTACTCTAAGACATTATAACATAAAATGATTTTGTAAGGTTAAGTAACAGTTATTTAAATTATTTTTGCAATAGTATGTATTTTAATATGATTTATATACTTTTATTCTTATTTATTGTATAGTAATATGATTTTATGTGCTTCTAATGCTTTCCTAGGGATATTACAATTTCTATATTTGTGGCAAACAGACATAAAATCAAATAAAACTTAATTTTTATTTTTGCATAGACTTTTTTTTGACAAACGACATAATTGAGAACAACTTAACAAGTATAAATAACATAAGCCAAGCTACTCTTGTACACTCAAGTATAGATAACATAAGCCAAGCTATTCTTGTACACTCAAGTATAAATAACAAGCCAAGCTATTCTTGTACACTCAAGTATAAATAACATAAGCCAAGCTACTCTTGTATACTCAAGTATAAATAACATAAGCCAAGCTACTCTTGTATACTCAAGTATAAATAACATAAGCCAAGCTACTCTTGTATACTCAAGTATAAATAACATAAGCCAAGCTACTCTTGTATACTCAAGTATAAATAACATAAGCCAAGCTACTCTTGTATACTCAAGTATAAATAACATAAGCCAAGCTACTCTTGTATACTCAAGTATAAATAACATAAGCCAAGCTACTCTTGTATACTCAAGTATAAATAACATAACTCAAGCTACTCTTGTATACTCAAGTATAAATAACATAACTCAAGCTATTCTTGTATACTCAAGTATAAAGCATGTTTTTATGATGAGTTTTCTTATACAAATTATAAGAGGGTTGCATTATGCATGGGTAAAATAGTCAAATATAACTACCACTTCTACTAAAACATATTCATCTCTCACATTTCCCACCTGTGAAACTCCCTCCCATATACTTGCTTCCCTGATAGGTGCGGTTTCCAAAAGTTAAAGTGCAACATCAATTGCCATTTTCTGTCTTCTTGATTCTCAACCTTGTTCTTTCATTGATGTCCCTGGTAACTTGTTCCCTGTTTCTTTTTTTCTTTCCTTTTTTCTCACTGTAACCAGCTGCACACCAATAGTGAAACTGCCTTGCTTGGGATGAAATGATTAAAACAAAAATCTCAATTTTAATTGCTTTGTCGCCAACATGATGTGGTTTCCTTCTGTATTTTCTACTAATATTTCTATAGCAACTGCTCTGACAAGATTTTTATCACTGATGCCTCGAATACACAAATTTAAAATTTGGTATCTTGGTCCTGTTTATAGTTGAAATAGTTAAATGTAACTTCCACTTCTACTCCAACAGTTTCTTTTCTCACACTTTCCACCTGTGAAACTCCCTTCTGTTCACTTGCTTTCTTCGTAAAATTTTCAAAAATTTAGATGCAATATCAATTGGCATCTTTTGTCATTTTGAATCTCATTCTTCAATTATCTTTATTTTCAGTCTTCTTTCACTTTCATTCCCTATTTACTAATAGCATTCCTACCTTGCTAAGAGTGAAATGATTAAAAATAAAATCTCTGGTCTCTGCATGAAGTAAAGTGGTAGAAGTACAACACCAATAGTAGTATTAGTAGACATAGGTTTATCACTTTATGATACAAACTAACAATACTACTTTTAATTTGAATTTGAATAATATCTTGTTTACACACATTACCTAGGACTTAATATTCATAATTATTTTTGACAATAAAGAACTGATCTTTATTAAATAACTGTGATGATAATTTTCTTTTCAGCAAAGTTGTGATATAATTACAAATTTCATAAATCTATGTTGCGATGAAGTATAGCTTATTTCCCTCTAAACTGCTTGTAACACTTACATGTTCATTTACCTGAAAGTCATTTCATTTCCAATGAATTTATATTAGTGTCACAATTTTAATTTTATAATCCATTTTAACATTACTTACTCATAACTTAATTAAATTGGTTCTTAATTAAAAACTCTGGGCAAGACAAATAGATATTCTGTATATTTACAATACCAGATTTTGTTTCAAGCAAGTGATATTGAAATTAGGCATTCATGTCTGATAGCCTTTAATGACATGATGAAATGACTAGAAATTATCACAGTAACATGTTGAGAATATTGATAATGAATTAAATCAATGCTGGCCAGAATCTGAGTCTGATGCAAGTATCAGTTACTTTAAAATTATCATATTGAACTAGAAATCTGATTCTGATCTCTGTCCATGCTTCATGTAGTTATTTCATCTAATTATTATCGAAATTGATCTGAGATTTAAGAAATTAGTGAACTGTACTCAAATTCTGGCAACATGCCTATTATGTTGTTTTCTTTGAATACAAGCAAATACTGAAAGTCATTACTGAAAATGGGGAAATTGATCTGAGTTCAATTACAGTCATCAGTTATTATGAGTTAATGAGGGAAGTTTCAGCAGAATGCAAAAAGTGGTGCTGTCAAGTCTAGATTGTTGATAATGATTTGATCAGAAGAAAGTGGTTTCTGTTTATATCTTGACATGAAAATGAAATTAGAACTTTAATTAAGAATCTTTAATATAAGTAGATACATTAAATTTTCAAAACCAGTGATGAAAAAAAAATCATTTAATTATAAAATAGTTTCATTTTTTCAACATAATCTCTTTCCTTGACAGTATCAGTCAGTTAAGTGTTATATGTGATACACACTTGGGTGATCATGTCTCTTTCGAGACATGACTTTCTGGGTAGAAGGTTTTCCTTGAGTAGGCTGTCATCACTTTCTGTGGTAGATTGGTTGCAAACAAAGGCTATAGAACCCAATCTGTCTTGTTATTTAACCCATAGCTGGAGGAAATACATTAATATGTTTCCCAAGGGTATTTACACATAAGTTAACACAACAAATTTAACTGGAATTAACCAGTGTCTGCTAGGTGAAACCATCATTAGATCTGACTTGTCTAAACCACTTGGCCACGTAGGACTAATTATCAGACAAAGCCCAAATAATGCTTTTAAATACACAATTTCCCAATTCTTTGGAATATACATATCTGCTCTGTTTTTATATCCTAATATAAGCAAAGACAGTTTATTTGAGAAGTTTTACAAAATGGATTAACTCAGACATATTTTTAATTTATTCATTTAAATGTTTTTTTCCTAACAACATTTCTCGATTATTCAGGCTAGTAGATATGAATAAATATACTGTTTAATTAAAAAAAAAAAAGAGAGAGCATTTACTCAAATGTGAGTATCCTTTAAAAATAACGTTTTTAAAAAAATAAATTAAAAATGTCGAAGTTAATCCATTTTATATATATATATATATATATATATATATATATATCAGAAAAAAATCTTGCACCCAACAAAGTAAGAAAAATGATATGTATTCAAATCAGCACGCAGAAGATATAAAAAAAAGTATTTGAGATTATTAAAGACTATGGTTTTAAGATGCAAATTGTTTATGTCCAGAATTAAATATCTAGGATAAATTATTAATGCAAACGGTAGATGACCAAATACTTCAAGGTTATGGGCAATAAAAGACATGCCCATGCCAACAAATGTAACAAAGTTGCAATCATTTTTAGGGTTTGCTAATTTTTATCATGTATATATACTAAACATGGATGAATTAAGAGCACCCTTGAATAACCTGTTAAAGAAAGATATTAAATGGAATTGGTCAGATAAATCTCAAAGTGCTTTTGAAGAAATTGTAAAAGTCTTAACATCAGACTAATGACTAGCTTATTTTGAGCCTAAATTAAACATTATGGTTGCATTAGATGCAAGTAATTCAGGTATTAGAGCCATGATACTACACAACATGAGAGTGGAAAACTAAACCGATAGCTCATGCTTTAAGATCATTATTATTCGAGATTGAAAAAGACCTCCAATCCATATTGGACTGGGGTAAGAAATGGCTAGTAAATTTTAATGCTTCTAAAACAAAGCTACTCTCAATTAACCATCATCGACAATCGCACCTACCTCCCATTAGCATGGACCAGGCTTGCCTCCCAGAGAGTAAAACACTACGCCTCCTTGGTCTCACACTTTCAGCGGACCTCAAATGGAATGACTATATCGAATCCATTGCTAAATCCGCTGCTATGAAAGTCGGTTCTCTGTGTAGGGCCCAGAAGTTTTTTTCCATCTAAATCTATCCTGCACATTTATAAATCTACCATCCGCCCGTGCATTGAATACTGCTGCCATACCTGGTCGGGTGCCCCTGCTGTTCTCCTCAGGCTTCTCGATAAGGTTCAGAGGAGGGTCTGTAATGTGATAGATACCGACTTGGCAGACTGCCTGCAGTCTCTCTCCCACCGGCGTGACGTTGCTTCCCTGTGTCTCTTCTAAAAATACTTTCATGGCTTCTGCTCCGATGAACTTAGATCACTGGTGCCCCCTAAATACGAATTTGAACGAGATACTAGATTAGCAACTAGATCCCACCCTTTTACAGTGAAACCGATAAAATGCAGCTGTAACTTCTACTCCAACAGTTTCCTCTATGTAGCCCCATGCGCAATAGTGGCAGTGGAATGCCTTGCTTGGGGTGAGATGATTAAAAAAAAAAAAAAATTAGCAGCTGAAAAAAGGTATAGCCAGATAGAAAAGAAAGCATTAGCCATTATATTAGCTATGAAAAAATTTTGTAAATTCATACAAGGTATAGAATTTATACTACAGATAGACCATTGTCCATTATTGTCCATATATGGATAAAATAAGGGTGTTCCCACACATTCAGCAAATAGAGTACAGTGCTAGGGAACTATCATATTAAACTGGAATTATAAAATGGAGTTTCTACCATCTAAAAAAATCGAGTCATCTATCTAGACTAATACCAAAATTCTGCAAACTACTTGAAGATACAGTAATTGCGGCAATAAGGGCCAAAAATGAAATCAATAATGTATTATACAATACAGTAAGAGAACTGCCCATAGCATTAGAGAAAATAAGAATTAAGTCAGAAAAATATAACTATATAATAAAAATAAAGAAGCAAATAAGATTGAAAGAAAAAATAGAAAAGTGAATATTACTAGAAATGACGCATTTTTGTTATATAATAATATAGTTATATATGCAGAAAGAATTGTGATACCAGCATCATTGCAAAAATGTATGCTAAAAAATTTCACATATGACATCCAGGAATTTCTAAGATAAAATCCTTAATAAGGTGTTATACATATTGGCCAAATATGGATCAAGAAATTGAAAATTTAGTAAAATAATGCAGAGGTTGTGCTCTGGCAGCAAAGTTATCAACTATAAAATTTCAACCTTGGCCTGAAACCAATACTCCATGGGCCAGAATACATATAGACTTCTCAGGACCATCTAGTGGTAGTCGACAGTTACACTATGTGGCCATAAATATTAAAATGTAGAAGACCAACCTCTACGGTAACAATAAATTTCTTTAACTGAGATTTTTGCAAGGTTTGATGTACTTGAAACTATTGTTTCAGATAATGGGAGACAATTCATGGCTAGTGAATTTAAAGTTTTCTGTAAATCATTAGCAGTAGAACACACTACAATGACTTCTTGAGTTGATGTTCAGGAAAATTAAGTCTGTTTTTAATAAATTAGTACCAGAAATATAAGACGAGAACATCAAGAAATAGCAATATAAGTAAATACTTTAAACCTGGAGTTAAGGTATTTTTTAAAATGTATCAATGTGGAAAATAATTCTGGGAAGATGAGGTTATTAAAAAATAGATCAGCAAAATGATATACATGATACAGGGACAAAGGTGGGTACATAAGCCACACCATAATCAGTTCAAACAAAGATCACTGATTTAGAAAGTCTCTGAAAAGAGATATCTATGAAAATGTTGTATGACTTGTTTGACATACCCACACCATCAAAAATTGTTGAATCAAGGTTTTACAGTGAGAGAAAAAGAACAGCAACAGAATTTTTATTGAATTGAAAGTGAAGAAATATAGACTCCAAGGAAGTCATCTCAAAGAGGAGATGTCATACATGAATAAAGTGTCAGTGCCGACACTTGAGTTTTGAACACGGATTGCCAGAGAACAAATATAGTCAAACTCGTTTTGATGTTATTAGAAGAATTGTGCTGCTCAGATCAAGTGACATAGAAATATATATATATAGTTGAATAATAAGCATTTCTGTGAGAAAAGGAAAACGTTCGACAGTATTCTTTGAAGGTGTTATTTCTCGTATATATGACTTTACAATGTATATATATATATATATATATATATATATATAAAAGAACTAATTTAAATAACCTGAATATATATAAATCCCCCCCCTAAAAAAAGGAAGTACATATAAGTAAAATCCCAAAAGCCAGATCCTATTAATATTAATTTTATTAATACTAAAAATGATCCAGGTGGCAGGCTCAATGTGAATAGTATTATCTACTTAGAGAGCCAAATATGTATATATCATTTTTTTTTAACTTCCTGTATATAGATATGTTTTTTGGCTCCTTCTGACATGTGAATTTTTGCACCATATTTGAATTAATAAATTTTGTTTTTGATCATTGCTGATGAAGCGAGAATTTTCTCACTGAAATAGCTATTCAACAAATGAAGATTTTGAAATTTATTAATATAATATATGTATACACATACATCAGAATCTCATTATACAGATAGTGTATCTATTTGTATAATGAGATTCTGCTGTAAAGTTTTTAATTTGACCAAGAAAGGTTTCCCTATCAAATTCTGTTTAGACAGGTTTTTGCAAGTGGGTTAGAGAGATCTTTTCAACACCTCTTTTTCTATGTATTTAAAAAAAATATGGTATTGTACAGTACCATTGGGAAGTAGCTAGGAACCATACAACAGGTTGACCCTAGCCTTGTGGGTGAAATTGGGTGGTAAAATGTTTCAAATCATATCTTTTGGCATTTCCCATACACAAACAGAAATATTATTCACGGAAGGTAGAATAAAAGATATTTAAAGAAGCAATACAAAGATGTAAATTCATTCGACCTTATACTATAAATTAGAATAAAAACAAATTTTTCCAAAAATGAAAGTGAAGTGTTGTTTTCATAAAATAAAAAAAATTTTAAATATAAGCATTTATTACTATCATTGTTAAGAATCTGATGAGTCATCGTTCTTTCAATGTTGAAACAAAATGTACAATTTTGAAATAGTTTTTTTTACATGTTCTAATGTAATAATAATATTTATTGCTGTATTATTATATTGAGCACTGTTTCAAATTAATGTTTTGAACATTGAAATTTATTCTTCATTTGAATATACATGTATGTGTATATGAGGTAAATAAGTATACATATCTAAACTTATTTATAAATGGAACTTTGTCTGTGTGTGTCCATTACCTATAGACTCCAAAACGGCTGAACCGATTTTCTTGAAAATTTACACAGTTGTACTATAAGTGTCTGCGAGTGTTCTTAGCTTGGTTTTGTGTCAAGCAACCCCCGATAAATATAAAAAAATCAATAATCAAAAAAATTGGGTTATAGAAGGAGTGGTCCAATTTTAATCAAATTTGATACACTCATATACAAAGACTTAAGAAATGATATTCAGAAGTTTCAAGGTTGCAGTTCTTACAATAGTGCAGAAAACCGATTATTTTTATATATATATATATATATATATATATATATATATATATATAAAAGGCAACATGTTTGTGTGTGTTTATCTGTCTGTATGTCCTTTATACAAATCCACAATTTTTATCTGATTCTCACCAAACTTCGCCACACAGATATTCTTTAGGCTGAGTCTGAGCTCCAGGACCATGGATTAGTTTTAAAGCTTTCATTACACCTGAGCAGCTCTGGGCTATACTGCTAGTATATATATATATATATATATGTGTGTGTGTGTGTTATGTCTTGAAGGCTGTCACAATGCGTTGAATGAAATAAAGGAAGGTCGGGAGGTGTTTGTATGACCTGTTTATTAATATAATTAACAGGTCATATAAGCACCTCCCGACCTTCCTTTATTTCATTCAACGCATTGTGACAGCCTTCAAGACATAACACATACAACTATTTTACGCAAAGCTTCAAGCAAATTACAAAACTTTACTAATATATATATATATATATATATATATATATATATATATATATATATGTGTGTACGAATATATACAAATCAAAAAATAAATATTAATCAGGTGTGAATAGAACGGTGCTCAAAACTGTATAACAGAACAAAAAGATATATTACGAAATATATATCTATCTATCTATATATATATATGTTTCATGCACAATTTAGAGTTTCATGCAAGAAAAGTCCAATATGATAAGCACGCGATAATTACTGAAAGATGCATAAAACATTGAGTCATGCATAAAACCTCTGATAAAATGTATATTTAGTAATATATATATATATATATATATATATATATATAATGAATTAAGAACAAAAATGGAAGTCTTTCTTGTTTTTAAACAGATCTCTGAAGAAGCTTAATAAAGTGAAACATGTTAGATTAAGACACATTTTCTAGTTTATTATTCATTCCATCATCTTGCATTACAATCCATATATTCAACTCATATATAATACTCCCTGTATATTTTCTGCAAATACATTGCCCGTAATTGTTTAGAATGAGCTTTTCACTATGATATTTAGACTAGTTTAATTTAAGTGCAGTACTAGATTATTGACAAGTTCTCATTAATTTACAGTTGTGTCAGCTAAATGTAACTGTAATTTCTATACTAACTATTTCTTTTCTTGCACTTTGCACTTGTAGATCTCTCCTCATCTACAAATTTTAAATGCAGTATTATTGGATGGTACTAAACCCATTCAGATATATTTGAACTGTCAGTTCTATACAATCACTTCATCAGATGAATGGTTAAAAATGACTTTCAGCAAGAGAAACCATTAGGTATCAGTGCAGACCATCATTCTTCGACCCTTGTGGACTGGTACTACAAAATCACAAAGAAAGAACATTATCAAATAAGAGAAACCACATAACTTTAAAATTTTCAGCAATAGCAACAACTTAAATGGACAGCAAAACCTAACAATTAGGTATAAATTAATAGCAGAAAGAAGAAAATTCTGAGAAAACTTCTCTTTTTTTCATTGGATATGATAGATGATAAAAAATTGATTTCAAGTTATCAGCAAAGTCTCTTCCTTCAGCAATCAGTCACAAACTTTTAAATCCTCAAAACATATGGTGTATGTGTAAATGTCATTTTATCACTAAGACAGAAGTAATCATCAACCAAAGTGATTTATTGCGGTTTTGAGTGATTACTGAAAATATGGTTTCCTGTTTAGTAATCTTAAAAAGACAGTTATTACAGTCAACATTATAAATACTAATCTCATGATTTTCTTGTCTATATATCTTCCTGCCCAATCAATTGCCAGAAGGGTGACTATAGTACAATGGAAATGGTCATGCCCCTGTCAGTGTCAATCTGAATCGTTGCCAAAGATGGCAACAAGTTTTATATGCCTTTCTCTCTTTCACCCAGATCACATATTCCTTGTGTTATGAGTCTTAAAGCCATAACTATTCATATTCTTTATATTTTTCATCTGACAATGTTTCATCTTAGGCATTTCTGTCCATAACTGCTTCTTGTATCACTTACATATCAACAGATATAAAACAGACCAGTCAGACACCTTTGTTTTACGCTTTTGACTATTATGCAAAGGAGCAAAGAGAACTAGATTCATTGTTTTCTCAACGGCCTAAGAAGAGTGACCATTAAAAGCATGTGTTTGAATTTGAACTTGGTTTCCTAATTCTCTTTTCTTTATTGATTTTATGCCACTAAGAATAATGTGGGTTTGTTAAAGATACTGGAACAAGGAATGTGATATTTATGTCCATAATAATGTCAGAAAAGAGCGACACAAATACAAAAGGATGTATATTTTAAAGATTATATAAAAGTGTTTGACAAAATATATCACAAAGGACTGTTGCAATTGCTATATAAACTTGACATATTTTGGAAAGATATTAGAATAATTCAGAACCTATACTGGTAGCAAACTGTCTGTATAAAAACAGAAAATATCCATATATCTCATCCATTTTTGTTCTTATTTTAGTACTGTTCGGTATTGAGTTCCCCATTTTCCCCAGTCCAAGTACACTGCCCATCCCTAGGATGTATTCAGAATTACTATAAACCAAAGTAATAGTTCACTAGGGTAGTGTGTACTTTGACTCAGTCAAAATAGGATGAGTAATAATTGAATAGTAATGAAAAAGAATTAGACAAGATACCCACCTCCAAACATATTCAGAGTTTTTGTGGGTTCTTTCTTGAATACTTAAATTTTAACCTTTTCAGTCAAGGATCAGTTGTTATCTATCTTCCTGAAGCTCATAATCTCTACTTTCTACCACCTCTTCTATTCATATCACATTCATCCCTACCATTTCAACTGTAAAACTCTATTGTAAGTAGCTTATGAGCATTTATTGGGTGATAATTAGTAAAAACAAAAATTATTATTGTTTGTTATGTTTTGTATGAGTTGTCTCAACTGGAGAAAGCATGTTTTATACCTAAAATACTAATAGACAAAATACCATGTATTTTGAGGGGTGAAATTTCAAAGACATTGGGTCACAAGAACAAATCTTTTTAATGCATGGCAATCACATACATTCAACATGGTTCACTGACACATGCGCACACTTCTTTTCTCCTATCTCACTAACCTGCATCCTCTCTCTCATGCTCCTTTCTCTGTCCACTCCACTCTCATCAGTATTCTCATCCTTCTCTTACCCACTTCTTGACACCCCTATAACCTGTCACTCTATCTCATAACTTTACGGCTACAATCTCCAGGAGTTTAAATGTAAGGTCAATAGACACCTTCTAACACACTAACCTGCTCCCATTCTATCAAACACTCTTCCCATCTGCCCAACCCTCATCCTCGCTATCCTTACTCATCTGTCACCTTCCTCCTGACATTCCCTATGTCTAACCACTCCTTCTCTTTACCTTCCCCTATGTAGCCCCATGCGCAATAGTGGCAGTGGAATGCCTTGCTTGGGGTGAGATGATTAAAAAAAAAAAAAATGTAACCCTCTGCAAAGCAGTGGCAATTAAATGCCTTGCTTGGGGCAAAAAAAAAGAAAGAGAAAAGAGAAGTATAAAAAAAAATGTAAATGTGACTACTTTTATGGAGCTATAACTTTAGTGGCTGGCTAGCAAAAGTAACCATTTGTTTAGCTAACACTGCTCAACTCACTGCTCAGACTGTAGGGAAGCGGGTAGACACTTCCTTCATAACGAGACATTGTGCTGTTTGCACAAGTTTCGGTTCTTGTAGGGCAACCATGTGCCTTCCTTTTGCAAAGTCAACATATTAAAAATCATCTGTTTGACTGATGGGCACTGATACTGTTATCAATTGTAGTTTACAACTTTTTCTGCATTTTCTTTTGGTTATAAAATGTTCAAGATTCCATTAATTTTTCAGTAAAATGTGCAAGTCAACAGTTTCCATAAACCATTGAAAGACAATTCATAAAATATTGCTATGTTTTATTATTATTGTTACTATTAAGTGAGAGAGCAATATACCAATAAAGTGATACTGTGATACAAATACACGATGTTCCATATAACCATCATGATACCAAGCACCCTGTCTGAAAGAAGTATAGCAACATCACAGCAAAATTTTCATTATGGAGGTGATAGGGTTTGATAAAAGCATTCATTACCTTGCAAGGGAAGCCAAGTTAGAAATATCTTCATGTCAAGTAACCCAGTCTGCTCAGGCAGGTATCCAAGTATCTCGATATGACTCCCAAGTTCACCCTCCTAACAACCAGCCATGATGCACCACTACTATACCCACACATGAGCAGGGATGCATAATGATTCAGCCCCTCAGGGAAATGTCCAGTCAGTAACAGTCTGGCAACTGACAAGCAAATCAGTGATAGTAAATTGGCTATTTACTATAATACATCTTAATTCACAAGTTAAATTATATACCTGTTGATGACTTCTATCAATTAAGATTAGAAGTTATTATTATTATTATTGCTAGAAGAAATAATTGCGTCCTTTTGAAACTCTGAAATATACTTTTATTAAATTTTTGGTTTTGAATGTGAGATAATCCTCTAATGGATGAGGAGAAATCTAAAGGCAGTAGACCTGAAAGCTCCATGGATGTAGGAGTTAAGCAATATGGAAGTTTTAAAGAAAATTGCAACAAGGAAGAACACTTTTGTCTAGAACCACAAAAAGAAAACAGATTCCTTGAACGCATAATGAGGAAAGGTGGCTTGGAAAAAAATTAACCTTCACAGGGCATATTGAGGTCAAGAAAGTAAGGGAAGACAGCAGGCCACCTACCTCACAAGATTGTGTAAATGTATAGCAAAACAGGAGAGGAGTTTTAACAAAAGAAGAAAAACTATTAAGAGCCACAATGAATAGAAAGTTGTGGAGGGTCATAATTGCCTATGCCCTGAAGGTACATGGCACATAGAAGAAGAATGAATGAACATAAATATAAATCATAAATAACTTTTATATTATAAGCAATTCAAAAGTTAAATAAAATAAAATAAAAGCATTATGAATATATATTTTTTTTCTAATGGATAGAATGTAAGCTTTAAATGTTATATACTTTTTAAATTGTTAAATTATTTTAAAGTTAATATGTATTTAGCATTAGAAGCTGATCAAATATATTTTGTTTATAATAAATTATATAGCAAAAAATGCATACTGTCAGAAAACACCTTTTACATTCTTCTATATGCCATATCCCTTAAGGATGTGGGCGATGGTGGCCTTCTACATCTTCCTATCCCTAGTGGCTCTTAACACACTTTATCCTGTTACCCAACCCAAACCCTGTTCTGCTATCCATTTCCTCAAGCCCATCAAGTATGTTAAGCATTGCTTTCCCCTGTCTCACTTTCCCTCTATCTGACCTGTGAGTATCAGATTCTCTAAATCCTCCTTCCCCATTACATTCCCAGAAACTTCAGCCTTTTTTTCCTGATGTTAAATATTATTGTTTTTTTGTTGAGTATCACTGGATTTGCTTATTCACTTCAGAAGAACATTTTTTAAGGCATTGTATAGGTTAATATGCGTTGTGGTACAATGGATATCGGCTCGGAATGAGAAACTGGGTAGCCGAGTTCGAATTCCAGTTGAATCCATTGTATTCACTTACGCGCAAATACCCTTGGGAAAGGTATTAATCCATCTCTTCCTTCCAGTTATGGGTTAAATAGCAGGACAGATTGGGTTCTATAGCCTTGATCGGCAACCAGTCTACCGCAGAAAGCAATGGCAACCTACTGCAGGATAATCATATGCCCAGTCAGTCATGTCTCTTTCGAGACATGATCGCCCAAGCGTGTATCACGTATGGCACTTAACAGACTATAGGTTAATGAGATGGGTGTTTGCTAAAATGTCATTGACCTCATTTCCTGGGATTACATTTGTTGAACAGTTGATGCATTATATGTAAAACAGTTATAAGTTGTGTTTTTTATCCTCAGTTTCTGCCATCATGTATATTTAACAAAAGTTCATTAGTTGACGATTGTAGAGGTATGTTACCATTGTCAAAATGCAGTCTATACTTGTATTTCTGGAATTAGCATTTTTTTATGTTCTTATACTGAAGTTGGACATCATAGGTTTTGGTAGGACAGTTTTCCTTTTTTTTTTATGTGTTGTGTCCCCTCAGGACACAGGTGATCATAGACCTCCACTATCCTTTTTAGCTCTTAACACCTTTTTTCTTGGTATCTCTCCCAGACTCTGCTCTGCCATCCAGTTACTCAAGCCAATCAAGTATGTCTTGAGTTGCTTTCTCCTGTCTCTATTTCTTTCTATCCCGTCCTGTGAGGATTAGATTCTCCAAGCCCTCTTTTCTCATTACATGTCCCAGAAACTTAAGTTATCTCTTCCTGATATTAAGTATAAGTTTTCTTTTAATTTGCATCCTCTTTAAAACCTTATCATTGCTCACATGTTTGGTGATGGTTTTAACTAACTTTTTACTAACTTTTGAATGCCTCATAGGCATCCAGTAACTTTGAGAAATAGGCCTTGGTGAGAATTTTGGACATTTGTAGATGAATGACAAATAGAAAAACAAATTATTCAGTTACATACAACAAATTTACTTACATAAATTATTTGTTTTTTAGAAATGAAACTGTTGAATAAAGAGAAATGTATTATGGTTCATGTAATATTTTTTTTTCTTTTTTTGCTTAAGGAAGAAAATATATTTGGATATAAATTTGAATTGTAGGATTGAAGTTCTGGAAATCAGATACCTTCAAAGTCAGTCATGTTTGGGAGTTAAATTGAAAGCAATAAAGAGAAGTAGGATATGAATGAAGGCCAAATTGAAAAAAAAATAAAGTTCTTTCCTACTATTATTAGTCATCAATTATGTTAGTTTTCTTTGATGCTGTATATAGTATCTTGTCATTATGGTAAGGGGAGTGCTTCTAAGCCCATAAAAATGATGTAACTGCTGATTCTATACTGACCTGGATCAGTCTGTGTGTGACTATACTGTTCTCTAAATTAATAGTCTCTATAAAAGTAGATCATATAGATGTGTTTCTCTAATTACTTTTTAAGACTTTTCATGGTTAGAAAAAAATATTTTACTAAGATTTTTTAACATTTTATAAAGCTGGAAAAACTTTTTCATTTGTTCAGTCAGTTAAGTGCCATACGTGATACACGCTTGGGGGATCATGTCTTGAAAGAGACATGACTGACTGGGCAGAAGATTATCCCACAGTAGGTTGCCATTGCTTTCTGCGGTAGACTGGTTGCTGATCAATGCTATAGAACCCAATCTGTCCTGTTATTTAACCCATAACTGGAAGGAATAGACGGATTAATACCTTTTCCAAGGGTATTTGCGCGTAAGTGAATGCAATGAATTAGGCTGGAATTCAAACTCGGCTCCCCGATTTCTCATTCCGAGCCGATATCCAATGCACCACAAACAATGTTTTTTAATTTTGTATGTTAAAAGCTATCAGAGTGAAAATTTTTATGAGGACATTTAAAGGAAGCTCCAAGAAACCACTGTATATGCTATATGATGACATATAAAACCTATATTTTTGTCCAAATGTCTACATCAGATTGAAACATTGCTTCTGGTATGATCACTGAAGTTAAGCAATATTGAGCCTTGATGGGTAACAACTTGGGAATACCAGGTGTTTTGAGATTGGATGTGCAGCTTATGTAATGTATAACTGTTAGGGCGCCGCTCCTATTTGACTACAAATGGACTGTTCCCATTGCTATATATAGCAATGGTGGATTCTCTACAAGAGGGTCGTAGAGAGTCACTTGAGAGTCTCTAATGAGTTACTGAAGAGTCAGTGCGAGTCAGTGAAGAGTTAGTCACACTTCCGGTGGCGTACCGGAAGTAATCACGTATACACGCGTCTTACGACAGATTGGACTCTTGTATCTTTCTATTGTAAATATTACTAATCACTTCTGTACATACTAACCATCTTTCCGCGGAATACAACTTATATTCTGATTCTGTTGTTGAGTTATTCATTTATACTTGGCGACATAACAATAACAGCATGGAATTTGAAATTGGAGAGCCAGGTTCTAATGCCAGTTGAGTTTATGATACTCACTTATGAGCAAATACTCTTCAGAAAAGTATGAATCCATATATTCTTCTCTTAGCTAGTAGAACTTGTATCAATAAATCATAATCATTTCCAACAAAAAAATTGTTAAAATCTAAAAATATTTCCTGACTTTAAATAACGTGCAAAAGGTTGATAAGCCATAAGCAACAAATCAATCATGAAAATTTCTCCTCGCTTTACATGAGTAATTCTGAAATCTGATAGGTTAATGTTTGCTGTCAATATGGTATATCACCTAATTCTAAAATATTGCAATGTTATTTACTAAAATATCCTAATCATCATTATTGTCATGATTATTATTAAAATATCATAATTATCATTATTCTTATGATTATTATTAAAATTATAAAACATGATAAATTTTAATTTTATATTTGGCTTGAAATATAGTTAAAATATTCCAATATCAGTCTATCTTAATAAAAAAAAAAAGAATATAAATGAAAATCTTTCTTTTTTAAAATTTGCTTTAATTTATCTTAATTTGTACATCAGCCAAATTTGGATTTCTATTTTGAAGTAAAAGGTCACTTGATTTCCTCCCAAACAACACGATTGAATTAACCAATTTAGGAAAATACTTGTATAAGAGATTGATTGTTCAGAAGTAATGTTTCAAACAACACAAAATGCAGTACACAGTTTATCACAATAGACAACAGATAACAAATTGCTAATATATCATTGCTAGGAATTCCTATCTCCAGACACTTATCATCTTTCTCATCTTTTTATGAACTAATATTTCAAACATTGCGTAAACTAGTCACGGTAAAACTGGCTGATATATCATTGTTCAAAATTTATTTGATGTATTCTATTCATTCATATCATTTTGTGCATCAACATTTAAAATGGGGTCAACATTATAATGATCCAAATTCTGCCTGTTTAACACTGCAAAAACGTACATCATAGTGAGACCTTTTTTAAGGAAGTTTTTTTTAAAAAATGTTCTAATTTTGAGAATAACGTAATTTTTGGTCCATTATACAACAACAACAATAATAGTTTTAGATCTATATTCAAGCTCACCATGATAATAAAAATCCAATTTTTGGATGACGTTACAAAAACAGAAAAGAAAATAATGTCAGTATTGAAATAGAAAAAAATTATAATGATTTCCAGTTGAATCTGCAACTTAATAGTGTGTGGTTAGCATTTTGCTTACCCTGTTAATAATGATTCAGTTTTTGTATATTTTATGCAAGAACTCAAAACAAAAGGGAAAAGAGAAAAATATATTTAAGGTAATAGATGTATTATGTAAAAATAAGAAATGATGTATCTTTATCAAGAAATATTTTAATAAAATTAACATTATTTCACATATATCATTATTTTATGCAGAAACTAGTAATCTTTTCATTTTCTTTTCTCTTATCATAAACACTTGGACTCTTTATTGTAGAACAATTTTTTTAACTTGTAAGTATGCATATAAATTTATAAGTAACTGTACTTAAATTTGAGTAATGCTGCAGCACCTCTACAAACAAGTACTAATTAATTCTTCTCCAAAATTTAAGCCACCCAAGTAATTGTGAAAATCCTAAGTTTTTTATGAAAGACAATTGTGTATTGTCAAAAACCATTTAATAACTAGAATCCTTCTGTTTAGGTTAAGTTTTTTTTTTCTTTTTATAAGCGTTTCACCCCAAGCAAGGCATGCCACTACTGCGCAGTGGGCTACATAGAGTGGATGATTAAATATAGGAAATGTCAGAGGGCGGGTGATAGGCGAGTAAGGATACCAAGAATGAGGGTTGGGTAGATGAGAGTGTTCTGAGAATAATTGGGAGTTAGAGTGATAGGAGGTGTCTATTGACCCTACATTTAAACACCTAGAGATTGTAGCTGTCGGGAAAGCAGATTTGTGGAAGGGAGTTTCACAGGTGGGAAGCGCGAGAAAAGAAGCTGTTGGAGTAGAATTTACGGTTATATCTTATCTGTTTAACTGTTAGTAATTTAAGCCAAATACAAAATTTTAAATATAGTTGGAGTTTGACTAATTACAGTAAAGCTCTTCACCTGGAAGTATAAGAAAAGTTGCAGTTGAAATATGCTGTCAATTGACTGTCTGTTTGAATATAATTGAAGATAACCTGAATCAATTTGACTCAGTATCTATATGAGATACTACAAAATTTACTTATTTGCTATCCTACTAAAGACTAAGTGAATACTGAACTGTTATCCAATATCAGTCCTCTTAGATAGCAGTGAATGTGAGGAAATTGTCCAACATTCACTGCTATCTAAGAGGAAGTTATTTAAATATAAAATTGGAAAAAGTGATAAACACAAACACAAATATATAGATACCCACATATGGTGGACAAACATATACAGACATGTAATAGTATGTGCACATTTACAAACACACACACACACATATACAAACAAATTTTTTAACTTTTGTATTTAACAATGTGTAAATTTATCAGTTAAATTTAGAGCCAGGTTTAGAAAATGTCTATAAATGCTTCATACATTTGATACATGTAAGACCAAATTTTTAAGATCACATGAGTCTGAAAAGTTTAAATAAGGTCAAGACAAATGCAGACATATTCCAGTGCATAAACAAATAAATATAATTAAATATATACACACGTTAATTCACTAGCAAAATACAGAATCTGTACATGATTTAAAAATCCACAAGGCATCATATACAGAATAAAATCACATACATGGATCTACTTATAGATAACTATAGGCATAAATACACATAAATAAACACAACGCTCATAAGAGACATATGCACACACACACACTCACATATATATTTATATATATATGGACATACAAACATATACACATATGCATGTAAAACAATATATCAGTATGCCTACTAGTACATAAACCCACATACGCATCTACCTATAGGCATTTATATGGAGACAAACCTGTGAACTGAAGTATATATATTCAAATATAAACACAGGTAAAAATAAAAAAGCAGGAAAATACATATATACAAATAGTTAAACCAATGTACTAATAAGAAATTCAGAAACCATGTGAAATTGATGCCTCAAGAATCATAATTATTAAATACTAATTTGACAATCTATGCTATAATAAAAACTTATTAAATATTAACCGGGTGGCACATGCTAGATTAAAACCTATCAAATATTAGCATGATAATCTATGTTTGATTAAATACTTAATAACTATATAAATTGACACTCTGTTAGATTAAATACTTAACAAATATTAATATGATAATATATGCCAAATTAAGTACCAAGCAAATCTTAATTTGACAATCCATGTCAGATAAAATACCAAACAAATAAAGATAAATAACAATTGATATCAGTGAAAATAGTATACATATATTCATCATATTACAACCCATATTGTAAAGTAAAAAGTGAACTATGTTTACAGTTCACAATAAATTCATTTCTCTGGTTTAACAGTTTAACCTTGATGATTTCTAACTTCTCATTACAACAAAGGTAACAAGATGCATGAGGGAATTACATGTTTTATCCCCTCTAAGTATTTTCCATTTAACAGTAGGGCTTTTGTTTTTTCTTTTAAGCACCAAAAGTACTTGGATAACAAAGTACTGTATTTATAAATACTATTATTGAAAGATAGTACATACTGGTACCAGTGGGTTTTTAACAGATTTTTAGTAGATCTGATATAAAACTTTCTAATATCAGGATTTTCAAATGACATTAAAACATTTTATATCAGGTCTATTATCAAGGCTAAAGAGCTCAGCTTGCCCTGCTATTTAACTCATAGCTGGGGGGGGGAGAAGAGATGGATTCATATGTTCTCAAGGGTATTTGCATGTAAGTGAATGCAACTCGACTAGAATTCAAACCCAGTTATTCAATTTCTCATTCCAAGCTGCTCTTCATTACATCACCCTCACATTCAAAATAAATGAAAACAAGAAATTTGTTTTTCTTGAAAAACGTACATGGCTATTTTAAAGTGACAGTATAAGGTATTTCTGAGACAACCTTTGTATTTTTAAGCATGCTGATAGATTGGTATTATGGTCCAACTTGTTTACTGTTGAAATTGCTAAATGCAACTTCAACTTCTACTCCATCAGTTTCTTTTTCCACACTTCCCACCTGTGGAACTCATTTCCATTCACTTGATCCCCTGATAACTACAATCTTGCAAAAATTTAAATGAAACATCAATCACTGTTTTCTATCTTCTTAAATCCCATTCATCTTTTGTACTTTCCTCAATTCTCCTGATACCTGGTCTTTTTGCTCACTCACTCCCCATAACCCCTGTATACAAGTGACATTTCTGCCTTGCATGGAGTGAAATGATTAAAAATAATAAATACTCATACATTTTTTAATTAATGAAATTCATAATCTATTGTGATAAATTTAATGAAAAAATGGTAATGGTAAAATATTTCTAAGAATTTTAGGCAGAGAAACCAACAATTATTACATAAACTAATTTTTTTTATAATCACCATTTACGCCTGTCTCTGTAAGAAATTTGCCAAGGCTGACAATGGTCTTCAAAAAATTTTTCAATCTGTGATTAAATGGGTTAGGAAATGACTAGTAAAATTTAATATCTTTAAAATAAAGCTGTTGTTCTTTAACCACCAAAGAGAAACATTCCCATCTGCCATTAGAATGGATGATGGTAGTCTTCTAAAGAGCAAGACACTGCACCTCCTTGACCTCACTCTCTCAAATGGAATGACTACATTGAATCCATAGCTGTTTCTACTGATTGGAAGGTTGGATCAATGTGTTGGGCCAGGAAGTTTTTCTAATCAGAATCCATTTTGCACATTTAAAAAAAGAAATCTATCAATCATATGTTCATTGAATACTGTTACCATATCTGGTTGCGTGCTTCTGCTATTCTTCCCAAAGTTTTGGATAAAATCCAAAGGATTATCTGCAATATAATTAATCCTGACTTGTTAGCCTGCTTTCAGTCAATTTCTCACCAATGTGATGTGGCTTCCCTCTGTCTTTTCTGTGAGCCTTTTCATGGCAACTGGTCTGACGAGCTTCTTTTCCTGGTATTCTGACCACATGTATTTACTTGTGCGACTAGATTTCCATCAAGGTCCCACCCTTTTACCATTAAAATAGTAAAATTTATCTGCCTCTTCTACCCTAACAGTTCCTCTTATCGCATTTCCCATTAGTGGAACTCACTTCCATTTGCTTGCTACAATCTCCAGAAGTTTAAATGCAACTTTAATTCCCATCTTTTATCTTCTTGATTCCCATTCATCTCTTGTCTTTTTTTCAACATCCCCTGTACCGTTAATATTATTTCACTGTAACCCTCTGCACACCAGTAGCATTTCTGCCTTGCTTGGGGCGAAATGATGAAAAAAAAAAATCAACTGCAAATATCTAAAGTTAGGTGAATGGCATTCATTTTGAAAATTCTTTCTCATGGATTAACACAAAAGAAATCCGATTTGTTTTATTTCTTTTTCTGAAGTTCAAATTATGTATCTCTATCAGTGGCCCATAATACATTAAGTCCAGTTGACCAGTGCCAAGTTATTTAATATGTCTTCTCTTTCAAAAAAAAAAAAAGAAAGTGTGGGGGGAAAAAATGTCCATAAATTGTAACAATGCTACTTTAGTTACATGTTATTCAAGAATCCATCCATTCCAGAGATGATCATTTTGCTATGTGAAGGACATTTATTGATCCAGTATGGAGAGAAAGCCAGAGAACTGTCTCAGAAAGAAAAATATGAAAAGAATGAAAGAATTAGATAAGTGCTGAATCTTTTTTTTCTTCTCTCCTTCTCCAACACTCTCTCTCTCTCTCCCTCGGTTACTAACCAATCAAGATTCTGTTTTCAATTCTAAGGAACAATTCACTACCTAGTGGTGGTAGTGGGTCAAAGAAGAAAAATGTACTCAAGAATGGTGAAAGAAAGTGGAATGGGAGGTTGAAAGCAAAAAAAAAATGAAAATAATTTCTTTGACTGAATTGTGGAAATTTGATAAAAGACATTTTTAGCAAATAATAAAAGCATTTTCTCAAAGAAAAAAATTTAGTTACAAGATGGATGATATGATATCCACCATGATGTTTTAATGCTGGTCTCAACTGCCAAAAGAAGAAAATGAAGAAAAAAAAAATTGAAAAAAAAAAAGATCAAATTCCAGTAAATTCCACTAAAAATTTTAATCTTGAAATAAATCCTGATAGTCTCTCCTCACTCTCACCTATCATAATGTAAACTGTTATCGAGTGATTGATAGATTTTGTTTGTATCAAGTGATGCTTGATGACACTCCTCAGCAATTTTATTTTGCTATGTGACATTAAAAATGCTTTTTTCCTCTGTTAATTATGACAAGGGTTTTCTGCATAGAAGAATTATTTATTTTATTTATTTTCACTGTAACTTCAGAACAATGATTCGAGTCTCATACGAAACTTAATCCTGACTCAAACAAGGAAACCTTGCAAGTTATTTTTAAGATTATTATTTACCATTTTGCTTCATTTCTTTTTTAGTTGCATATAATGAAAAGTACACACAGAGCGGATACTACCATCAACATTATTGTATCTAAAATAAAAACAATCAATTTACAGGTCATAGATTCTACTATGACAAAAACTAGTAATAAGTATTTAGACATAATATCAAGAACAGACAGACAAACATGAACCTTTTTTTAAGGCACTTTATTATGGTGTAAAGATTAGTAAGCAGATTATTAGTAGTAAGTTGAATCCTCACTGGGTGCCCACTATTTGTGGCCTTGTATCAAACTAAACAAGGTTTAGTAAATAGTTATAACCTCTGTTCAAGCTCATTGGTAGAGGCAATAATTTGATGAGAACACAAAGTAAAAATATTCAAATGGAACATACTTTAGAGAAAGTCCAATCAACTGAACAAAACAAATAAGATAAGCATAAACACAATAAAACAGAAGATACTTTAGACAAAGTCAACAAAACTAAACAAATAAAATTTAAATACAATGCAATGTACCATACTTAAGACAAAGTCAACTAAAAAAATGAGATAACCATAAATACAATGTAACTTAGTTTGGACAAATTCAAATAACCATAAATACATTCAAGTGTAATATACTTTTGATCAAGTCAAGAAAACAAAATTAAATGAATAAGATAACTATAAATACAATGCAATGTAATATACTTTAGAGAAAGTCGACTGAAGTAAACACATGAAATAACTATAAATACAATGTAAATTATTTTAGACAAAGTCAAGAAAATTAAATAAGATAACTGACAATGGAACAAACTTTTGAAAAAGTAAAAAAAAAATAAACAAATAAAATAACTATAAATACAATGCAGACAATGTCACACTTTAGACAAAGAAATGCTGGCAATGTAACAAGCTTTTGACAAACTCAAGAAAACTAAATAATTAAAAAAAAACTATAAACGCAATGCTGACAATGTAACATTTTTGACAAAGTCAAGAAAACTAAACTTATATATGATAACTATAAATACAATGTGGCAAACCTTAGACAAAGTCAAGAAAACTAAACACAATAACTAGAACCTGCCAACTGAAATAAAACAAAATGTAAATAAATAAATGATCAAATTAACAAGCTTTATATATATATATATATATATATATATATATATATATATATATACACACACACACATATAAACCTAGACAAATGTTATAATAATGAACAACAAATAATTGAATGATAAATAATGAGTAAGAAAAAATAACAACTTAATAAAATATCTACAAATAATCACATTCCAATCCCCAGTTATTTCTGTTCAACAAACTTTAGAATACTTTAAAACATAACTGTTACTACCTACCCAATACCCATTAAGATAATACAATGGACTATATTACCTATAATACACCATAGACCAGCAGATATGACTAGTTGAGCCAAAACACAACACACATGGCCTTAAGGTTGTGGTCAAGTATTACTGCTGCCATTTTTTGTTGCAAAGGAAAAGTTGTTTCCATTTTATATTTTTAATTTCACACATGCTCATTGTTTTACTGAGTCCACAGTATAGTAGGGTCCGCTGGGAACCATCTGTGAGAAAAAGAGCACCATAATGCACACTGCACCAAATATTTGGAAACAGCATGTTTAATTGCTTAGCATTTGCCCCAGAAGCTCCAATATGGTCATTTCAGTATGTTTTGGGCGTCAATTTGAGGACAATGCAAAGAGTTTGAAAAGAGTTGAATGACTTTTACAATGATTACAAAGGTGTTTAGAGTGATCACTAGTGATGGTGACAAATGTCTTCATTCATCTTCCCACGGGGCCTCAGACTCAACAAGTGCCTGGAGTATGTATTTCTGCCCTGAGTCAAGAGGGTATCTACTGGAAGCCTCTGCATCTGGCAAGATGATTCTGCACCTTGCTGCAAAAACAGGAGAACCCAGTCATGGCTGCCAGACAGTTTTTGAAACCACGTCACGCCTAACATCTGGCCACCTAACTCTCCAGACTGCGACCCTCCTTGATAAATATGTATGGGGTGCAGTTGAGCAAAAAACATACAAAACTCCTTGTATCTCCAAAGATGAACTGAATGCAATAAAAATTATCCTTAAGAATAGCTGAAGATGTTCAGATATGCAGAACATTTGAGCCATTTTAATACACTTTATGTCCAGAAAAGAAGACACTTGTATGAACACAAGACAAATTAAATAAAAAGTTTAATCACAGTACCTTGTTCATTGTTTTTAATGAAACTCATATATGAGGAAAAAACAAGGCACTAATATATATATTGGTAATATTGGTAAACTCTTCCCTAATTTGATTCACAAACATTTCTACTATTCACCCTCAATAAAAAAAAAAAATCTTTAACAAAAACAATGTTAATATCAGTTATAGTTTGTTTTTTTTTTTTTTGTTTTTTTAATCATTTCACCCCAAGCAAGACATTCCACTACCACTATTGCGCTTGGGGCTACATAGGGGAAGGTAAATAGAAAGAGTGGTTAGATATAGGAAATGTCAGAAGTGGGGTGATAGATAGTTGGGAGGATGGGAAGAGTGTTTGAAAGAATGGAAGCGAGTTATTGTGTTAGGAGGTGTCTATTGATCTTACATTTAAACTCCTGGAGATTGTAGACATCGGGGAAGCAGTCATGTGGAATGGAATTCCACAGTCGGGAAATACGAGAAAAGAAACTGTTGGAGTAGAAGTTGCAGTTGCATTTTATCGGTTTCACTGTAAAAGGGTGGGATCTAGTTGCTAATCTAGTATCTCATGCAAATTCGAACCTAGGGGGCACCAGTGATCTAAGTTCATCGGAGCAGAAGCCATGGAAGTATTTATAGAAGAGACACAGGGAAACCACATTGTGCCGGTGAGAGAGAGAGACTGCAGGCAGTCTGCCAAGTCAGTACTGATCACATCACAGACCCTCCGCTGTACCTTGTCTTGAAGCCCAAGGAGAATAGCAGGGGTACCCGACCAGATATGGCAACAGTATTCAATGCACGGGCGGATGGTAGATTTATAAATGTGCAGGATAGATTCAGACAGAAAAAACCTCCACGCCCTGCACAGAGAACCGACTTTCATAGCAGCGGATTTAGCAATGGATTCGATATAGTCATTCCATTTCAGGTCTGCTGAAAGTGTGAGACCAAGGAGGCGCAGTGTTTTACTCTCTGGGAGGCAAGCCTGGTCCATGCTAATGGGAGGTAGGTGCGGTTGTCTATGATGGTTAATTGATAGTAGCTTCGTTTTAGAAGCATTAAAATTTATGAGCCATTTATTACCCCAGTCCACTACGGATTGGAGGTCCTTTCCAAGCTCGGCTGCAAGGTTAGCTTTGTCACCCACACCAGATTTTTGATTGAGGCGAGAGTAAACTGTGGTGTCATTGGCGTACATACCTACTTGGGATATTATAGTATCGGCGAGATCATTAATGTAGATCAGAAAGAGCTAGGACCTAGGATAGAGCCTTGAGGGACACCCGCATTCGTATGGTAGTTCTGGGAGGCATGTCCGTTTAATACCACTTTCAATGTGCGGTTAGATAGGAATGACTGGATTAATTCAAACAATTGTCCAGCTATACCATCGCTCCGCTGTTTGCATAGAAGGCCAGCATGCCAAACTCTGTCGAACGCTTTAGAGATATCCAAGGCGACGGTTCGGGCTTTGCCATTCCTGTCGAGTGCCTGGTATATATACTCAGTGATGGTCATTAGGATATCGGCGCAGTAGACCTGGTGAAGTGGAAACCATACTGCTTGTTCTGTGAGGTGCTGGTGTTCTGTGAGGTGCTGAACGAGCTCGGCGTTGATAATGGCCTCGGACACTTTGCCAAAGAGTTGCATTAAAAACATAGATAAATATATTTTACAACATAATACTATGATATAAAATAAATATTTGGCCCATATAAACAACATCCACCACCCAACTAATACCAAAAATAACCCTTCTAAAAATAATTGCAACTGCTGAAAAAATAAAACCTGCCTACTGAATGGCCATTGCATGTCAAAAAGTATTGTTTATAGAGCTCGAATTCGTTCAGATGATAATGATGTTAAATTTTACTTTGGAAGCACTTAACAGGTGGAAGATAAGATTTAACAACCACATGTTTGTCTTTAAGCAACAGTAAATGCAGCAAATATACTGCTTTATCCATACATTATTGGAAATTAAAAAACAAGAAGAACCCAATTATTACCTGGAATATCTTAGATAAATCCAAACCTTACAATGGAAAAGGAGATAAATGTAATCTATACCTTTTAGAAAAACTTGTAATCTTAAATCATATCAATAATTCTAATTTGCTTAATAAAAAAAGTGATTTAATGACCACATGCTGTCATAGAAAAAATACTAGTTTAAATTCTTAGACTCAGATTGATATAGGTTTCTCTATACATTTGCTGTTTCCTTCTTTATTTTTATTTTTTCTTTCTTTCCTCCACAGTATTACTTTTAACAATTATGAATTAATCCCTCCTTTTTTTCCTCCCTACATTGTTTAATTTTTATTCTAAATTTTACTTTTTAATTCTTAATTGTTATTTTCATCTTTATTTTATTTTATTTAAAATTTTAATTTTTTATTTACATGTAAAAATTAAATATTTATATTTTTACGTTTCATGATTTCCACCCCTTTGATTTCATTTCCGGATTTTATTATTTTTTATTTTAACTTCACTTTTTAAATTTAAATTTTAAATTTTTATCTACATGTAACCTTAGAATGTTTAAATTTTTAGTCTTATTAAAACAGTAACTTAACTTTATAAGATTTAATTCCCATGAACATTGCATGAATTTAAATCAAAATCTATTAAACTGTCAGTTTGAATTATGCACCTGATGACTGCATAATGCATGAAAATCCGAGTTGTGCAATAAACGTACAATAGTGTGTGTGTGTGTGTATATATATATATATATATATATATATATATATAAAATGAGAAGTAATCCTTCTTTGTACAAGTTTTATTAAATACAACTGATGAGGTACTGTGATTAAGCATTTTTTTAATTTTTTCTCTTTTTTCTAGACATAGCTTTCAGTTATTTTTTACCCATTATCAAAGATGATTTTTTTAATCCACATGTTAAAAAGAATAAAAATAATGGAAGTACTAATAATAAAAAAGAAATAAACAACACTCAAAAACATCGACTATGAACATGGCCACAATGTGCTGACCATGTTTAGAAAATAAGACATTCCTAGAACCCTAGATACATACATACACAAAAAAAATTCATATGTTCAGTTAAAAATGAAATCTGCCTTGGTAACAGCTAAAAGAATAGCTGAAAGTGTTCAGATATGCAGAACATTTGGGAAATTTTTACACTCCTTATGTCCAGAAATGAAAACATTTACATGAACACAAGGAAAATGAAAAAAATAGCTTAATAACAGTACCTTGTCAGCATTTTTAATACATATATTTATAATGAAATGTGTATGTCAATTAAATACTAACACAAGACTTGAATCATTCCATATTTAATATTATTTTATTTCACTCCAATGTTTCCTCAGTTACTCTCAGCCAGTATATGGTGCAGTCCCCCAGAGCTCTTGTCTGAAATGTGGGGTCTTACTTTATCATCGGTGATGTCTGAGAGACTGCTCCACTACTGCCTGGACCTTTTTTTTTTTTTTTCCTTCTTTTTACACAGGAATTTATCAGATATTCATCTCTTAGGGTCATCAAAGACAACACATTTACGCTCCCAGCCAACCCAACACTATCCAACAGTCTGCTGTGAAAATGAGTGCAAATCCCATTCTGGAATCATATACATATAATACATACATATATATATAATACATACATATATGTGTGTGTTTTGTGCAGACACACATTTTTGCTCATGAAGAAAATAGATTATCTGTATAAATAATGTAATTACATAATTTTAGTCAGCACAGATCATCTAAGGACTTGCTCACCTTATTCTTGTATAATTTTGTTAGGAGATGATTTTGACTGTTATTTCAGGTTAGCTGCAAGGCATAGCACGTTAATTACATTGAGTCTAGTTTGATCATTTTAGTTCTGGCTATTATTGCAATAAGATGACTTTTATATACCAAGGAAAGGCTCAGGAACTCAGCTAATGAAAATATTGGTACATTTCAGCAATTACAACATTATTTACTCATGTCAAGACTCTAATCTTGAGTAGCAATTCTATTAAAATATTGAAACATTTCTGGGACCTAAGATTATAGGTATTTAACAACAACGTATTTAATTGACATTTGTATCAGGTGGAGAGAAGGTAGGAAACACTCCATTTTTGATAGTGAAATTCACTTTTTGACAGTAAAAATGAGATGGAGGACAAAAAACCCCTCATTTGATGCTAAAATGAGATGAGGAGAAACCCTCCCTTTATCTGATAGTAAAATGAGATGGGGTGCAGAAGATCCCCTCCTCTCCTATTTGAAACTAAAATGAGACGGGAAATTTAGTCCCCGCCATTTGATGCTAGAGTGGTAGATTTTCATTCTTATTCCCAATTGAGGAAGTTTTAAGGAAAATAGAAACAAAAAGGGCGCTTAAACTTAGAATCATAAAGAGACATTGGCGACTTGGAAGATGAGACAAACAAGACTGTTGTTGAGGAATACAGCACTGATAGAACACCAAAAATACTGCAGTTTTGTACTACAAAGAAAACCAGGAGAAATTGTTTTTTAAGATACTGTACATGTTACTAAAATCTCTCTATTTACCACTTGGTGGAGATGTATAAATCTTAACAAAATTAAAGAAAGATTTTGTCACATATGCTGGAATCATCAACAAAGAATGTGAAAGATTCAAACTAAAAATACTCACACCAGATATATTTGAAGGTTAATTTTCATTCAACAGTAAAAATACAAATGAAAATACTAACATAAATTGAACAGAACAATAAACTTACCATGTAGGAAATATTGAACAAATGTCAGAGAATCCTACGTTCAAGATGCAATACCAAGGAAAATCAAAAAAAGAGAATGTGCAAACATTCAAGCAAAAGAAAAATTATCAAAAACGAGACTAAATTCTTGTTTTAGATGTAGAAAATTACTTCTTAGAGAAAACTGTCCCTTTAAGAATTCCAAATGCTGCAACTGTTGTAAAGTAGGACATATAAAGTCACATTGAATTTTTAGAGGCAAAAGTTTGCACACAGCTTTCTAATGGAAAAATCACAGAAAGCTAAAAAAGAATGGGGATATGAAAATGCTATTAGAGAATGGTAGTGATATCAAAATAATCAGTGATAACACGGAAATAAACTCAAAAAGCCGATATTAAAAAGGATTTTGAAGGTAGTGTTTCAGGTGAGAAGTTATTTTCTATTGGGAAAATGACTTGTAATGTTTAATTCTGTAATAAGTGTGTAAAAGTTAAGGCTTATTTTAAAAATATTAGAAACTTATTTGGTACTGACTGAATGGAATTATTTAAGATTCACCTATAAATGTTTATTGCAAAAACATAAGCAGACAAACAACCACTTTAAAAATACAGGGAAATTTTAAGGAAAAACTGAAAAAAAATGATTTGTTCTGTTAAAGGAAATGTGTAGGTGTTCAAAATTCGAAATGAATTTTCAAGTGAAAAAAGGTATCATGCCATCAAAATTGCCTGTACTATTTGCAGAATTAGATCAACTGAACAAATAATTAGACAGATTTGTAAATATAAGTGTAATCAAAAAGATTAATTGTTCAAAATGGGCAGCACCAATATGTCTGTAAAGAAAAACATTCTGTTTGCACAGTTTTCTCAACAGGGTTAAACAACTGTTTAGAATCCTATAACAACCCATTACCAAGTTCAGAGGAAATTTTTTGCGAAAATTAAATGGTGAAAAAAATGTTTTTAAAGCTGGATCTATCTGAAGCATATTTACAAACACAGAAGAATGTCCAGAATTAACAACTATAAGTACGCAAAAAGAATCGTACAAGTTCAACCAACTTCCTTTTGATATGAAGATGGTTGGCGCTATATTTCAATAAGCTGTTGATACCATGCTTACTGATATAATTTCTCTGTAACTTTTCTGAATGGTATTGATTAAAATAAGGAACATCATATCAAGTTTGTGAAAAAATCCTGCAGCGGTTGTTCCCTGGCAGCATAATTAGCTACCAAAAAAATACATCCTTGGCCAAAGACAAACACTACATGTGTATAGTTTTACAAAGTGGACTAAAATTTGCAACTGCAAGAATTCTTCTTCAATGACAGCAAACTTTTTACACAAACTTTCATCATAATCTCAGATAACAGTACGCAATTCACTGCTCAGAAATTCAGGAATTTTTGTAAAATGCTCTTCCTCGGATATTTTCTAACCTCACTATATCACCCAAGGTCAAACAAACAAGCAGAAAGATTTGTGGGTACTTTCAAGAGAGATTTGAAGAAAGCATGTTACGAAAAGTGGATGAAGAGCAATACAAAACTTTTTGAGAGTATAGTGGATAATTCCAAATTCCAATACACTGTTAGAGTTGATGTTCACATGAAAAATGAAGTGGGTGTTTGAAAAATTGTCTGAAGGCAATTTTATTGAATAAATTTACTCTTTAGTAATTTTGGTAAATATTTCTGTTAAAAGGAGAGGTCAGTGTTATTTTAATCAGTGTAATTTAGATGACAATTCATTCATTGCACCCCGTAGATGGCCAAACAGAGAAAGGCAAATCTTACTAAGAGCTACAATGTTGTGGAGAACCATGACTGCTTATGTCTTGAAGGAACATAACATATAAAAAGTGTGCTGCTGACTTTGTCATAAAGTTTATAGTAATGTCAAATCAAAACTAGTAATTCAGGTGAGATCAATCAGACTGATATATAGATAGGTATTAAATTCGACTTTTATAATTGGGACTGTGGGGTGGTGTAATGGTTAACAGCAAAAAAATTAAATTACTAAATAGTTAAAATTTCAATTGAAGTAATTTGGGATCTAGTTGTGCCAATCCTTAGAAATTGTATGAATTCATCTGTTCTAATAATACAGGTCAGAGTTCATACCCTGTTGCCTTGCCCTTAGCAATAATTAAAGAGCAGAGTAGTAGGAGAAGGACTAATCATCATCAGCCAGAGAAAAAGCCCAAGATTCCATTTATGAATTGTAGAGATAAGCATCAAAACAGTTGAAATATGTGGAAGCATTTTAACTGAATATAAAAATGTAGCACTGAGATTCAAACATGTATTGGATTAGCAAAAGAAACATTCCAAAACCTAAGCATGGTACAAAGATATAAACATCTTATTAGAAACAAATGCTGGATTGTTATGAGATATCCAAGTTCTTATATGGCAGTGAATGCTGGACCATCTCCCCATGGATAAGGAGAAAACTAGAGGTGGCAGAAATGTGGTCCTACAAGATAATGAAAATTTCATGGATGAATGACTTATAATCTATAAGGAATTCTTAAAGAAAATGACAACAGAAAGAATACTTATACTCAGAATCAGGGAAAAATAGCTGAAATTCCTTTTATACTTAATGAGGAGTGAAGGCTTGGGAAGAGAGGGCTATTTTTCTTGGCTGTACTGCCATGCTGGGTTAACAACAAAGGAGGGCAACAAAGGGTCAAAAAAGGCCCAGGTTTGAACAAACCTAAAAGTATATGAGTATTTTAGCTCAGAATTCTTTTTAAATGTAGGTTTTAGATGTGTAAATTCCTTTATAGTTTTTGGCTAATATAACAAATGTTGTTGACATACTTTGTGGTTTACTTGTAATTTTTCTATACTCTTACGCCTTTTTTCTTTCTGTACTCTCTGCTTCTATATCTTTTGTTTTATACTCTCTTCTTCAATATATTTTTCTATACTCTCTTGTATATGTTTTACTATAATCTCTCCATCTACATGTCTTTTCCATACCCTCTCTTCCTATATGTTTTGTCTCCGTACTCTCTCCTCCTGTGTATATTCTATACTGTCTCCTACATATTTTCTATACTCCCTCCTTTTGTATTTTTTCTATACTTGCTCCTTCTATATGTCTTTTTTACATGCTCTCTTTCTATATTTTTCTTTACTCAGTTCTATGTTTTGTTACAATACTCACTCCTTCTACAAGTTTTTCTCTACTCTTTCTTGAGGTCTTTCCTATACTCTTTCCTGCTTATCTCTACACTTATCTTCATATGACTTTCCTGTACTCTCTCCTTCTCATGTCTTTCCTGTACTCTCTCCTTCTCATGTCTATCCTGTGCTCTCTCTCCTCCTTATGTCTATCCTGTGCTCTCTCTCCTCCTTATGTCTATCCTGTGCTCTCTCTCCTCCTTATGTCTATCCTGTGCTCTCTCTCCTCCTTATGTCTATCCTGTGCTCTCTCTCCTCCTTATGTCTATCCTGTGCTCTCTCTCCTCCTTATGTCTATCCTGTGCTCTCTCTCCTCCTTATGTCTATCCTGTGCTCTCTCTCCTCCTTATGTCTATCCTGTGCTCTCTCTCCTCCTTATGTCTATCCTGTGCTCTCTTTCCTCCTTATGTCTATCCTGTGCTCTCTTTCCTCCTTATGTCTATCCTGTGCTTTCTCTCCTCCTTATGTCTATCCTGTGCTTTCTCTCCTCCTTATGTCTATCCTGTGCTCTCTCTCCTCCTTATGTCTATCCTGTGCTCTCTCTCCTCCTTATGTCTATCCTGTGCTCTCTCTCCTCCTTATGTCTATCCTGTGCTCTCTCCTTTGTAATCTCTCCTTCTTATGTCTCTTTTGTAATCTCTCCTTCTTATGTCTCTTTTGTAATCTCTCCTTCTTATGTCTCCTTTGTAATCTCTCCTTCTTATGTCTCCTTTGTAATCTCTCCTCCTTATGTCTCCTTTGTAATCTCTCCTCCTTATGTCTCCTTTGTAATCTCTCCTCCTTATGTCTCCTTTGTAATCTCTCCTCCTTATGTCTCTTTTGCAATCTCTCCTCCTTATGTCTCTTTTGCAATCTCTCCTCCTTATGTCTCTTTTGCAATCTCTCCTCTTTATGTCTCTTTTGCAATCTCTCCTCTTTATGTCTCTTTTGCAATCTCTCCTCTTTATGTCTCTTTTGCAATCTCTCCTCTTTATGTCTCTTTTGCAATCTCTCCTCTTTATGTCTCTTTTGCAATCTCTCCTCTTTATGTCTCTTTTGCAATCTCTCCTCTTTATGTCTCTTTTGCAATCTCTCCTCTTTATGTCTCTTTTGCAATCTCTCCTCTTTATGTCTCTTTTGCAATCTCTCCTCTTTATGTCTCTTTTGCAATCTCTCCTCCTTATGTCTCTTTTGCAATCTCTCCTTCTGAAGTCTCTCCTGTACCCTGTCCTTCTGAAGTCTTTCCTGTACTCTGTCCTTGTGAAGTCTCTCCTGTACCCTGTCCTTCTGAAGTCTCTCCTGTACCCTGTCCTTCTGAAGTCTCTCCTGTACCCTGTCCTTCTGAAGTCTCTCCTGTACCCTGTCCTTCTGAAGTCTCTCCTGTACTCTGTCCTTCTGAAGTCTCTCCTGTACTCTGTCCTTCTGAAGTCTCTCCTGTACTCTGTCCTTCTGAAGTCTCTCCTGTACTCTGTCCTTCTGAAGTCTCTCCTGTACTCTGTCCTTCTTGTGTCTTTCTTATGCTCTTTGCTTCTTGCGTCTTTCTTATGCTCTTTGCTTCTTGCGTCTTTCTTATGCTCTTTGCTTCTTGCGTCTTTCATGCTCTTTGCTTCTTGCGTCTTTCTTATGCTCTTTGCTTCTTGCGTCTTTCTTATGCTCTTTGCTTCTTGCGTCTTTCTTATGCTCTTTGCTTCTTGCGTCTTTCTTATGCTCTTTGCTTCTTGCGTCTTTCTTATGCTCTTTGCTTCTTGCGTCTTTCTTATGCTCTTTGCTTCTTGCGTCTTTCTTATGCTCTTTGCCTTCTTGCGTCTTTCTTATGCTCTTTGCCTCTTGCGTCTTTCATGCTCTTTGCCTCTTGCGTCTTTCTTATGCTCTTTGCCTCTTGCGTCTTTCTTATGCTCTTTGCTTCTTGCGTCTTTCTTATGCTCTTTGCTTCTTGCGTCTTTCTTATGCTCTTTGCTTCTTGCGTCTTTCTTATGCTCTTTGCTTCTTGCGTCTTTCTTATGCTCTTTGCTTCTTGCGTCTTTCTTATGCTCTTTGCTTCTTGCGTCTTTCTTATGCTCTTTGCTTCTTGCGTCTTTCTTATGCTCTTTGCTTCTTGCGTCTTTCTTATGCTCTTTGCTTCTTGCGTCTTTCTTATGCTCTTTGCTTCTTGCGTCTTTCTTATGCTCTTTGCTTCTTGCGTCTTTCTTATGCTCTTTGCTTCTTATTATTGTTTTCCTTCTCTACTCTTTCCTTCTTATTTCTGTTCTATACTCTTTCCTTCCTACTTCTGTCCTATACTCTTTCCTTCTTATTTCTGTTATCTATACTCGTTCCCTTCTTATTTCTGTTATCTACTCGTTCCCTTCTTATTTCTGTTATCTACTCGTTCCCTTCTTATTTCTGTTATCTACTCGTTCCCTTCTTATTTCTGTTATCTACTCGTTCCCTTCTTATTTCTGTTATCTACTCGTTCCCTTCTTATTTCTGTTATCTACTCGTTCCCTTCTTATTTCTGTTATCTACTCGTTCCCTTCTTATTTCTGTTATCTACTCGTTCCCTTCTTATTTCTGTTATCTACTCGTTCCCTTCTTATTTCTGTTCTATACTTTTATGTCTTCTTATTTCTGTTCTATACTTTTATGTCTTTTCTTCTATACGTCTTTTGTTGCATACGTCTTTCCTATAATCTTTTGTTCTACATGTCTTTTCTATACTCTTTCGTTCTTTACGTCTTTCCTATAATCTTTCCTTCTCTGTGTCTTTCCTGTACTCTTTCCTTCTCTGTGTCTTTCCTGTACTCTTTCCTTCTCTGTGTCTTTCCTGTACTCTTTCCTTCTGTGTGTCTTTCCTGTACTCTTTCCTTCTGTGTGTCTTTCCTGTACTCTTTCCTTCTGTGTGTCTTTCCTGTACTCTTTCCTTCTGCGTGTCTTTCCTGTACTCTTTCCTTCTGTACGTCTTTCGTTCTGTACGCCTTTCCTGTACTCTTTCGTTCTGTACGCCTTTCCTGTACTCTTTCGTTCTGTACGCCTTTCCTGTACTCTTTCGTTCTGTACGCCTTTCCTGTACTCTTTCGTTCTCTACGCCTTTCCTGTACTCTTTCGTTCTCTACGCCTTTCCTGTACTCTTTCGTTCTCTACGCCTTTCCTGTACTCTTTCGTTCTCTACGCCTTTCCTGTACTCTTTCGTTCTGTACGCCTTTCCTGTACTCTTTCGTTCTGTACGCCTTTCCTGTACTCTTTCGTTCTCTACGCCTTTCCTGTACTCTTTCGTTCTCTACGCCTTTCCTGTACTCTTTCGTTCTCTACGCCTTTCCTGTACTCTTTCGTTCTCTACGCCTTTCCTGTACTCTCTCGTCCTCTACGCCTTTCCTGTACTCTCTCGTCCTCTACGCCTTTCCTGTACTCTCTCGTTCTCTATATGCTTCTCCTTCTGTCCGTCTTTCCTATATGCTTCTCCTCCTTCACTACGTCTGTCCTATATGCTCCCCCTTTGATACGTCTTTCCTATATGCTCCCCCTTTTATATGTTTTTCTATACTTTCTTTTTCTCATATAAAGAAAACTGAGAAGTCTAGAAAAACAGATCAAGATAGGTTATACTATGTTTTTTGTCTGTCAGATACAATTCTATGAAATATGTATGAAAGAATAACTTTCAACCAAATATGCACTATTAAAAAATATTAAAATGCTAAATATATAAAAAAGAAACAGGCACATGTACACAAACAAAAACAGAAAACTATTTGCACCAATGATATTTGCACAAAAAAGAAAAATCAAAATGTAGGAGCAGTCAACTGCTGATACTTACTGAAGTGTGGACACATGTGTCCATCAATAAAACTTCAGAGACAGGATACTTCAGATGACATCAGTCAGTTAGGTGACAAACTTTTACTTACATTTAGTGTATCAAAGCAACAGATAATTTTCTAAACATAAATTGTTAAAATGTAACAGGTAATGAATATCTATTATGTTTAATCATCAGCTGATTTAAACATCGTAGTTTGACTTTAATCTCAGGTGAAAATACAAACATTGTCCAACATTTGGATATTTTTTTTTATTATGCTGGTTTTAAGCTTTTGGCTCACATGAGCCATCTTGAAAGAGATTACAGGTACGTTAACATAAAAACATCCACCATCAAAGATAATATTATCTTTTGTTGACATAAAACATTGCTATGCAATGCTAACAATCACCGAATAACAGACACAGTTCGTAAATTTGTAATGTTGTTCTATGATGTCACACCGCATGAGAGACGTAAATGTTAACAGAACCATATGTCTAAATGCAATGTAATGTGTTGTGACTAGGTTGAAATGTGATTTTATTAAGTGTGGGTTGCTTCGATTTAATATAGATGACCTCCAATATCTGAAGGCTCTTTTTTACTGTGTGTATGTTTGAGTAGTATTATGCTATTGAATAAAATTTGTTTAATATTACCTACATGGTTATATATATATATATATATATATTAGTCATTCACATACAAACCCGTTTCGCTGTATCACAGCTCATCAGTGTGGCTAGACATATCCACTTGCTGGGATCGAAACTCAACCGATTTGGTGTCAGTCGAAGTCTCTACTCCCTAAGCCATCGGCACATGTCATCAGAGAAGGGAAATTTTAACATCTTGTATATAAGCAGTGTATACAGATGCCAGTCACCGAGAGAACTCAGTTCATTTCTGAAGAGTCACGCATTATAGCCAAAGTGGGAACTATATATATATATATATATATATATATATATATATATATAGCTTGCAATTCATATCTGATGATGATTGTTTAGTAGAGTAGTAAGCCAGTCCTGGTTGCAGATACTTGTTCAGGAATATTTTGTATTTGTTTAACACCAACAGAACCCACCTGTGGTTTTTACTGCAACTATGCTGAGCAAACCTTGGTTACATTTTCTGTTATCCTGCATGATCAATAGTATGAACAAGGCCAGCACACTCAAACTCTCTGGCACAGAGACTTGTGACTTCATGCTAGCACAGCCATGACTCTCTAAAGAATTCTGTCTGCCAAATTTCACTGACAAGCCTTTGTTCAACCTGCAGTGTAGTTTTCAGCACTATCTAAAGGTGCCGCATGCTGGTATCGCCTCCAATAGATCAATAACATAAAGAAATCACCTTTTTGACAAATTGACTATCATGAACATGCTAATCTCTTTTCTCATGTAGTTTATGCACGTGCGCGCACACACACACACACACACACAGTCTGCGATGGATAAATTGTCATCTAAATTACACAAAAATGAAAATCACACTGACATCTTGTCTTAACAGATATATTTACCAAAATTACACAAAAAAATCTTGAAATACTAGAGAGTAAATCTTTGTTGCTCTTAGATGTTAGTGTGTCTAATAATTTTAATCGCATGATGTTCGGTACCCTTCCTTATCATATCTAATACCCTTATCACAACTGGGATCATTTTTGTTTTAAGATTCCACATTTTTTGTTATTTTGATTTCCAAGTTCTTATAATTTGACAGTTTTTGAAAATCATTTGAAGAATCTTTGGAATTCTGTGGGCAAGTCATATCAGTTAATTGGCAGATTCCTTTTTTAAATTTTTTATGATTGTTATTGTTATAGTAGTTGATCAAAATTCAAATAAAATAAGTTTGTCCTATCTTGTTAATATTTCTTTAAAAAATTTCTATTCTTTTCTTTGTTTTCATAAAACCTGAAAGCATAAATTCATATATGACAGTAACCTTTTGTCTTCATTTTTAACTTTACTGTGACAGATAAATGCTTCCAAATAATAGTGATTGGAGTAAAGAAAAACACTGGAGATTACTTTGATGTTACGTACATTAGAGAAAAACTGAAAGTTGGAATGGCTGAAAAAAAATAGTAATCAAAACAGTAATGACGAGAGTTACTTTGAATATATTCTTCTTAATTTCATGTGAAACAATCTTTGAATCTTGGTGTATAATCAACACGTATATGTCATAAAAAGAAACAATTTATTATTATGCATAGTGTAGTTATGACTAATTTCCTTATCTTTGTTATTTTATGACCAGCATTATGACTCTGCTGTACCATGAAACTAGAAGTCTTATTTATTACAAAGAATATATATTCTATTCATACAAATCTATTGTAAAAATCTTGTCAGCATTAAATAACCCATTGAGGTTGATATGCTGTAAACTAAACTAAACCAAATCAAACTACGCTAGGATGCTGAAACGATTTAACTGATTAGTGAATGGCATCTAATTTTTAAGAGAAATTTAAAATTCCCCATCACTAAGATTACAATTAGATACCAAATAGAGCTAAAATTTTGAGTAAACTTTATGTAGTCATTGGTTAATTTTGTTATCATCTGATAAAGCACTTCAGGAAATAAAATTCCCCCTGCCTTAAAATGAGCTAAACAACTTTAAAAGATATGCAGCCTTCAATTTTTTTGGTGATACTTAAAATCTAGCACCAAACTTTTGGCATATAATGTTATATTAAACAAAACCTGCTGCAGCAGAAGAGAAACAAGAAAGACATAAACATAGGTAATACATTTACATTTACAGTTTCTTAGATTCTAAGTTTAGCTAAGTTCTATGCAAGACTTGATAGGAGAAGTGGGTGGTGGCAACAGTAAGTAAACTGTCATAAGCCAGTTTTATTTATTCAGAAACCACTCCTGCTCAATTCAAAGTTTGAATAATTCATTGAATAATTTCATTTTATGCAATCTTTTAACCTTGGTGTATCATCAGTAAGTATCAAAAAGAAAATAATTTTCTTATTGTATATAGGTTAGTTCAGAATAATTTCCTTAGCTTTGTTGTTTTATGGCCTTTATCTTGTGATTGCTACATTCAATGAACCTTGCTTTGAGATCTATTTGATTCCTTTCTTTTACCACTAATTTTTGTCCTAATAAACTCTGATATTTAACAAATATATGGTAGTTAAACAAATATACTGCAACCCAAGAGAAATGGGGAAATGAATAAACACTACTCACAGTTGAACAAATATTTACTTAGACTTGATTGGAGAAAACAGATACTGCTGGTAAATATACAGTCTTTTGTCAGTCTCACTTGTGAAGAAAACATGCCTGCTTTGAAAATCAGCATTCAGATCTCTCTCTCTATCAAAAACTAAGGAGTCATTATCTTTCTTTTTGTTGTTTGCACAATATTTCAGATTAATGTTTCAGCCTTCTCATCTATCATTTCTAGTGCCTTTAGGATGGTTGTTTGTTCTTGGGATAGTTGTCTTTTGACTTTTGTTCTGAACCCATGATCTCCCAATGAATTTAAAGTTCCAGAAGCATGACTCAAGAACTGGGAGAGTCAGAAAAGTTCAACGGGTTCATTGGAAGGTCACAGGATCAGTAAATAAATAAAAAGATAATCCCAGGAATACACAGGTGTAATTTCCCAGACATTACATGTATAAGATGACAAAACCATTGCCCTTTCAGTTGAGCATTCACACACACAAGAGAGATCAAAGGGTGCACAATGAAATGGGATATAACAGAACAAGAAATATAAGAAAATTTACTAATAAATGAAAGAAAAGATAAAAGGAAAACTTTGTCGACATATTTCTTCCGTAGGAAAAACTTTATCAAAGCAAATGGGGTTTTTTACTAGGTAATTGTATTTATACACAGAAATATCATGAAGAATAAAGTTTTCAAAGTTTGAATCAGAGAAAACCCTAAAATATTATAAAAGCTTGCTGTGTAAGGTCAATGTGCCTTGTGGTGCAGTTGATATCAGCTCCAAATGAGAAATCAGAGAGCTGAGTTCAAATTCTAGTTAAATTTGTTGCATTAACTTACACTAATATCCTTGGATAGGTTATTAATCCATCTCTTCTCACTCCAGCTATGGGTTTAATAGCAGGACAGATTGGGTTCTATAGCCTTGGTTATCAATTGATCTACCACAGAAAGAATTGGTAACCTACTGTGGGAAGATTTTCTGCTTAGTCAGTCATGGATAGAAAGAGACATGATTACCCAGGTGTGTATCACGTATGGCACTTAACTGACTGACTGATACACCAATGTTAGAACTTTGGATGATAATGATTATTCCGTTTCTGGTGGAACCAAAGCACTGAATACCAATTTTGGAGCAGGAAGATCTGCTGCATAAAAAGGTTTAAGACAGCTTTTTTACTGTCACCAGCACTACCCACTTTTCCTCTCAAGTCTTATATTGAGCTCATCTAAATTTAGCAAAGAAATTGTTAATGTATTAACATGAAGAAAAATATTAAGCTTTTAAATTTTGAATTAGAGAAAACTCTAAAATATTATAAAAGTTTATGTAAGGTGGATGTGCATTGTGGTGCAGTGGATATCACTTCGGAATGAGAAATCAGAGAGCCAAGTTCAAATTCTAGTTAAATTCATTGCATTCACTTACATGCAAATACCCTTGGGAAAGATATTAATCCATCTCTTCTCTTTCCAGCTATAGATTAAATAGCAGGACAGATTTGGTTCTATAGTCTTGATTGGCTGGCAGCTAGTCTACCTTGCCCAGAAGATAAAGGGGTTAGTGAAGAGTTAACTTGCTAACATATGAAGTAGATTTTTCATAAAGTGCCTACTGACCACAGTGAGACTGTTTCATCTACTCTGCTATTAATCCCTGTCTAGAAAAAGATGAAATGGATTCATACCATTCCAAGAGTATTTACACTATTTATATGGTTTGGACTATTGTCTTCATCTTTACTGTCATGTTCACAATGTTTCAGCTGTTGTACATTATGGCCTTCTTCATGTGATACTCGCTGGAATTTGGAACTCAACTTTTTATTTAATTCACAGGGATCGATTGTTCTAATTCCACATACCATACTTTGGATATCTCAGTTTTAGTTTATTTGCTTTGATAAATCTCCAAGTTTTTGTTCTCTCCAGTGAGGCCAGGGATTGAACTAACAACTATTTGGATCAGACACAATCTACCCTGTTGACCAAATAAGGGGTTTGGTTCAAAATTCTAACAAATATCACCTAATGCAGGCCATAACCTACAACTTCTGAAATGTTAGGAATGTCACAGTAAAGATGAAGACAACAGCCTGACAATTTGTAAATAGTGTAAATAGTTACAATACCTCAGATGTCTATTCCAAGGATATTTGGGTAGAAACCAAAAAAATGGTCTGAACTAGAATTTTAACTCAACATGACTATCCCACTTTCTAAAGAGATAACCATTGTGCTTTGTGCACGTCTTTTTTATCATTAAAGAGCAGCAGGCTTATTGAAAAGCTTATGTACAAGTGTGTGAGTTTTAGATGCATCATTATATAAACAGCTGTTTCTGTGTGCGTGTGTTTGCACACAAAGGGATGCTTTACACCTTTGTCAAAATCATTTACTTCTTTATCTTTTGCACAAACCTGACATCTACACAGCATACTACAAATGTTTATCTCTCTTGTCATCTCTCTTGTCTTTCCCTGAAGATTAATTATTTTAATAAAGTGTTTTCTAGTCTAAACAAACTAGTTAGACTATCAAACTCAGATGCACTCTCATAACACAGCATGTGTTTTTTTTTAAGAAAGTCTCTCACTAGAAAGAAATATGACTTCAGCAATATTCTGTCATATCAGAAACTGGGTGACATCTCGAATATTCAATGTAATGAAAATAAAAAGTAATAATCCTGAATTAATGTTAAAATTCATATTTTTATTTCCTGTTTGTCATTTATTATATTTCAAGCTAGAATCCTCTCTGAGGATAGTTTTAGGATTTGATTATTGTGAGGGGAAAAAAATGCACAAACCACCCTCACACACTTCGTTCTTATACCACCATTCTTTAAATTTGGAAGTAGCATTTCAAACTAGAGGTTACATGGATGTTTGAGTTCATGATTTTCTTATACTGATGAGCAGGAAGATGAAACGGTTTCCTTTCCAGAAAGCAATTTATATTTTTCTTAGCTTCTACAGCCAATAATTTCATGGATTTTGTTGCCCCTGTCTCTTTTTTAATTTTGCCTTTTTTTATATTTATAAATAAGTTAGCTTTTATTAACTGCTTTTTTCAGTCAGATATTTTTCCTTTCTATATCTTTTTTTATGCACAATATATTTTCAGAAAATTGGTAATCATGTCTCTTCATAACTTCCTACCTCATGCAGTTTTTCTGCCTTTGCTAAGGCCTCCACATCCCTGTTGCATTATTCATTTGTACCAGCTTATCAAATAACTGGCTCATTGCCTTCAATATGTTTTCCAAGCCCTCCTTCCTTACTATGTGTCCAAGGAATTTCAGCTAATTTTTCCTGATTCTAAATGTTCTCTGTTTTGCCATTTTCTTTAAGACTTCATTGTTTCTCTGTTCATGGAATTTTCAGTATCTTTCTGTAGAATTACGCTTCAGTTGCTGCTTGTCAAAGAAAGAGGTGATAGCCAGTCAGAGTTTGGCTGCCCACAATCACTGTACAGTTTCTATGCACCTTAAGGATAAATGTAAGACATATTACTAGGATTGTAATGTGTTTCCTTTAAGAATATATTAATTTACTTAGTGCCTCTTAGATGTGGCACAAGGTAGAAAGTGTGGAGTGCCCAGTGAAGATGGAACTCACTATTCAGTTGCAACAGATTCTAGCGAGATGAGCTTGCTAACCATTACACCATGTTGGTGTTTCCTTTAGGGATATAAGTAAGCACTTGGTTTTATTGGTTCTATTTAAATTACTGCTTCACTTTTTGTATGTGTTGAAATTTCTCTATGTGAGACAATTTGCAACACATACATGCATGCACACATATAATGGGATAATGATATATACATTTTTATATATCAAGAAAAATTTTAGGAGAACTTGAATAACACAGTGGAAAGAGTTTTCATTTGATGTATTTCACTCTTTAGAACTTCATTGGACTAAGTTTATGTTGAGGTGACGACACATGTGCACAAACTGAATACTCAGCATTTCTCATTTATGTGCATAGGTAGTTACATCAACATAAACATGAACTTAGCCTGTTGAAGTATGAACAGATGAAATGTGTCACATGAAAACCTTTTCCACTTTGTCATACTTCTCGCTCCTAATACAGTGGATTGCAAACTTTTCATCTGGGCAGCATTCTTCAAATGACAATTTGCTCAATTCTTACCAAATTAAAAAAAATAAAAATAACAGTAGATTAAAGGGAGATAACTGTAGATTCAAAGTAAAAAAATTGTTATTGATAACTCTTTCTATTTTGAAACCCTAGTTACTATATTTTTAATACTTGATATAATGCAAAAATTTCAAAATCATAAAATTAGTCAATAATTATTTTTAATTATAATACTGGGACTCTTGCATGATATTACAAGTTATCCATAATAATATTTTAAATTCTGAGATCATATTTATTTTTGGAATTTGAATTTTTGGAAACTGTTTCTAAATCTTTGTTTTTCAATCATTCCGCTTCACCTGCTATACTTTAGTGTTGCACTGTTTGGGAACCAAACAACATTACCTTCTTCGTGTTCAAACCAACCTACATTTAATGATGACTCATTTCATCTTCCCCAGGACTTTTTCCACTATACCATATTGCAATCCATTTTTCATTGCCTTAATTTCTTTCTACAAATGGGTTGTTTTCCTTGTGTTTGAGAAGAGAACTGAAGTTAAAAATGTGGTCAATTCATTTTTTTTCTATTAAATTCTGAGGTACTCAATCCTCATCATTATTAACATACTCCAGCTTATTTAAAATGCCAAACAATAGTAGTACCTTTAGATATGGTACCAGTTTCTAATATGGCACATAATTTTTTGTTGTTTATACAGCATTTTTTCTTTTCCGGAAATAAAAATGAATCACATTATAAAAATGCATCTCATTTTCTTAATTCTATACTTTTAACATAAAAAATAATATCATATTCACTATCCACATATGAATCATAAAGAAATATGTGATTTAGTATCATTCAGAAGACACACACACACATATTTATATATATATATATATATATAGTTTCCAAACAGTGCAGCATAAGAGCATAGCAGGCAAGGCAGAATTATTGAAAACAAAGATTTAGAAATAGATTCCAAAAATTCAAATATCAAAAATAAAAATAATTTCAAAAAAGTTCACAACAAACAGATCGACTTAGAAAAGATTTAATTTTTGAATGATCATGATCTAAATGTAACTATCACCACTAACACTAAAGTTCTGAACTTCTTAGATCTAACGTTTGACCTGAACAATGGCCTATAGCCAAATCTTATAATGAAAAAGGAGACAGATGTATCTTACGTCTTTTAGAAAAGCTTGTTTTCTTAAATAATATAAATAACCCTAATCTACTTAACAAAAAAATTTAACTAAATACCATATGCTGCCATAGAAAAAATACTTACTTAAGTACTGTTATAGTGGAACATACTACCATCCCCCGAGAATAGAATGCTCTACGTGATAAAAGACGGTAACAAGCGGTACGAAGAAGGAAGGTCTTAGGTGAAGGCATTCACTATTCGATAGTCTATTCTGCTCCAACCTGTTGCTTGTCTATATGTGTATATTGTTAATTGTACCTTAGTACAATAAATCTGTTCTACTTTATTCCTGGTGTTGAGTACTATTCTTCAACTGATCTATTTACACTGCATTCCTTTTTGGGATTTGTCAAATAAATACTTGGACCCACATTAATGGTGATTCTTCCATGCATTTAATTGTTTCTTTCTCACTTTCATGCTTCCCCCACTTCTTTTTTTCTTCTCCTTTTTGAATTTGTCTCCCTGAATTTTAATAATTATTTTTTACTTAAATTTAAATTTTTTCATCTTTACGTAATTTTCGTTTGTTTATATTATACTCTTGATAAATTTAAAAATAGTACACTAGCATCTGTTAAACAGGCAGTTTGATATATGTACCTGATGATTGTATAATTTCTTAAAATATTGTAGCTAAAAATAATTCAAATTTTATTTTTAGCTGCAATATTGTAAGAATTTTTTTATTTTTTTTTAACTTCACTGGAATATCTTGTCCTTTACTTTTCCAGGTTCAATAACTTGTCCTGTTCTTTTCCAAGTTTAGCATAATTTTAAAAATATTACTTTCTATGTGCACATTTTTCCATGTATTAATTTAATATAAATTTAATGATGAAAACTGCATTCAAAAATATTAAAAAGAAAAAAAATTATATGCAATTGATTACAAAAAAAAATTAAAAATTGATTATTTGTAATTAGTTCTGATAATCTACTCTGATAAAATAAGTGACAAGCAAAGTTTGATTGACAAAAAATGATAAAAGTTATCAAAATTTAAATGTTGAAAACTACATGCAAAAATATTAAACAGAAAAAAGATATAAAAAAAAAACCAATGTGTTATTAGAAGCATTAGCCACTCACTTATGCAGTTAGTCTCCCTTTTTGGACTTCACATATTTTGATGTAACTTTTTGTTACTGAACCAAAATTCAAAGTTTTTTTTTCAAAATATGGCTAAAGAAGTGTTCTATCTAACTCTGTAAACTGTTTGAAATTTGGTTGCAAACTGAATTAGTGGTGAAGCTTGAAAGCTTCTTAGATTCACTCAATGTTGGACTTAAGAATATATTCAATCACTGCTATGGTTGAATGATATTGTTTCTTTGTATAACAGATTTGTGTGCTTTAATGTTGTAAACAAAACAGAATGGAATGGTATAACCCTTTGCATGATTATCAAAATTCAGCAAAACTGCAGTTTGTCATGGCTGAACCCATGACCATTTTCCAAAAGATAAAGACATTTATAAAATCTCTGTATCTTAATACAAAAACATAAATTCTCTCCAATATTATGAGTTGTAGTAATATTGTATTTCCTGTTAAAAGCAGTTACTTAGCAATCAGTAGCAGAATAAAATGCTGTTATATCGAGCTTTTTATATCCACAATGATACTGGATTTATCTTGTTCTCAAGAGACCTTTCTGACCTCACACCAATTGTATTAGTATACAATGGCAACCATTTGTATGACATTTCTTACAGTTAGATGTGTTCTAATTAACAAATCTGGTTTATGTGCTAGATAATTTTTCTGGACTGAACAGTGATTTATAACATTCATTTACTTAGCTCAATATATGTAATAGGTTTTATGATATCTAATGTTTTATTGCTGAACAAAGAGATCATATTTTGGAAAATATCATGAAGTGGGTACAGTGACCTTGACAGTCAGCTGAAAGAAGCAGCATTACAAAATCATGCTGACCAACTGACAAAACTTTTTTTAGGTTTTAAACACAATTCTGTTTTGACATACAACAGTAGGTACTTAAAAATAGTATAAAAAAAAAGGTGCTCACATTATATTATTCAATTATTTTAGCAGATAACCCCCTACCAGGAAAACATTCTGTCAACATCTTAAATAAACAGCTGTTCGTAAAATGTTAAAAAATGCATTTCTGCAGAGTAAATAATATTTAGTTTAAAATCAGATTAATTATACTTTATTTATATATATATATATATATATATATAATGTAATATTTCTTCAAATAAAGCTTCAGAAAAGTGTTTTATTTTTGGAAGATTTTTTTTTTAATAAAGAAAGACAACTGAAAGAGTCGTAATCAGCTGTTATAATTAAAAAAACTCATTCCAGTCAATTTAAATTAGTTTTGAAATACCAAAAAGGATTCTGCTTATTGGAAATATTAAATTTCATCTATTAACTTGAAATTAAAACTAAAATAAAAGCTTCAAGAATGAATTTTCAGTTTTTAAAATTCATTTTAAACCTTAAGTTTTGCACATCTGTGGTGGTTCCCAAAAAACAGTTTAACATAAACATACAACTTTAAATAACTCAACAAAAAAATTAATAATTCATTGATCATATGTTTATAGATGCTTTAGATGCTCTGATGAATTAAAACATCAGAAAAGAATATTTTTGTACGCATCTCAATTTGTGTCAGTACACAAACAGCTGTTATTTCATGAAATTGTGGTGATACTGAGCAAAAGCAAGGGACCGGATGTTTGCTCTATAACAACCAGAAAAAAATGAACAAAAATCGTCTCTGTGCAGATGTATTTGTGTTCCAGTTGAGAAATAAAAATTAATCAAATTTCCATTTCGTGAGACTACGCAAATTTTATTTATCAGCCAATGGGAAGCCCAGAATCAAATACAAGTATGAAATTCCAAATGAGCTGTTTTGATCCAAAAAGCAGATATAAAAAGCGGATATAGACAAGACCCCAGCAGACAGACTGATGCAGAGACCAAGGAGAAGAATGTAATTAATATCCCCTTGACTTAAGTCAAACGGCTACTACATTCGCTTCCCTTCACCTCACATCACTTCTTTCCTGTCTCAAAAGTACTTACTGACCTCAGGAGCGACAACTTCAAAGACGTTCCTCACATACCTCTGCTCCTCACATTCCTAAGTCTTTCATCTCTTTCAGTTCATTATTTGCCATGAACATTCTAACCTCCGTTGGACCTTTATTTCAAGTATTGCTTTAATAGTATAACATTAATTGATATGTGTGTGTGTGTGTGTGTGTATATATATATATATATATATATATATATATATAAATGTTATTTTATACCCAAATTGCTTTCCTTGATTTTATAATCATTTTATGAATTATAGTGGGCTATCTACCACAAGGGCAAATTCCGTTAACCTGCAATGGTATACAATTACCCTTCACTTCAAATGGAAAACAATAAGCTACCCACTATAAAGTGGTGACACCGACGTGATACAAACATGCACAAACGCAACCTTCTCCTGACGAACATGTGGATTTTCAACACATATATATATACACACAAAAAAAAGAATTTGGACTTTCAGCGAAATTTGAATATTTCTCCACAACACAAACTCACCATGGCAACGGACGCTGAAGAAACAATAAACTCACACCAACCAGTTCAAGCTGTTACAATAAAACCACCAAACTTTCTTGAATCAAATGTAACGGCTTAGTTTGCTATAATGGAAGCGCAATTTAATATTGCAAATATCAGACAGCCCCATCAAAAATTTTTCAACATTCTGTCAGCATTCGCTGTGGTCATAGTAGGAAAAATACAACCTGCTATACTACAATCAAAAGACTACGGCGCTTGAAAGAATCAGTGATGGGCGCCTACGAAAAACAAAACTGGAGATGCTGGATAAATTAATATCCTCGTCAACAGTAATGGGCCATCCATCAGTGTACCTGAATGAACTGGTGGCACTAGCAGGTCAAATTGGCATAGGGGACGATATCGTACGCCACAAATTCATACAAGCACTACCCTACTCTATCAAACCTGTAGTAGCAGCACAAGTTGATTTAGACACTAATCACTTTGGGAAAATGGCGGATGACTTCCTATTATATTTTAATTCACACGACACCACACATATTCAACAGGTTTCAGAGAAGAAAAAAAGATGAAATTAAAAGGACACATGGCTGTTTCCACAATGAAAAAAATTCCCCACCAGTTTTCGCCCTTTCAACAAGGACCAAAAACCTCAAATTTGCCTAGCGCATTTATATTTTGTGGAACATGCAAAATTTTGCAAGCCGTGGTGCAGATGGCCTAACAAACGGAACGTTCAAATGCAACCCAGCTCTCGCCCAACTTCACCAATTCCTCATGAGAATTCGGAAAACTGCCTAGGCGAGAGATGTTAGCTTCCATTTCCTTGCCGCTTTGTGTTGCAGCTGCACGTTTAGGAGCTCAGAGAATAAACTTTATTGTGGATCCAGGAGCTGCTGTATCTATCCTACCAAAAAGATACATAAACGGTGCGGTAATATACCCAACCAATATCTCTTTAGTATCAGCCAACGAAAAAAAAATTGAATGCTCAGGACAAATGGTACTGAACCTAACGCTACAGGACCTAAGACGGGAATTCACCTGGACATTTATAATAGCTGAAACTGCTCAGCCACTCCTAGGATATGATTTCCTAAACAATTTCGGATTAGTGGTGGATTGCAAAAATAACAAACTAGTCAATAAAATGACAAACAGACAATCGAATGCACATCCATCATCTACTATTATGAATATAGATGTAGTACCAAATAAAAATGACAACAAAACAGTAAGAACAATCCTGGAAAAATATCCAAAATTAATTTACTTACTGACCTCAGGAGTGACTACTACTTCAAAGACATTCCTCACATACCTCCGCTCCCCACATTCCTAAGCCTTTTATCTCTTTCAGCTCATTATTTGCCATGAACATTCTAACCTCTGTTGGACCTTTATTTCAAGTATTGCTTTAATTGTAAAACATTAATTGATATGTGTGTATATATATATATATATATATATATATATATATATATATAAATTTTATTTTATACCCAAATTGCCTTTCTTGATTTATAATCATTTTATGAATTATAGTGGGCTATCTACCACAAGGCCAAATTCCGTTAACCTGCAACGGTATACAATTACCCTTCACTTCAAATGGAAAACAATAAGCTACCCACTATAAAATAACCTCCAATGAAGATGCTTTCCCCAAGCACAAAATTCTTAACTTCTTCATGTCCAAAGGATATATAAGTGAAATTACATCTAAAATTTTCACTTTATAATTTCTTTGCACATCCAATACAAGGTCCAAGAGCCACTTAAGGTAGGACTTCACAAAATTAAATTGTTGTATTGGTGCAAAGGGATGAGGTAAAAAGTGCATATTATGAAGATGTTGGAAATTGTAACTATCAGAGAAGCAAGTAAACAGAAGGGAGTTCCACAGGCAGGAAGTGCAAGAAAAGAAACTGTTGGAGTAGAAGTGATGGTTACATTTAATCATTTCAATGGTAAAAGGTAGGACCTTTATGCCAATTTCGTATCACATTTAAATTCATGTGTTTGAATCACCAGGTGGGGGAAAAATCATATTTGTAGAAGTTTATCATCATGGAGTGAAAATAATCTGTCTAGATATAATTTTAATAAACAAGGCCCAAAAGCCACTCAAGGTAGTGGAGTACTGTGTGGTGTTGTATTAACATAAGAAAAGGGGGAAAAGTGAAGTTCCTGGACTATGCAGGAAAGATAAGTCAACTAGACTTTGTCAAGATTTAATTAGTTTGGTTTGGTTTATTTTGTCTGATGGAATATCAAATCCTTAACAGTTTATTCAATCCTGACAAGATTTTTAGGATAGTTTATATGAATAGAATATGTATTAATATTTTTTAATATACCACTGGTGCTTTTACTATAAAAATCTATACTTATACTTTCATGGTGATTTAAATTAGTGAATAACATTTCAGAGTTCAGTCAGAGATATTAGAATTATAGAGTTGAAGTAGATATTGAAATGAACCAGAAACCCAACTCTGCACAGAAAACAAAGGATAAATATCTACTCTTTTCAAAAGACAGGAGAGGAGTGTAAACCAGATAATAGGCAAAACAAAAAAGTAACCTGTCTAAGGCAATGACATCTTTCTCACATTTCTTTATTAAACAAATACATCAAACCATTCCTTCACTCTGACAATTGTATTTTCAGTGGAACATAATATATTTAGAAATTCATTACGCTATGCTAGAAGTAAATTAATTCAACTCAGAAAATTGCAACAAAACCTAAAAACTTGAGTCATGTTCTAAAAAAAACCTCATCAGGCTGAGACATTCATATAAATTACATCCAGGGTGTCAAAGTTGTTAAGGCATATACCTAAACTTATATCTGCTTTCTCAGATCAATAGTTAAAAATTGCTTTGAGCAAATAAAGCCTATAAGTCTTAGCCATGACTTCTTCAAACCTTGTGGACTGGTGCTACAGAATCACAAATAAAGAAATAACAAATAAATAGAAACAACACCACTTGAGGACATTCAACAGCAGCAACAACTAAAATAAATATCAAGTGGAACTCAAAGAGAAAATAATGATGTAATTAAGATTAATCTTTGCTATTCTTCTTCATGTGACATGTCCCTTCAGGACATAAGTGATCATGGACTTCCATTTGTATCTGTCTCTTGTTGCTCTTAATATTTTTCCTCTTGTTATCTCTCCTAAACCCTGCTCCAACATCCATTTGCTCAAGCCTATCAAATATGCCTCATGCTGCTTTTCCCTGTCTCTTTCTATCTGTCCTGTGAATATTAGATTCTTCAGGCCCTATTTCCACATTATGGGTCCCAGTAACCTCAGCTGTCTTTTCCTGATGTTAAGTATGAGTTTTTTTTTTTTTTTTGCAGCCTCTTCAATACCTTGTCCTTGTTCACGGACTCAATTTATGGTATCATCAGTTTGTCTATATTTCTGAGATGAGATATTGTAATTATTCACACTGTTTACATTGTTTGGAATATTGTCCTCATCTTTGTTGCCATATGCACAATATTTCAGCTGTTGTATGCTTTGACTGTCTTCAGGTTATTGAAATTTCAAACTGAACCCTTTACTTCATTTACCAGGATAAATTGTTCTAGTTCAATAAGTCATGTCTGTTCCAGATGTCTCAGTATCAGTTATCTCCTTCACAACTTTCCTGACACATGGCCCAGTGGAGAAAAGTGTTGGTTGGATCCAGTGACTTGATCCAAAGAGTTATGATTTCAAAACCTAGCTACAAATAGACTGTAGTTGGTCAATACACTGTACTTCCTTGGCTTCACTTTTTCCAGTCTTGAAGTGGTGCGACTACATTGAAACAATAGCTGCATCTATTCTAAGGAATGTAGGATCATTGTGTCATACAAGAAAATCATTCTCATTAGAATTCATCTTGCACATTTACAAATTTACCATTTATCATTTACCATTTACCATTGAATACTGCCACCATATCTGGTCTAGTGCTCCTGCTGTACAGCTTGAAATTCCTGACAAAATCCGAAGAAGAATTTGTAATGTACCCATCCTAACCAGGCATCTTGATTTCAGTCACTTTCTCACCAATATAAAATGGCTTCACTATGTCTTTTCTACAAATGTTTTTTTTATGGCAACTGCTCTAACAAGCTTTTTCTGTTGGTGCCTTGACTACATGAATTTTAGTATGCTACTATATTGACAACTAGGTTCCATTCTTTTACTGTAGAAAAAGCTGAGTGCAACCACCACTTCTACTCCAACAGTTCATTTTGTCATACTTCCCCCCCCCCCACTTGTGCAACTTGCTACCTTTATAACTAGAATCTTCAAAAATTTAAATGGAATGTCAATTGCCATCTTTTTGAATTTCATTCATCTTCTGTTCTTCCCTCAAACCTTCCTAATCTTAGTTTCACTTTCACTACCTGCAAACCCCAGCATACTAGTGGCATTCCCACCTTGCTTTGGGTGAAATGGTAAAAAAAAAAAAAAATTAAATTAAATTAAAACCTTTTCAGTATATATATCCTATAAAGTGCAAAAATTTAATTACTTGCATTTAAATTTGGCCAGACCATTCACTTTTATTAACTCTTCTGGCTTCCACTTTGTTACTGGATCATGGAAGCACTGTGAAAAAAGTTGACCCCTTACTAGCTTTAAAAATCCTCTCATTCACCACTTACAGTACCTGGAACAAGACTGTCATCATCATTTGGGATGGATAGTAATGAACATTGTGTTATAATGTGTAACATTTATTGATTAAATATGTAAGAACTATTATTCACTCTAATGATGTATAAATGGTCTCAACACCAAGAAATTTCAATGGAACCTCATTGCATTTAGACATGGTTCTGTTAACATTTCAGTCTTTCACTCGGTGTGTTGTTATAGAGCCACATTGCATCTTCTAAGATAGCTCATGTTAGCTGAAAGCTTAGAACCAGCATAATAAAAAATATCCAAATGTTGGACAATTTGTCTGTATTTCCATATGAAATTAAAGCCAAAATATGCTGTTAGAACAGCTCATGATTCAACATATATATATATATATATATATACTGTTAAATATAAGAGACAATGAATGTCTATTATGTTTAATCATGAGCCGTTCTAAATGTCGTATTTTGGCTTTAATTTCAGTTGAAAATAAAGACAACATTTGGATAATTTTTTATTAAGCTTTCGGCTCACATGAGCCATCTTCAAAGAGGTTATTAAGATGGTGATACAATAACATCCACCATTACCGATGATTTTATTTTGTGTTGTCATAAAACTCCACTAGGCAATGGCAATAGTTACCAAAAATAACAAACACAGTTCGCAAATTTGCAATGCGGTTCTATGACGTTACACTGTGTGATAGCGCAAAATGACAACAGAACCACGTATTCAAATGCAATGTAATGTGTTATGACCGGATTTAAATGTGATTTTATTAAGTGTGGGTTGTTTGGATTTAATGTACATGGCCTCCAATATCTGAAGGTTTGTTTTACTGTGTGTATGAGTAAGGATTATTGTATTGTTGACTAAAATCTGTCTGATATTACCTACATGTTTATGTTTTTCTGAGAAATGTTGTTTAATTGTACTCAGATCAGAAAGGTCACAGGTAAGTCCACGGGAGAGCGTGGTTGGAGTAAAACCAATATATGAAGTGGCTTTGTTATTCGTACCAGAGATACAATCTCTGAATAGGCATGTAAATTGATACACTACATTAGTTTTTTGTAGAGAATTTAGTTTAGTGCTTGCAGGGTTATTAGAGACTATAAGTTCAATCGTTTTGAATTTTTTATAACATATGATGAGTTTAATTTGATTATTATTGTCCACTGGTTTAACATTTCTATGGATTATGTTTTTGAGAGTTTTTTCATCTTGTTTGTAATTATTATTTATTTGGTTGCAATAGTATAAGTTAATAGTATTATGTTTATTTTTATGTACACCATTATTATTAATATTATCAATATTGTTAGAGCTATTGTTAACTTTGTTGAGATACATTTTAATTTGTTGATCAATAACGGAGTTAGTAAATTCATTATTGACAAGTGTTTGTTTAATGTTGTGACGTCATAGAATCGCATTGCAAATTTGCGAACTGCGCTTGTTATTTTTGGTAACTATTGCCATTGCCTAGCAGAGTTTTATGGCAAAACAAAATAAAATCGTCGGTGATGGTGGATATTATTGTATTACCGTCTTAATAACCTCTCAGAAGATGGCTCATGTGAGCCGAAAGCTTAGAACCAAATTAATAAAAATTATCCAAATGTTGGAGAATTTTCGTCTTTATTTTCAACTGAAATTAAAGCCAAAATTCAACGTTTAGAACGGCTCATGATTAAACATAATAGACATTTATTGTCTCTTATATTTAACAGTATATGTTCAGAAAATTATTTGCTGCCTCGATGCACTAAATATATATATATATAGTAACATAAAGTAAGTCAGCATTATTTTTCTATCATTTTGATAGATATGCACACACACATGCATACAGGGTGAAATATGTAATTTTTTAAAATTTTATATTTTTAATTTTGTGCATACACATTGTTTCTTTTTTAATTTGTCAATTACACTGCGGATCAGTTAACCACCATCTGTGACAAAAATTCACTCTTATAATGCCAGAATTTGCAACAGAAGCTTCAATATGAACATCTTTGTGTTTGGGTGTCAATCTGAGGACAGTGCAGAGGATTTGGAAAGAATTAAGAGTCTACTGGTGATTCTAAATATGTTTAGAGTAATCACTAGTAATGGTGATGTTATGCCTCCATTCATCTTCCCACAGGGCCTCAGACTCAACACTGGCCTACATCAAGTTTTTTGAGAAGATAGTGCTGTCCCGGGTCAAAAGGGTGGCTGCTGGAAAATCATATATCTGGCAACAGGATTCCGCACCATACCACACAAGCAGGTAAACCTGTTCATGACTGTTGTCAGACAATTTTTGTCACCACATCACCCCTTATATCTCGCAATCTAACTTACCAGACTGCAACACCATGATTATAATGTGTGGGGTGCAGTTGATTGATAGACCAACGTTTTGTTGGTCTATCAATCAACTGCACCCCACCTTGTAAGACCAAAGATGAACTAAAGGCAAAGATTATAGCAGCATTTACTATCTTAGAGAAGGAGACCATCCAGAAGAAAAGCAGAGGGTTCTGAAATTCTGTGGAGGCTGTTTTTGGAGCAAATTTACTCTTAAATATTTGAAGATATTTTTTTGTAATTTTCGTAAATATATTTATTAAAATGAAATGTCAGTGTTCAGTTTTGCATAATTTCAATGATAATTCCTCCATCATATTCTATATAGTGTATTAGTTTTCTGTATTTATGGTATGAGTGCTCAGTATTGGCAATAAATCATTGAATCTGAAGACCATATTATGGTATGAAACTGACAGTTATCATGCTGTGTTGGCTCTCATTTCTATACTGTCTTTTTCTATATGTATATAATGAGTGGTAACTCTTGTTTTTTGAGAAACCCCGTTTGATAAGGCAGCTAGCAGATCTCTGTTACAGACACCTGCTCAGGCACATTTACAGTTGTTCAAGACTCACATAGCCCTCAAATCATTCGTAATGCAACCATTCTGATCAGACTCTAGTTACAGTTTTTGGGAGATAGGACATAATTTGACATTATCGGCAGTTATAATAATACCAATATGCTCAAATCCATGGACATGATAACTTGTGGTTTTCTGATATCACAACTATCAATGGCTTCTTCAGTTTCGTCAACCCAATTACACTCATGATTGGGTTTTCAGGCACTTTCGAAAGTGCATGTTGGGATTACTTCTCTATAGCAATAATCATGCAATTTTGATTCTGACATCTATACTGTGTGTGTATGTATATTTTTTTTTTTTTTTAATCATTTCACCCCGAGCAAGGCGGAAACGCCACTGATGTGCAGGGGGCTACATAAATGTAAAAAGATTAATTAGAAAAGAGTGAGGAGTACAAACTAGTTAGAAAGGAACAATAGAAAGCTGAGAAAGCAGGGGCGATGACAGATACATAGGTGGAGAGAAAGGGAAGGTTATACAGGGGTGGGGAGAGAGCTAGAGTCCAGTGGTTAGTAGATGAGTATTGACTTTGCATTTAAATTTCTGGAGGTTGTAGCCGTCAGGAAAGCAAGAATACGGGAGCGAGTTCCACAGGCGGGAAGTGCGAGAGAAGAAGCTGCAGGAGTAGAATTGTTGTCTGCAATTGGCTAACCTGACTGTGAATGGGTGGGACCCAGTTGCCAGTCTGGTTGCACAAGTAAACACCTGTTGAGGAGGCATCAGCGACTTAAGTTTGTCTGAGCAGAAGCCATGAAAGTATTTATAGAACAGACAAAGGGAGGCCACATTTCGACGACGGGGAAGTGGCTGCAGTCGAGCCGCCAGATCAGTACCTATCACATTACAGACTCTCCTTTGGAGCCTGTCAAGAACACTGAGGAACAGCAGGGGCACCTGACCATAAATGGCAGCAGTACTCCATGCACGGACAGATGGTTGACTTGTATATATGCAGGATGGATTCAGGTGGAAAAAACATCCTGGATCGACATAGTGACCCAACCTTTTTAGCAGTAGATTTTGCAATGGATTCAATATAGTGGTTCCATTTGAGGTCTGAGGACAGGGTAAGTTCGAGGAGGCGTAGTGTATTACTCTCCGGGATAATCGCTTGGTCCATGCTTATGGGAGGCAGGAGAGGTTGCCTGTATTGGTTGACAGACAACAGCTTGGTCTTAGATGAATTGAGGTTGACAAGCCACTTCTTGCCCCAGTTCACCACAGAGTGTAGATCCTGCTCAAGGTCAGCAGCGAGATTATGTCTGTCCGCCACGACAGGTTTCTTACTGGAGTGGGAGTATATTGTAGTGTCATCTGCGTAGATGCCTACTTGGGACTTGAACTCATCTGGGAGGTCGTTGATGAAAATAAGGAAGAGCGTCGGGCCCAGGATAGAGCCCTGTGGGACACCAGCATTCGTGGTGTAGGACGAAGAGGCACGCCCATTCAGAACGACCTTCATTTTGCGGTTATTTAAGAAAGATTGGATTAGTTCAAGCAGGTGACTGGTAATACCATAACCGCGTAGTTTGTATAGGAGGCCAGAGTGCCAAACCCTGTCGAAAGCCTTGGAGATGTCCAGAGCAACCGCGCAAGCCTTGTCAGACTCATCAAGGACCTGTAGCATGTACTCCGTTACGGTTGTTAGCAGGTCGGCCGTGAACCTGGCAAAGCAGAATCCATATTGCCTGTCGGAGAACAGTTTGTGGGTGGTGAGATGATGAACTATTTCAGCATTGATTATAGCCTCGAATACTTTCCCAAATATCGGTAGAAGACTGATAGGGCGATAGTTGGATGTGTCCGAGGATTCACCACAATTCTTAAATACAGGAATGACTGAAGAGAACTTCAAGCATGCAGGAAAGCAGGAAGCAGAAAGGCAGTAGTTAAATAGTTTAGAGAGGACAGGGACAAGCTCAGGAGCACACCTCTGAAGGACTATAACCAGGATTCCATCGTCTCCACACGCCTTATGGAGTTCGAGTTTTGAAATTACCCTGGATACTACTGTCGGGGCAATATATATGTCGTGCAGTTTGGCCTCAGTTCTAATAGGGAAGTCGGGTGGGTGTACTCTGGACGAGTCGAATGTGGAGTTGGATGAGAATCTGCAGGCAAAGCACTCAGCTTTGTCTGCAGATGACACGAGAATCTCAAATCCATGGATTAAAGGAGGTATTGAGGATTTCCTATTGTTGAGCACTCATTTACAAATCCTCCAATACTCCTTGGAGCTGAACTTGCGGTCAGCTATGTGCTGTCGCATTCTCTCAGTAAACAACTATTTGGCGTCATTTAGGGTTCTCTTGCACTAATTTTGAGCAGATGTGAACAGGCGCCTATTGTGATCAGTTGACTGTCTCCGAAATAGACGGAAGTAATGGTTCCTTGTGGGCAATGGCAGCTGAGCAGGCTGGAGAGAACCACAGAGAGGAATGAGGTTTTAAGCAATATTTCCTGGTGGGTATGAAGGCATCAATGCCAGCTTTCACCCATGACGAGACCTCAGAGGCACAGTCATCAACTGATAGGTCAAACACTTTTCCCCAAGGGACGTCGCAGAGGAAATCGCGAAAGGCATCCCAGTCAGCTTTTTGGTAGAGGTAGGAGGTCCTATAGATAGGGGGCTCCTGGTGGGAGTGAGATTGGAAAGAAATACTGAGGGAGACTACAGCGTGGTCAGAGTTGCCGAGAGGGCAAAGCTGCGAGACTTGACAGGCGTCAGGTGCAGAGGTGAAACATATATCTAGCAGTGAGGATTGACTCGAGGGAGCGCTTGGGAAGCGAGTGGGGAAGTCCACCACTTGCGTAAGGGATTGGGAAATAGCAAAGTTCATGGCGTGAATGCCCGCTGGATCAGTAACGGCGTTTTCAAGCCACTCAGAGTGATGAGCATTGAGGTCTCCAAATACAAATATGTGGGCGAATGGGTGATAGGAAATAGCCTTATCTATGTCGTCAGCAATGCTATCTAGTAGGGAGCAGTCAGGAGAGGAGGGAGAACAGTAAAGAAAGAATAGGTAACTAACCGAACTGAGGAGAGACAGGCGGAGACATATGTATTGGTGGTCAGTAGATTCGAGTGAAGTCACCCTAGCTATGGGGAGGTGTTCGCTAACATAAACACCCAGCCCATGCATGTGGACAGTGGAATCCTTCCTTAAAAGGGGAAGATAACCAGGGATGAAGAGGTCAGAGGAGGGAATAACTGAGTTGAGATTAGTTTCGCAGAGCGCAAGGATGTCAGGGGACTTTTCATGCAGGAACGCTTCTACAATAGGAAAGTTAGTACGAATGCCTCGGATATTAGTGAAGGAGAGGTTAATGGGTTTAGGTGGTTTGGATTTAACTGTTTTAGGGTCATTTCTGATTTGTTTAGTCATGATTCTGTTTGTAGAAAGGGACCTAGGGTAGAGGATACAGGCGGTCATTATCCACGATCTGTGCTGGGAGGGAAACTGGCTAGGGCTGCAACAAGGTGTGGCCTCGGGGTTGCCCACCGAAAGCTCTTGCAGGGACACATATCCATGCGCGACATGGCACTACAAGAATCCCGATATTATACAACTGTTGATCAGAGCAGCTGCTCTTGACGCTACGCAAGAGTTAGGGCTCCTAACTACCAGTCGGAAGCAGCAACCAGGAAACTGCCAACCCGGTACCCTCACAGTGATGAGCCGTTGCCACCAACCAGCCAGATCGCAGGAAACTCACGGAAGCACCAATACCAAGGTCTGAAGAAAGAGAAGAGAAAGCCAGAAACCACATCCTAAACAGGAAACAAGGGGCGAGCCTCTACTCCAGTTCAATAGACGTGGGAGGAGTATTGACCGGGCGATACTGTGACCAACTACTCTTAGTTAAAAAAAAAAACAAAAAAAAAACACACAAAACACAAACTTCCAAAAGTGGAGAGTTAACCAAATTTTAACTAAGTTAAAGTCCAAATGAAGTATGAACGCCAAAAAGTGAGGAAAAAAAAACCCCAAAAAAAACAAAAATACAGATTTAACAAATAAATCGTAACTTAACACAGGAAATTTGAATTAAGAAAGTTTCATTCTTCAATTCTTGCTTTTCCCAAAAATGAACATCGAGTTAAGCTGCTTGGTAAATTTCGATTCAAAGAACAGACCATTGCGGGGAGGGGTAACAAGTGGCTGCTGATACCTTGGCCAGGATAGCTTCGCATAACAGAATAAATAAATAAATAAAAATCCCAAACTTTTTTTTTTTTTTCCAAATGAAGCATGAATGCCAAAAAGTGAGGAAAAAAAAACGAAAAATACAGATTTAACAAATAAATCGTAACTTACCTCACAGTTTAACACAGGAAATTATTATTTAATATTTGTGCATTTAGGCAGCAAATTTTATTTTAGACATGTCAGATTAAATAAATTGCAAACATTGTGTTTGCTTATTTTTAATAAAATTCATTCATACTCATGGATAATCTTTCATGTATTTTCATTGAAAGATGTAAAAAATGAGCGGTAACTTTGATATTATTCATTTCTCAATCTTTTTCCGAGCTCATCATCAGGAGTGTGAGTTGTGGTAACAAAAAATAACCACAAAACTGTGTTGCTAAAAATTACTGTAAATTTTTTTTTTTTGCCTCAAATATAATGGTTGATAAATTGCTCAGCATTTATTAGAATGTGATAATTATCGAAAATGGATTTTTTTTTGTGGAGTAATGTTATGGTCATGCACATGTTAAAGCATGAAAAAACTGTTCTTTGTGTAAACATTTTAGAACATTACTATGGTATTCACAGCTGTTTAAGATTTTTAATAAATATTGCCTCAAGGATCTATAGTTTGCTTTTGTTGTTTTCTTGGTGTAGAATAGTTGTTATTGATCATTATTTTTTAATATTTTGAATGTAAAAAGGAATTTTGTAGATATCTAGAAATAGACGAATGGTCAGACATGTGTAATGTCAGATGTCTTATTACAGTAGTTGTTGTGAAGCCAACATATATTTGTTTGTTTGTCAGAGATATATTCTCCTAAGGGATATTTGAATTGATATATAATGTTAGTTCTACATAATTCATCAGCTTGGTGGGAGGAGTTATTACGGATAATTAAATTATTAGTATTGTATTTTTTATAATATATTATTAATTTTTTATTAGGATCAATGGACAACATATTAGTACAAATGAAATTTCTTCATCTTGTTTGTAGTTATTGTGCATCTGGTTGCAATAAAAGAGTTTGATATATTTAGTGTCTTTTGTGGAAGTATCATATTTTGTTTGATGTGTGTTGAGGTTTTTGAAATGTCATTTTATTTGTTCATCTACAATGTGGTTTGGGAAGTTATTATTAATGAGTCTGCTTAATATTTTTTAGTTTAAAGTAAAATATCCTTTTTGTCGAGGGGTTGATTTTGTTATGTCGTGAGTAAGAATAAATAACTCAACAACAGGAATAGGTTAATTGTTGTATTCCGTGAAAATAGTATTTACAAAGGTTATTAGTATCCAATACAAGAATAAAGGTTAATCGTCCCAACCGTCGTAAGATGTAGTATGAGCAATGGGTACTTCCGGGTCGTCACCGGAAGTCTACGACTGACTCGTCGATCGGCTGCTCGGCACACTCTCCTCCGTAGATGCCACTGTTACTTTACATAGTAATGGAATCGTCCATTATAGCCAAATAGGCGCAGGCGTCTCAACAGATTTGTGCTTGGTTAATTATGTATAAGAACTATTTTGTAGTAGTTAGGGCATTCACTCTTATAGTTGAGAGTGCAAGAGTTTTTACTGTTTGGATTTCTTATATGGGGACGTAGTAAATGTGTTATTGTTTGTGTCTATTACCCAATAACCCAATACATTTGCTTATTAAAGAGATAATATGGAGGGTGGAAGGCAGAAAATTTAGATCATATGAGTGTGTTTAATTCAACCAATCAGAATGAAGGTTGATATTGAAAATGTGTATTTCAGGTTAGATGTTAGGTAATGTGGGGTGTTATATATGTCAGATGAAAAACTGTCATTTTTTTGACTACACTGATTTCTTCTAGCAAGATGTATACATTTTAGTAATGAAGAAATGCTCTTAACAGTTATGTATCCATGCTCATTTAAAAACAAAAAAAATTATTTTTTAATGGGCACTCTATAGGATTTCTAAAATTAGATTTTTCATTGTCTAAATTATTGATTTCAGTTTTGGAATCATTTTTTCTTTCATTTAGGGAAACATTTTTCAAACAATAATTCATTAAAATTTTCAATAAAATACACTAAAATTAAGTTATAGTTGTGCTGATAATCTAGAAAAAATTATTAAAAAAACAACATTTTAAATAAAAATGTCAACCTAAATGAAAATAAGAATAATTCCAAAACTGAAATTAATAATTCAGAGTTTCAGAAGATGAAATTAAACAAGCTATAAATTTAAAATAAGGAAACCTTAACTAACATTATATATAAAGCAATGAAAATATTAGTCAGTATTCTTTGGCACTAAACAAGATAAAAAATTTTCTTAGGCTTCCTATCGAACTGTATCTTCCTAATCAACCAAGGAATTTGTATTGTCATCAGAACAATTACAAAATTCATACAAGTGACTTCTCTAAAACCTCAATGATATCCTATTATTATTTACAAAATGAGACTCGTTAATATTCATATGAAAGGTGATACCACCAAGAGAAAGGTACAATAAAGCAATTACTTTGAATCTTTGGAAAATCTTATTTTAGCAAATAAACTAACCTTTCTTTGATTTATTTCGCTACAAGAAATGTCTCAATTTTCTGATTGAAGTGAAACTTTTTGTACCAATTAATTTCCAGTTCAGTTCAATTAATAAACACAAATAGAAACACAGCATCTTGAAAAATAAGAGATAATTAAAGAAATGTCCTTCCGTCAATCATAATAAACAACTTTGATTATTAACAAATGCTCTCATCTACTATTAATTGGCGACTCCAGGCTTCAGTCAAATGGTCTCTGATTTTTTTTAAACATTATTTATAAAATGAGGTCCAACTTATGGCATATTATTCGCAAGTAAATTGTGTTTCTTCATTGACAAGTTGGAAATTTGTTTTACCCTTAAAAGTGACTCAAGATGAATCAGTGAAACAGAAATTTTGATTGGATATTGATTTACAAGCAACTGTTTGAAGTGAATCCATAATTGACTTCTTGTTTTTTCTGGTTTTTTTTTTGTTTGGTTTTTCTTGAACATACTTGATTACTTGAATTTTCATAACAATCAGGCTATTTAATTGTTTCAGTTTTAATTTTTTCTACACTGATTTTATTTTCAAATATTACTGCTTTTAAAGTAAGTTTAATTCAAACTTGTGAGCTATCTTCTTTTTCTATGTGCCCTGTCCTTTCAGGATGTAGGTGATAATGGCTTTCCACATCTCCCTCTCCCTGGTGGCTCTTAGCACGCCTTCTCCTGTTACACCATGCAACCCTTGTTTCATCATCCAACTGATTAGGTCCTTCAAATATGTTATCCTCTGCTTTCCCCTGTCTCTTTTTCCCTCTATCTAGCCTGTTAGTATCAGGTTCTCCAAGCCCTCCTTCCTCATTGCATGTCCCAGGAACTTTGTCTTTTTCTGATGCTCAGTATTAATTTCCTTTTTGTTTCCATCATTTCTAAGACCTCACCATTGTTCACATGCTCAATCCATGATATTCGCTGCATCCTTCTGTAGAACCACATTTCAGTTGCTTCAAGTTTTTCCTTCATCTTTGATGATATTGTCCAGCATTCATTGCTATATTGAAGAACTGACAACACATAGCAATCCAGTACTGTCTTCCTTGTTTCTAGCGAAATTGTCCTGTTTCTTAATACCTTACTCAACTTCTGGAGCGCTTCCTTCACCATGCCAATTTGCCTTCAGATGTCTGTTGCACTTTCCATCTTCTCTTATAACACTTCCCAGGTATTTAAATTTTTGTACCTGCTTGATTCTAGTATCCCCCACCTGTATTTGGCATATTGGGCTACCCTTTTTACAGATGACCATGGATTTGGTTTTCTTGCAGTTTATTTGTAGTCCTTTCTTATCAGTCTCTTCAGCTACCTTCTGTAGGAGGTTTTGTTGTTTTCTTTCTGTGTCTGCTATCAGCACTGTATCATCTGCATATCGTAGGTTGTTTAAATTGTTGCATCTGATGACAAATCCAGGAATAACTTCTAGGGTCCTCAAAATATTCTCGCTGCGCAAGTTGAACAGATCCAAGGAAAAGACACATTCTTGTCTTACATCCCTTTCTATCTTTGTATATCTACTGAATTCATTACCTGTCCGTATACAAGCGGTTTGCTGCCGGTAAAGATTCTTGATTACTCTTAAGTCTTTCCAAAATATGTCAAGGCTGCCGAGCATCTCTATCAAGTCTAACTGCATATATTACTATCATCATTATATGCACTTATTTTACAATCACTGATATTGAAATCTAATAGACAATCAGACTAAAATTTATTTGTGTCACTTCAAATTAAACATTAGAGACAAGAATGGCCTTCAAATCATCTTGGATATTTATAAGTCTGTCAATTTGTCATGGTATTGAAATTCAATCATCTTTTGATGAGAAATCTCAACTGGCTTATTCAAAAGCACACAAGCAGGATGTGGAATCCACCTCACTGGTTGGATTTATTTGGTTGTTACAAAATTTGTGTTCTTGGTTGACCAAGATTTGACTGACCTATTGAGAAATGGTTAATGTCTGAAAACACTATCTGAACTGGAACTGTCCAATCATCACTTTCCAATTTGAACAGCATTTGGGCAACCTTGTGGGTGATGAATTGTTTTTTGCATATGAAATTTTGCTAGACTGTCACCAAAACAGAGGTCTATCAGCATATTTCTTCCTTTGATAATAAGTACTGAAATTGAACATCCCTATCCAAATTTTTTATTACTTGAATGAAACCAATAAAACTCCAACAACAAAATAGAAAAAAAAAACCCCAAAAAAACAAGAATATGTAAAATCTTTAGATGACCCATGTCTCTTGTGTCTATATGAAAAAACTATACTTTATTAAATTTCTTAAGGTTCTATGAAATAAACATAATGAAACTACTGTCATATTTAAACATTGCAAAATGTTCACCTTAGAATATAGCTGATAATTATTCATATAAGCATATTGATTAACTTATAAATATCCTTTACTTTATTTTTTATTATGTTATAAATAATATTAATTTAATGGATTTTAGAATAGATATGGGTTACAAATATATGAGGAATTGTTAAAGAAATGTACTCTGAACTAGTAGTTTTTGCTCTGAAGGTTATAATCATGTTGTCGGTTGCTAATCGACTTAATGCACCCAAAAATGTTAGGAACTTGGTAATATTCCACTGAAAGCTGATTCCTTAGTATTCGATAACTGCCAACTAATCACTGCCTAGTAGTTCTACTGAACTCCAGTAGAACTCTTACAAACTTCCTGTTAACTCTTATTAATGTAAGAGGGAGAGTCCATTATCTGAGAAATAGGTGTGTTTCCCCATAACAAGTTTCATCTCTCATGACTTTTCCTGTGTCAGGAAGTTGATGATCATGGCTCTAAGCAACGTTCTATTTATTGTAGCACTAAGTAATGTTTGTCAATTTATTATCTGTTCTAGTCTTTGTTCTGCCATCCATTTAAACAAACTCATTCAGTAGGCTGTTCAGTGTTTCTTTCTGTCACTTTTTTCTTGAGTCTGATCTGTCAGTGTCAGTTAACGACATCCATTTTTCATTCATGTTTTGGGTAAACTTCAGTTTTTGTTTTCATCAGTCCAGATTTTCATGGCTAAGACCCACAAGGACAAATACATTGAGTTGACTCATCTTTTGTATTCCATTGTTAAGGAGGAAGCTCCACTCAGAATGTTACATTATGAGACAGACTCCCAAAAGGATGTTTTCCCCAAACACTACACTCTCAACCTCTCAAGTTGAGAGTCAGTTGTTACTTATTCTCCATACCCTGTTAATATGTACCTCTTTCTCCATCCCTTTATACCCTTACAACAACCTTCACTTTATAAACCTTTACCTTGAGTAAATATTAGGCCTTCTTTTGGGTAAGCAAGGAATTAAAAAAAGTGACTTCTTTTTTATTTTACTTCTTTCATATCCTGTAGAAGTTTGGGTGGCTGTACATTATTATCATAAAAATCTAAAATTACAAACTGTTCTAAATACGACATTTTGATATTTAGGTCTATTTCAAGTTACTGTGTGAGCAAAAGGCATGAATTCGATTCTTCCTACATTTTTCCTAAAATCAGTTATACACATTTCGCTGAGTAAATTGCTGCCATATTTTTCATTATGTGCATGCACATTGCTTGTTTTTGATTTTATACTGCTTGACATTCACACAGGAGGCTCTAATATAAACATTCATGCAAGCAGTGGATTTCCCCACACCATTCCCAGTATCCTCAGAGGACAGACTTCTCTGCTAGATCTCTGCTTCACTTTTATCTTTGACTCCAGCCAAGCCATCCAACTTTGTCATCTTGAAAATTCCAATCATGCTGTGGTTTTTATTAATATCTTTCTCCACTCTGACTTCTCCCAGGAACCTTCTACCAACAGAATTTTTGACTGCTACCAAAGAGCAGAGTAAGATTCATTCTGTGATTTTCTGTGTCATGTTTCCTGGGAAAAAGTGTTTAGCCTACCCATTGAGAACTGCACTTCTGAGGTGTCCTCCTAGGGTGAAAGCTGACATCAATGTCTTCATCCAAACCAAGAAATTTCATTATAAACCTCATTCATTCCCCTTGGTTCTTGGCTGCCATTGTCCACAGGAATCACTTCCTCTGGCTATATCGAAGCCATGCATGAGACCATAATAGGTACCTTTTAGTTTCTGCTCCTAACGAGTGTAAGAGGATCCTAAGTGATGATAAGCTGTTGTTTGCTGATAGATTGAAGCAGCATATAGCAGCCTGCAAGTTCAGCTCCAAAGACTACTGGCAACTCTGCAAAAGTGTGTTGAACAACTCTAATCAATATATTTGAGGTTCTGACAGCTATGTCAGACAAGGCAGTGTGCTTTGCTTGCAGATTCTTTTCTAACTCAACATTTGACTCATCTGGAGTACCTGCACCTGACTTTCCATGTAGAACTGAGGCTCAATTGAAGGACATATACATACTCACCCCATTCTCTAACATAATTTCACATCTTGATTTGCATAAGGTGAGAGGAGGTAACAGAATCCTGGTCATTGTCATGAAGAATGTGCCTTTGAAATTTCCTCTGTCCTCTCTAAACTCTATAATTACTGCCTCTCTGCTTCCTGTTTTCCTGTCTACTGGTATTTCTACTATGTGGTTCTTATTTTTAAGAACTCTGGTGAAACCTTGAACTTCTCTAATTATTGCTCTATCAGTTTCCTACTGATTTTTGGTAAAGTATTCAACACTATCATCAATGCTGAAGTGGTTTAACATCACACAGCCCATAACCTATTCTCCAACAGACAGTACAGCTTCCACTTTACCAGGTCTACTGCTTATAAGCTAACGATCATCACCAAGTATATATACTGGGTTTTTGATAAAAAAAGTGAAGCAAGAGCTTTCACTCTGGATATCTCCAAAGCACATGACAATCTGGGTACACTGGCCTTCTGCGCAAGCTACAAGACTATGGTATATCTGGAAGCTTGTTGGATTTGACCCAATTGTTTCTATCAAACTGCATAACAAAGTTTGTTTTGAACGGACATGTCTCCAGGTCCTATCACATAAATGCAGCCGTTCCACAGGGCTCTATCTTTGGTCTGACACTCTTTCTGATCGTCATTGAAGATCTCCCTGGTGTGATCAAATTTATACTGACAACACCACCATTTACTCCCACTTCAGTAAATAATCTGTCAAGTCTGACCAAGATAACCACAATGCTGATTTTGAAATAGATTTCTAATCTGTGGTGGACTAGAATAAGAAATAGCTCATAAATTTTAATGCTTTCAAAACAAAGCTGCTATCCTTTAACCATGCTATCCTACCCGCCTTATCAGCATGGATCAAGCAAGTCTCTTGGAAAGCAATATACTGCATCTCTTTGACATCACTTTCTTACCTGACCTCATGAAGAATGACTACATTGAATCAATAGATAAATCTACTGCTAGGAAAGTTGGGACACTCTGTTGGGCCAGGAATTTTTCTCATCTGAATCCATCTTAAACATATACAAATAAATCATCTGCTCATGCATTGAATACTGTTGTTGTCATTATCTAACTGGGCACTCCTGCTATTCATCTCAGGGTTATCAATAAGGTTTCCAGAGGAGAATCTGCAATGTAGTCAGTCCTGGTCTGGCAGCTCGACTCCACTCACTTTCTCACTGATGGAATGTGCTTTTTCTTTGTCTCATCTACAGATATTTTCACAGCTTTTGCTCTGATGAGCTTAGCTACCTAGTGCTGCTTTACACAAATTTACTCAAGCAACTAGACTGGCAACAAGGTCTCACCCTTTTACAGTTAAAACAACTAAATGCAGCTGCCACTTCTACTCTGTCAGCTTTTTTTCTTGCACTTCCTGCCTAAGGAACTCCCTGCAGTATATTTGCTTCCCTGACAGCTACAATCTCCAAGAGGTTAAATGCAACATCAATTCCCATCTCTTATCCCCTTGACTCCCATTCATCTATTATCCTTTCCCTTACACTCTTGTATTATGTTCTTCTTCCTTTTCACTCTACTCTCACATAACTCTCTTCATACCAGGATTCTCATTCTGACATCCCCCTGTAACCGGTTCCTCTTTCTTTTTACTTTCATTTTATGTGGCCCTCTGCACAACAGCGGTAGTACTGCTTTGCTTGGAGTGAAATGATTATAAAAAAAAGAATTTGGTTGTCAATCTGATGACAATTCAGAGGAATTAAAAGAGTTAGATGAGTTTAATGGCAATTACAAAGGTATGGCAGCTTGGAAAACTTACTCTGCTCATTCTTCTAAGAAAAGACCTCCCAAATTTGGCCTGCATCAAGTGCCTTAAAGAGGTAAGGCTATCCTGGCTTAAGAGAATGGCTGCTGGAAGACCCTACGTTTGGCAACAGGATTATGCACCATGCCACACAAGTAGAAAAACCAGTCATGACTGTCACACTATTTTTGCAATCATATCAACCGTTACCTGCAGTAAGGTTGCAGTCTGTGAAGTCAGATGATTATTATGTATGGGATGCAGTTGAGTGAGAGACCAATAAGAGTTCGTATACCAAAGAGGAACTGAAGGCAAGGATCATAGCAACATCCACCAACTCCAGAAGAGTTACAGTGTTAAGAAATACATATATTCATTTTGGTTACATATAGAGTGACACAGCAAAACTAAAGCATATATAGAAATTCATTGGAAATTATTTTACTATAAAAGTAAAAAGTATTGATTAAATAAGTCAAGACACTTTCATTTATTATAATCATTACAGAGGTGACACAGTAATCTTCAGTGCTGTTGACAACTTGATCAGACCCCAGGGACAAAGATGTCACTACCTTTATTATGAATGTTAATGTTTGACAAAAAATAGTGAGTATTTACTTTGTTATGAAAGGCTTGGATTCAGGCATAATTATGTAGATTAATGCAAAAAAAAAAAAAAAAGAAATGGAAAATAATAAAAATAAATAAATAAAAGCAAGTTAAAGTTTTCTTGCTTATATATTTCCAATATCACATAGATGTCAAAATTGTATGGTATATGTGTCTGTCTATATATATATATATATTCTAAACATAAACTGTTAAATATAAGAAACAATGAATGTCTTTTATGTTTAATCATGAGCCATTCTAAACATTGTATTTTGGCTTTAATTTCAGGTGAAAATAAAGACAAAAATTCTCCAACATTTGGATAATTTTTTATGAAGTTTGTTCTAAGCTTTCGGCTCACATGAACCATCTTCAGAGGGGTTACAAGGACGTTAACATAAAAACATCCACCATCAGCGACGATTTTATCTTGTGTTGACATAAAACTTTGGCTAAGCAACAATAACAGTTACAAAAAATAGCAAATGCAGTTCGTAAATTTGTAATGCAGTTCTATGACATCACACCACGTGAGAGCTCAAAATGATAACAGAACCATATATTTAAATGCAAGCTAATGTGTTATGACCAGATTTAAACATGATTTTATTAAGTATGGGTTGTTTTATTTCACCTTGAAATTAAAGCCAAAATACGATGTTTGGAATGACTCATGATTAAACGTAATAGACATTCATTGTCTCTTATATTTAACAGTATATGTTTAGGAAATTATTTGCTGCCTCAATACACTATATATATAATGTTACGTTGGGTTACAGAATTATGTGAAATAATACAAAACAATGTAATAGTATAAAAGTAAGTGTATTTACAAGAGGTGAGGATTAGTAGAATACAGAACAAGGTAATTAGTATACAGTCTCGTCATAGAGACGTAATAGATTGACTAGTAGAATACTTCTGGTGCAATATTGGAAATACTGACTAGCTCACTCGACTTCCTTACTCGAGGTATAATCACTACTATTTTATATGGTGATTCAAATAGTCCATTTCCGTGGAAAGGTGGAGAGTGCCCCAACAATATATATATGAACTTGAAAATTATTCTTTCATAAGATATGTTCTTCTCCTTCTGCTGTCATTAACAAATCATAAACACTGTTTCATGTGTGCTGAAGAAGGTGTTGTGCCCACCATGATTGATAAGTATTCTACTGCTTCTAGATAATACTACTAATTTTATGACCCTGGAGCTGATGAATTCACAGTCGACTGGAATGTTTTATTCTCTTTAATTTTCTTTTATTAGCAAAACTAATTTCATGTATTTCAGTTCATTGTTCTCTCAGCTTTCAGAAATAATCTCCCAATTAAAGAGCACAAAAGTTGTTTAACAAAACCACAAAAGCCTCATTGGAAATGACAGGATCAGAGCTGTAGCAAGAAGAGGACCTGGGGTTAATGCTTTTTAATGGATAGAATTATTAATTAGTGCAAATGCAGATGAATAACCAAATTCAAAACATATGTGAGATTTTATATACTTCTATACTGAACAACATAGTTCAGAAAAGAAAGAGAAATTTGTTTATGTGTATAGCTGTAACCTGAGTGTTTGCAAGCATGCATGTGCCATTTCATTTGGCTGAAATTAAATCTATTTTCTGTTTTTTTCCTGAGGGGGTGAGACATTCTGCTAGTCACTGTCATTGAGAGAGTGAAAGAGCTAAAAAAGATGAAGAGAGTTTATGTCTTTTCCCTTATGGTTAAATGTCACATCACCTAGTGGGTGTTAAGCAAAATTCCCTGGCAGACAAACTAGAGTAATCCCACAAAATTTGTTGAAATATCAACTTAACAAATTTTCTGTTTGTCCATTTTTTTATCACAATTCTAACATTAACATCAGAACAAAGAAAACAATTTAGAGTAAAACTTTTTTTAAATTTTTAGCTTAGACATTGATATTTTTTTTATAATCATTTCATTCCAAGCAAGCCAGTCTTGCCACTGGTGCACAAGGGGTTCAATGAGAGAATAACAAGGTACTGGGGATATCAAAGAAAGATATGATATGGATGGGATTCAAGTAGATAAAAGATGACAATTGATGTTGCATCTAAACTTTTGAGGTTGTAGCTATGAAGGTAGCAAATAAATGAAAGGGAGTTCCTCAAACAAAAAGTGAGTGAAAAGAATCTGTTAAAGTAGAAGAGAAAGTTACATTTAACTAATTTGATGGTACAAGGGTGGAACTTTGATGCCAATCTTGTAGCATACATAAATAAATGTGATTGGAGAACCAGGGAAAAAAGCTCATCGAAGCATTCGCCATGAAAATAGTTGTAGAAAAGATAGAAGGAAGCCACATCACATTGGTGAGAAAGTGGCTGAAAGCGAGATGCCAAGTCAGAATCGATAATAGTGCAGGTCCTTCTTTGCATTTTGTCAAGAACCTCAAGATGAATAATTGGAGCAGTTGACCAGATATTGCAACAGTATTCGATGTGTGGACAAATGGTAGATTTTTAAATGTGCAAAATGGATTCTGTCAAGAAAAACCTCTTGGTTTGACACAGTGACCCAATTTTCCTAGCAGTAGATGCATCTATGTATTCAAGTTATGATATATATTCAGATTATTTGATATATAAGAGACCCAGTATTTATAGCATCCTGTGTATCTGAAATAATGACACTCAAGTTAGAAGAGTCAATGTAGGTGTGTCTAATCCATTTGTACAAACAGAATTTGATAACACGAATTTAACATTCACATGTATTTACCACCAAAGCAGAATATTAGCAATATTTATATATAATATTACATATTATAATTTTTTTTTTTTTTCAATTCTTTTATCCCAAGTAAAATGATAACAAGGCTTAGATGCAAGGGATTACTGGGAGTGGAAGATAGTGAGAAGATGCTAGGGAAGAGAAAGGACAATAAAAGAACAGATTTCAGGAAGACAAAAGATGGCAATAATGCCACTAAGATGCAAGGGATTACTGGGAGTGGAAGATAGTGAGAAGATGCTAGGGAAGAGAAAGGACAATAAAAGAACAGATTTCAGGAAGACAGTAGATAGCCATTGATATAGCAATTAAATCTTTGAATGTCATATGTGGCAGGGGAGCAAGAAACTGGAAAAGAGTTCCACAGGTGATAAAAGGAACTATTAGAATAGAACTTACGGCTACATCTAGATGATTCAATTATTTAATTTTTAACACATCATGCACTCAAATTATTTTTTATTCACTGCCTTTTTCATTGGTTTCTTTTATGTGCCATGTCCTTTCTGGACATGATCAATCATCAACACATTCCTCTCCTAAGTAATGTTTATCACTTTTGCAAGCCTTTCACTAACTGTTCTGCTATTTACACATGCTCATCAAATCGGTTTACTTTGTCTATTCTTCTTTTCACCCCTTGCATTCAAAATGACCTGTAAGTGACCATGCTCTCCTTTCTTTATATGTATCCAAGGAATTTTCTCTTTCTGATTCATAATATGTGTTGTTTTTATTTTCATTTCCCTTAAGACTTCTTCATTGTTTACTCTTTTCTTACTTGACATTTTAAAAAGTCAGAAAGATGTAAATATTCACATTTTTTATGACAATCATTGACTTCGAAGTTTCCTTAATTCATGATGTTTGGTTAACAAAACAGAATTTATTATTTCCTGTTCATATGTGAGATTTTTATCTTCTACTGAAGGTTTTATGGATTCCAATTTTATATTAGAATAAATTTAGCTCTATTTTAACCCTATTTTCAGATGGCTGGTATTAATTTTAAGTGATTTTCAAGATGAGAAAAGATTTCGCTAAAATTGGATAATACAATTATTTTTGTTGAGAAAAGTAGTTGAAGTGTTTACAGGTGGAAAAACCCAGATACAAAGTATACTGAGTACAGAATTATTTTTAAATGAATTCATCAAAGAAATTCCAGTCACATATCTGTCAATGGGTTTTGATGATGGGTTGAAATGAGGCCTTGACATATTCCTGTGTACTAAGTTACCAGGACAATTGATAAGAGTAGGCAGACAAATAGAGAGAGTGTGTTTACTACTGGAAGTAGAAATGGTTAAATGTAATTGTTTTAATTTTGAGCTGGTAAATGTTATACCGAGAGGGAAATGAAAACCTTACATCCCTCTTTCCCACCCCAGTTGGGGATGCTTGTTTAACAAAATCAGAATTCAAATACGAATTTAATATGTTGACTCCCGTATCTTAGAAGAAGTGGCTTCCCTCTGTCTTTTCTACAAGTATTTTCATGGCTACTGCTCTGACAAGCTTCTTTCTCTGGTGCTTTGAATACATGTATTTTTGTATCCTACAAAATTGGCATCAAAATAGTTAAATGTAATCATCTCTTTTACTGTAACAGTTTCTTTTATCGCATTTCACACCTGTGCAACTCTTTTCCATTTTGCTTCCCTGATAACTACAATTTCCAAAAGTTTAAATGCAACAGCAATTGGGTTTTTGCATCAGATTGATTCCAATTCTTCTCTCATTCCTTTCTTTGATATCCCCTGTATCTTGTTTTTTCTCACAATGTAACCGCCTCTGCACCAGTGATGGTCCCCCCTTGCTTGGGGAGAAATGATTATAAAAAAAAATTATCTTCTATTGCTCACCTCCATTACATCACTACAATGCAAAGAAGGTGGTACTGGAAGTAAAAGAGAATGAAAAAATTTTAAATAGAACTGAAAACCTGATTCTGAATGGGGAATAAGGTATAAAACTATACTCCTGTTCAAAAGGCTGAGAAGGTGTATGATCCAGGCGTTAGGCAAACCTAACTACTCCTATTGAGGAGTAGCTCTCTCCTGTTGCATATAATTGACTAAAAATAAACTTACTTTCTGCATTTGCAGTTTTGCTTTTTGTTCACTTCTGCTTGAGTTCATCAGTGTATGAATGGCACATGGCCCAGTGGATAAAAGTTTTGGTTGGATCCAGTGACTTGACCAAAAGAGTTGTGAGTTCAATCCCTGGCTACAGCAGAGGTGAACAAAAAAAAAACTTAGAGTTGAGTTAAAGGAATAAAACTGAAACATCTGAAAGAGGTATGACTTGTGGAACTAGAATAATCTACCCTGGTGACTGATATAAAGGGTTCAGTGTGAAATTCTAACCATCTGAAGAAGATCAGAAGGTGTAAAATGGCTGAAACATAAATAAGGCAAAACAGATGAGGATGACAGTCCAAACAATGTAAATAGTGTAAATAATTATATTTTTTGATTGATTTGCTTGCACCTTCTTTTCGATAAAATTAACTTTCTTTTTATTTTTAATATTTTTTATACATTGGTTAAAAAATAGTAACCTATAACAGAAACCACATCATCTGAGGACTTTCAACAATAACAGCAGCAACTAAAAGGAATATCACATGTAACTGAAAAAGAAAATGACATTATCAAGATTTTGACATTCCACACTACTTCAAATATGAGTTGAGGAAGAAAACACTCATCCCTACTGGAAAGAGCAATAACAGCTACTAGATTTGAGAAATCTATTTTCCCCAAAAAATTTTTTCCAGAGAAAGATTTTATAATTTCATCCAACATTAGTAATGGATACTGAGTCAATGAATGCCAAATGTTTTCTCATGAGGAAATAGCTAATATTACCTGTCACGTTTTGATTGATTAAGCTATGTTTTCTTTGTCATTTTTGGTAGGATCTCTCTTAGTGTCATTTAGTCATACTAGAGTCATTTTTAGTCATTTGATTTTGGCAAGTGGAAATATACACCTCTAGCCTTTGCATGATAATATTCACTTGATGTTAAAAACCTGTTTTTTGGCATTAAGTAAAATAACTGCAGCCCTTAAGTGAGTGTGTGCTTTTTGGCTGTTCTCTTTTTCTACTTCCTTTGCAGAAAAAGGTTTTTTGTTCTTTTTTTGCTCCTTTACAATAACTGAAAGAACAATAAAAAAAAACAATTTTGCTATTCTCAAAGTTTAATAATAAGAAAAATATTAAAAAAAAATTAAATCTAGTTTTTTAAACAAAGGTTGATTAATTCAAGTTTGGAATGCAGTTTACTCATTTATGGCAACATTCACACTGACGGGTTGAGCAGGCTTTTTCTCTAGAAGATTCATGGGACTTTTAGGCCTTAGGTGAATGTAATGAACTCAACTGGAATTCAAACTTAGCTCTCCGACTTCTGAATTCGAGCCACTATAGCTCCACCATGCCTCTTGTGCAGTTAGTTTGACTATTCATAAGTAATCACAGCTTGTTGATTCAATTTGATTTTCCTGAAGTTAAAAAATTCTGGTCATAATGTTCTATGAAAACCAAAGCAGTTTTCATGGTCTTTTTTTTTTTTGTCTTGTTACCAGATGCCAGACAACCATATTTGTTCCCCCTTTAACTACTCAACTATAAATCTAATGATTGAACCTCAAATAGCATTGAATAAAATTTTACTTAATGCTTAAATGTTGATTTATTTTGCATTGCAACTTATCCACTGCAATTATGAGCAAATATCTGAAGCCTGAACTCTTCGAGCTTGATACATTTGGCTCAGTTACTACTGATAATTGGTACCACTGGTAAACTTTATTTGACAGCTGTCTAACAGCCCTAGGGACTTCTTTGTCAATAAAAATATCAGGGACCATAAAGCTTTCTCTATTATTATGTCTCTACTTGGATTTTCACAAGTATTTCTTCTAGCAAGCACTATGTAGCTACTGTTGGCATTTTAAAAAAATGTTCTTATAAAAAAAAAAAAATGTTCATCAAATATTTATGTCCTGTAATCATCTGCCTTCTGGAACTTTTTAAAGGACAATGAAAATATGGATATTAAAACTTACACATCATAGCAGGTGGTACTTCAATATTAGTAAAAAATGATATTCCCCAGAGAAAAATCAACTTGAATATAGCATTCACAGTGGCAGTAAGAGCCTCATTGTATAAAACCATCACCATATGATTGGTTTACTTGCCTCCTAATGATCCTATAGAGGAAACTGAATTAATTAAACTGTTGAAACCACTCCCAAAATCATTTATTTTAATTGGAGACTAATAGCCATAATATTGCAGGAGGTTGCAAAAATACTGACCAGAAGGGAAGATGTATAGAAGATTTTATCAATAAAAACTGTATAGGCATATACAAAACAATACTTATCTTTGCTCATCAAGTGGTACAGCAATAGATCTAACCTAAGTGACCCTTCAATATACTGAGACTATGGCTGGAAAGTACATGATGATACATATGGTCGTAATCACTTCCCAGTTGTGTTGGAAAATTCTGGATCTTTACCAGATGAAAGTATACCATATGTAAAACTTAAGAAAGCCAGCTGGAAAGAATTTATAAACACATCTGCTCTAAAACTTACACCAGAAGCCAATGTAGGCAATACAGTGCACATCACTTATTTTACAAAAGCACTTTTTAGTATTCAAGAACAATACATACCAAAATCAAAATCTAAACCTGTCAACCATAACAGACCTTGAATTAATATCAGTGTAAAAAATAAGTGATCAGATTGTGTCATGCAGATCTATGTAAATTCAAATTATATGCAACCCAAGAAAATCCAAAGATCTAGAAAATAAATAGAACTGAAGCACATAATAATTAAAGAGTCCATATGATTCTCATGGAAGAACTTTGTATCTAATATTCTAACACCAAAACGATCTTGAATATGGTTTATAAAATCACGAGGAAAAATAAAAGCATTCCATTGAGACATTTTATATCAAAGCAATAAGGATACTGCAAATTTATTAGCACAACACTACCCTCAAAAATTCTCCTCAAATAATGCTCATAAACTGTTTTCAAATATCAAAATAAATGAAAAGAAGAAAAAATAAAAAATAAAGAAAAGTACAACCAGATTCGTATTTTAGCAGAATTATTAGATTCTATTCTAATTAAAGAAAATCACATAATTCAGCAGTTGGTCCAAACAGATTTCCCTATGAATTTCTAAAAATCTTACCAAATATTTCCCTGAATTACCTACTCAATCATTCATCACCAAAGTTAAGTAATGTTGAGTCTGATCAGTACTTAAATGGGTAACTGCTTGAGAATACCAGGTGTTGTCAGCATCCTAGAAATTGTTTCTCACTGGCATTTGTTGATCGAGCATATTGCATTCATTTATGCACAATTAGCTTTTTAGAAATGTATGACTCCATTGCCCCCAGCTTTGGATTAAATAATAGAGTAAACTGGGCTCTTAAGTCTTGGTTGACAATCATCAAGACAACTCTGAATTCAAAAACTGTATACAGCCCAAAGGAAGCACTTGCTCTATTTAGCTAATGGATGAATTGTGGAATTTACAATGACTTTACGATTCCGGTTGTGATCAGTCTAATAATTTTCATTATACTTCCTAACTTGTCTCAAAATGGTAACTAATGCCTACATCCAGCCTGTCATGAAAAGATTTTTTTATCCGACATGAAATGAGATATTCAGCTTTGGAAAAATTTGTTGTGTTCATTTTTAAAAAGCTGAAATTGGGTGATGTTCTAACTTTCTTTTCTCTCACCTGATGAGGGATTCACTCATGTTTGCATAGACATTATAAAACCTCTTCCTCCTTGTGAAGGATGAACTTACTTTCTGTTATGTATCATTTCTTTGACCTGATGGTGTGAACCATTTTTGCATTTCCAGCTTATTTCTGGATGGTTGTCTTATTATCCCAGACAGAGATTAAGTGATGGTGGAAAGGGTCCACCACAATAAAGCGACCCCTGAGAACAATCTTGCAACAGTCTAATTGTCTAGAGAACCTTTCCTTAGTCTTTTTGGAAATTAGTCTTTCCTAGTACAGCTGGAAAGATAATATTCAGTGCTCATCTGTTGAGATAGTCAAACTTTCTATGAAATTTTTATTTCAGGGTCAACAGAAAGTCATGTGCGCCACTTCCTTTGTAAATCACCTGAGAGTGAGGATGGAGAATGTCTCATACGCTTCGTATACATTTGTGTATATGAAGAGTAAAATATTCACATATTTTACTCTTTTTTCACATCTATGTGAATTTTCCAAAATTCACATAGATGCTGAAACTTTTAGATTCTTGTAAACATGTTTTTATATGTGATATATCCCAAAAAAAAGAATACAGTATAAAATGATCAGTTGAAGAATGGAACTCCACACCAGGAATAAGAAATACAGATTTATTGTACTAAGGTATAATTAACAATAATACACATATAGGCAAGCCATGGGTTGGAACAGAATTGACTATCGAACAGTGAATACCTTCGCCTAAGACTTTTTTCTCTGTACCGCTCATTACCGTCTTTTATAAAGTAGAGCATTCTATTCTGAGATGACAGGATGTTCCACTATAACAATATGTAACTCTAAGTTAACTTATAGAAACAAACCTTAGAGAAAACCTTTCAAGTTCTTTAAAACTATGTGCACTAAAAACGTAAATCAGAATATCTCTTTGGTCAGGCTGAAACCTGCCTATTTGGAAACTGCCTGGCTTGATGTCTACACTCTAATTAATTTTTCCATTTCGTGTAATGCTGTATGTGCCAAAACCAAGTGTGATGCAGTTTCGTTGTTATGTTAGATAACTCAAACATTTATTTCTATTAAAGTTTTTCCATTTCAGTTTTATGTATCACAACTTGCCCTGTGTCCTTTCAGTAATGGGTGATCGTGGCTCTCTGCAACTTCCCATCTTTTGTAGTTCTAAGTAATCTTTTTTATTTTACTATCGCTTATTTCTGTTTTGTCATCCCTTTAAATAAAATTATTAACTATGTTATTTACTGTTTCCTTCTGTCTCTTTTGCCTTCAGTCTATCCTTTCAGTATCAAATTCTCCAAACCCATTTTCCACATCACTTATCCTAGAAATTTAAACTTCTTTCTGATTCTAAGTACAAGTGTTCTTTTTTGTTTCCATATTTCTTTAAAATTCTTTGTTACTCACATACTTCATCTATGGTACTCTAAGCATTCTTCAACAGAACTATATGGTTGCCTCAAGTTGTTTCTTCAACTGTGAGAAGATTGTCCAACATTCTCTTTCATGTTAGAGGATTGATATTACTTAGAAGCTCAGCACTCTTTTCTTCATTCTAATGAAATTTTCCTGTTTCTTAATACTTCACTTAGTTTCTGGAAGGCATTGTGCTTTCAGATTTCTGTGTCATATTTCTCATCATTTCTTATAACAATTCAACAAACAATAGTGGGAAAGTGCATGTGAACAGAAGATAGAAAGTGCAACTTTGAAATCTGAAAGTGCACTGGGATAGCAAACCAAAACAATTATTAAAAAATCTTATGAAAAGTTACAAAATCATATTAACCAACGTATTTATTTAAACTTATTTGTTTGAACATTATTTTTAATGGATACTTGTATTTGAATGTATTACATAAGCTTTCATAATAATTGTCTTTGTTTACAGTTGTTTACAAAACGGAGAAGTTACGAATGTTACAAAGATCAGGAATTTGTGTATTTAATGCTTAATTTGATCTTATCTAGCTATGGAGTTCGCGTGGGTAAGATATGTTAGATATATATATATATATATATATACACACACACACACACACATATATATATATATATATATATATATATATATATTATTATTATTATTATAAAAATAATGACCAATTTCAGAAACATAAATTTGTTCATGAAAACTAAAATGTAGAAATATTGAAATTCATCAAAATATAAGCCTTGAGCATCTAGGCACCTCTGCCGTCTGTCAATGAGATTATATATTCATTGTTGATAAAAAGTTATTGGCTATGATGCAACAAAATCTTTGAAAGCAGATTCCATCTCTAGTTTGAACCTAAAAGTTTTACCATTTAAAAATGTGCTTAAAAATGATAACCCAGGATGAATGATCAGAAGAATATGGGGGATGTGGTAAACTCTCATATTCCAGGTCTGTGAGATTTTTGCTATGTCATTCCTGCAACATGTGGCCACGCATTATCATGGAGTAGAATTAGATCCCATCGATTCATCAATGCAGGCCTAATATTTTGCAGATGTGCATGCATTTCAGCAAGTTGATTGCAGTAAAGCACTGCATTAATGCTCTGATTGGCTTCCAGAAAGCTGTTGTGTATAACAATATTTGCAGACCACCAGACAGCCACCATAAGCTTTTGCTGATGCAACTTTGGCTTTGGAAAATATTTGTTTTAACTCATCACAAATAAGCCATTGACCTGGTTGTTTATGGTTATCATAAAGGTTCCACTTTTTATCACAAGTGACTATTTGGTCAAGAATGAGATCATTGGTGTTACACAGAATGAGTATTAAGAAAACTTTAAAACAAATTAGTTTTCAAATTTCATTAAGATCATGAGGAACCCACTTACCAAGCTTTCTCACCTCACCAATACTCTGCAAATGGTGTGAAATTGTTGCAGTGCTGACACCAAGCATCTGAAACATTTCTCTGACACTTTGACATGGGTTTTGCTCAACAACTGCTTGCAAATGTTTATTGTCGAGATTGCATAACTGTCTTCTGCCTTCTTCATTTTCAAGTCTCTTATCACCAGTACAGAATTTCTGGAACCACCTTCATACCATCTGATCCCTTGTTGACCAACCTCCCCATGCTCTGTTGATATTGGTAGAGGTTTGTGAGGCACTGTGTCCAAGTTTGAACTCCTACAAGAAAAGTAAATAAATATCATGTTTTGTCATGTTCATAATTAAGGGCTTCTATGCTTTAAGAATATTTTTGTCTGAAAATAAGTTAAAAATTATTAAAGAGCATGCATTAATTATGTATATCAAAATTCATCAAATATATATTGTCAATACTCTGTTAAAATGGCTTTTCAAAATACAACAAATCAAGCAGCCATTATTTTTGTAAAGACCTAAGACAATCCTATTAATTTTTGTGAGTATTACATTCATAGTTTAATTTTTCTGATCTTGTCTTCCCACAAGATAAATGCCTCCAAAATAGGAGTAGTTTTGGGTTTTTTTTTTAACAGAATTTCGTACAGAAAGTGAATTTTTTGTCAGTTGGTCAACTGAACCTGCCTGAGATAAACTGGTATTGGCACATTATTTCATCTGATATATTCGAGCACCTAAATTTAAAGTTAAACTTTAAAAGAGTGTATTGTTGAAAGTAATTGTTTTTAGATGTTAAATTTCCATGACAACAGCAAAGTTTAAGGCTTGAAATCACCTTCTTAAATTGTATTGCTATAATTTCTGTGATTAGAAATTGGTCTTTGACAATCAGAGAGCCAAACAGGAAAGTAAAGATGTAATGACATTCAACAACATGTCAGAGGCAAATTACATTAACAATTTGTTAAAAGACACTAGAGAAAATGTATAGAAATATTTATGATAGTAATTTTATAACAATTTAAACTCAAAAGGTTCAACAAATTTTAGATCGGCAAAAATTATTTTCATAGATTCAATTTCTTTTTATAAATTAAATTAACCACTGATACAAATACAAAAGTGCCAAGCATTTATTGTATAACCCAGTTGCATAGGATCTAGAAAATCCGAAGTAATTTTGCATTTAGAAAATCCTTTGAAGTTTTCTATAGCCTGACTTAATGAGATGCACATTCCCTTTGATTTAATATCAAGTCAACCTAAATGACACTTTGATGTTTGTAACAGGAAAATTAGTTGTGCATTTTTGGTAGAGTAAAAGTTGTGTAAAAACTGATTTTTTTCATTAGAGGATAAAGAGCCATACACAGCATTGAATATTTATTTGATAATTATTCCCAGGTTCACACCCCTACCAACATACAGTTGACATTACTGCAATTACTAAATGAATGTATAAAAAAGGAATTAATAATTAGTTTATAACACAAATCAATTATGTATATTTCTTGAATAAATACATCAAAACTTTCATTCCTATTTAATTGATTACAGTGGTGAATCTGAAAATTTTAAAGATTATGTAGAAATACGGTGAAAAATAATTTAGCATTGGAAATGTATTCTTCATGATATGTGTGATCATGGCTCTCCACGATTTCCTATCAGTTGCAAGCAATGTTTGTCTTTTTACTATCTCTCCTTCTACCTGTTCATCCATCCATTTATGCTCATTAGCTATGTTACTGTTTCTTTTTGTCGCTCTTGATTTCAATATTTCCTGTGAGTGTTAGATTTTCTAGGCTTTCATTTCTCATTATGAGTCAAAAATAACATTCTCTTTCTAATTTTATGGATAATTGTTCTTTTTTTTGTTTTCATTTTTCTAATAACTTTTCTGTTGCTCACATGCTCTATCTATGGTATTCTCAGTTTCACTTTGTAGAACCACATTCCTGTTGCCACAGGTTCTTTCTTCATTTTTAAGAAAATTATCCAACATTCATTGTCATAAAGAAGGGCTGACACATTACAATTGATTATTAAACCAAAAAGTCAAAATATTCATTCACTCTAATGACACAAGATATATAAAAATTCATTTTTGTGATAATGCATTATAATTATTTATTAAACAAATGAAACACAAATAAGCTCTATGTGGTGTAATTGTTAGCAAGATTGTCTCACTAAAACCATTGCAACAGAGTAGTGAATTTGATCCTTGCTCGGTATCTCATACTTTCGGCCTTGTGCCACATCTAAGTGGTGCTTAGAAAATCAACTCTAATGATTACATATATGGCGACATAGTAAATACGAAAAGCAGGTATAGAAATTCATTAGAAATTTATTTATTGTTAAACTGAGTACACCTCATTGAACAAGGGGTTTACAGAGGTGCAGTTAACGTATTCTAAAGTCTAAGCAGACAGAACAGAAGAGAGATTAATACCTTTCCCCAGGGTATTTGCATGTAAGTGAATGCAATGAATTCAACAGGAATTTGAACTTGGATTGCTGATTTCTCATTCTGAGCCAATATTCGTTGCATCAGAGTTCACATTTCTGATATGATACTCTTTGAGTGAACACCTATACATCATCATCTGGATTGTTCAGGATCTGCTCAGTGATGATAGAATGTTACTATTTTCATTTTAGAGATATTAAATCTTAAAAGGCATTCAAATTCACAAACCATTCCTGGCTTCAGTTAACTACTACTATACTTCCTGTCTATACTTATGAGGTAGTATTTACAATACATTATTTGCATTGATTGGACAGTTGCCCTAATCTTTATTATCATGTTTACAATGTTTCGGCTGTTGTGCACTCCAGCCTTCTTCAGGTGCTAGGAATTTCAAATTGAACCCTTTATTTCAATCACTGGAGTATATCATTCTCATTCATGTGCAATATATATATGTATATTATTCTCATCCATGTGCAGTATCATTTCCCGATGCCAAGGACACATGGCTCACTGGACATAAGCATTGGTTAGTCCCAGTGACTTGACCCAAAGAGTTGTGAATTCAATACATGGTTACAGTAGTGATAAACAAATAGTTTAGAGAGTTGAGTCAAAGGGAGATAACTACACCACATTCAGAAATGGCATGAAAAACTTCTTCTATGTGCCCTGTCCCTTCAGGACGTAGGCGATCATGGTTCTCCACGTCTCCCTATCCCCTGTGGCTCTTAGTATGTTTGTTCCTGTTACTCCTGTCAACTCCAGTTCCGTCATCCACGTCTCCCTATCCCCTGTGGCTCTTAGTATGTTTGTTCCTGTTACTCCTGTCAACCCCAGTTCCGTCATCAACCTGATCAGGCCCTGCAAATATGTTATTCGCTGCCTTCCTCTGTCTCTCTTTCCTTCTATCTGGCCTGTCAGTATCAGGTTCTCCAAGCTCTCCTTTCTCATTCTGTGTCCCAGGAACTTCAGTTGTCTCTTCCTGAAGCTCAGTATTAATTTCCTTTTTGTTGCCATTCTTTCCAACACCTCATCGTTGCTTGCATACTCAGTCCACGATATCTGCAGCATCCTTTTGTAGAACCACATTTCTACTGCTTCCAGCTAGCATCTCAAAAAATTTCATTGCATTTAGTCTCCAAGAAACTGAATGAAGAATGCTTGTTTCAACACATGTATATTTCTTTTCAACTTGTGGGATGATTTACGGGGAGTTGCTGGGTAATTTTCTGGATTGAGTGATTTCTTCTTTTTTTAGTTTTTGTTTTTTCACAGCTTGTTAAATCTGTTAAATGTGGGTTATTCAAAGCTAAAACATATTTTTGATTGTAAGAATAAGGCTACATTTTTTTCCAAGCCAGTATTGTATTAACAAAAACGATTTTTTCCAGATATTATTTGTACTGTTTAACCCATAGATGAGTGTAGGAGATAGATACATACCTTTCCAAATGGTATTTGTACATAAGTGAATGTAACAAACATGACTGAGTTTAGAACTTGCTCATCTAATCCCTCATTCTAAGCTTGCTGTCTATTAACACATCACTCAATAAATCCTGGGCCTAACTAATAAAATAACAACTTTTTGGCAAAATTCGAATTTATTTATCAACATAGTCTCCTTCTAGGGTGATACACTGATTTCAATACTTCTCTTGCAATTCGATGCCTTTTTTGCAGAACAATTTGTCTCTGGCCTCAAAATACTCCTCAGTTTTCGATATCACTTCTTCATTGGAACCAAATCTCTTTCCCTAGGGCATTCTTTTGTATCTGCAAATAGCCAGTAGTCACTGGAAGCCAGATCTGAAGAATAGGGTGGATGCGGAAGCAATTTGAAGTGCATTCCATGTAGTTTTGCCGTTGTTACAATCAATTTGTGACACAGTGCGTTGTCTTGGTGAAAGATCACCCCTTTTCTTTTTCATTTTTTGGTGATTTCTTCCTTCAAATGCACCAATAATGCTATAAAATATTTGCTATTGATGGTTTTTCTTTTCTTAAGATAATCGATGAATAAAATAGTTTGTGCATTCCAAAATACGGAGGCTAAATCCTAGCCTGCTGATGTTTGCATCTTTGGTTGGCTTTCACCTGCTGCTGTCTACTCAGCTGATTGCTGGTTTGACTCCAAAGTGAATTGGTGGATCTATATTTCATCCATTGTCACATATTTATGCAAAAACTCCTTTTTATTGTGTTGAAACAGTTGCAAACAGCGCTCAGAATTGTCAACACTTTGTTTTTGATCGACTGTGAGCAAATGCTGCACCCACTTTGAACACAGCTTTCTCATTGACAAATGTTCATGCAAAATTGTGAATACACTGTCTTCTGATATGTTCAACTTCTCTGCTGTCTCACTTAACTTCAATTTAAATTGTTCAAAACGACTTTGTGAATTTTTTGGTATTTTCTGGGATAACTGCCAATTTTGGGCAACTTGTGGTGAATGCTCAAATTTAAAGTTAGCATACCACCTCTTAACTGCCGTTTTCATTAGAGCAGTGTCCTAATAGGACTTATCAGGCCATTGCTTTGCTTGAACAGTATTTTTTCTCATCAGAAAGCTATGCTTTATCAACACAAAATATTCAAAATTTTCCATTGTTTTGAAAATTTGCAACTGTAGCTTCATTTAAATAACTGTAATTTGTAAACTAATAATCTGATTGGGCCCAAATTTTGTCATGTGTCATTTGAAGGTTAGTACTTCATAAAAATCATATGGATATTAGTGATGCCATCTATATGTCAGGCCTGGGAGTGATGTGCTATACCACCTCCACATCATGATTTTCTAGAGAACCTCATCATGGGTGATGTGACCTGAGTGCATCCGATTAATCTAGAGTCAAACATTGATTTCTATAACCTGGAAACAACAGCTGTCACTAACTCCATCCCCTAATTTTATCAGTTTATCAGTCAGTGAAGAAATTGATGGTAACCATTTTCATATACCATGGTTTGATAGTTAATGTACTTTGATACTATTAAACACTGAAGCTGTTTAAGACCAGTGTGTTTGCATGAAGGTGTCATCCTGATGCATGATACTGTCATGTCACACATGGCTAGCCATAATTTTTGATTAAAGTTATTTTTTTGTTGTTGAGATGTTGTGATTAGTTTGACTTATCATGCATTTTGCATTTTTTGTTAACATCCAATATTCTTTATCTTCTGTAACAATCTGATTAATGAAGAAAAAAATTTTCATACTTGATCATCAAGCTACTGCAAATGGTTTTAATGTTGGATTCCATTTTCAAATGTGAGTTGTGAATTCTCTTCAATTTTTCTGTTATTTGCTTGATATGCTCTTTCTTAGTTAAATATGATGCAGCAAGTTTTTTTATTCGATATCTGTTGCTATGACGCAGATTTACTGCAACAAATGCATTCAAAAGATCCTTATCTAAAATGATTGATCTTCCAGAAAAAGACTTATCAGAAGGTTAATAGTTATTCATTTCTACTTGTAAAATCATACCTGACATTTTTTACAAAATCATTAAATTTAGGGAAAGCAGCATATCCTAATTTTAAACAGACTCTATTGATTTTCATTTTTTAAGTTTGTTTTTTCTCTCTAGATTGCTTCTGTAATACACTCCAAGAACATTGAAATTCATAAAATCTTTATTAAGATCTCTAGCACAGATAATGCAGAATGGTCATATCTCACAAAATAACCAGATGTTTATCTACTGGGATTTAGGCCTAGCCTGAGAAATAGCCATTTCAGCAAAGATTCCAGTGAGAATAAACTTTGTCAATGACTGGTTAGACAAACATAGCAATCATTACACTTGCAAAGTGGATCTTGTTAGTTGTTAGCAATATTGAAAATATTTCCTCTCAAATTGATATCAGTAATTTATTCAAATTGAACAATGCAAATAATGAATAAAATCATTGAAATATTCAGTACTGTAATAATTTTTATTTTAAATCAGAATAACTTTAATAGATGATTATTATATTAATATAATTATTTTAAATATAATTATTAAATGAATAGATTTTATTGTGATATAAATATTTTTTTCTTAGTAAAAAGGGGAAATTTGGAGAATGCTATGTAAGGCCATAGTAAATACTTAGTGGGTATTTAATGAGTACATACGATTTAAGTGAATCATGAAGTCCATTGGCCAGTGATGAAAAGATTTTATTTTACACAATGTTTTTTTCAATATAATCTCCTCCCTGGTCAGTGTATTTCATTAATCAAGTAGATTGAACATTATACAATAAAAATCTCACTGACAGAACAGATGTTAGTATTTCTTTGTCTTCTGGAGAGGGTGAGTGTAGCATGGGTTGAAGTTGAGTGAGACAAAACTGGAGAGAGTGAGTGTAGCATGGGTTGAAGTTGAGTGAGACAAAAACAACCCAGCCTCAATGGTCTTTGGAACCAAGATTTCAATGATCCCCTTATTTTAGTGCAACTAGAAAGTGCTGCTTCAGAGGTGGAATCTCCAGTGATAACATACATCTGTATTATTTTTATACTCTCTCTTCCTAAGAAATGAACCAATATTGACTCAATCCCAGAATTGCTAAGGATGAATGTTAAATTAAATGTAGATTTTATTAATTCTGGTTTAATGTAGATTTTGAAGTACTTAATATATTTTTCATAAATTTGTTTATCTTGAATGTGATATTAACTTTTCAAACAGCCTAGCATAAAAAAAATTATCATCAAAGGATAGCAAAAACACTTCTTAATTTTATTTTCACTACTACAAAAAGATGTGTAGGTCTCACATCAACAAACGGCTCACAAATCATAAACAATAATATATATTTTTTTGAAATTGTTTTTCTTATTTTAGCCTAATTTTGTCCAACTTTTGTTGAAGCAAATCAACTTGGTAAATATTTATGGCTCTGGAGTTAAGAAATTTAATTTAACCACTAAGTGTCTGATATCAATATTCAACATCTATTAAAATAATACCAAAAAGGCTTCTTTTTTTTTTAATACACAAGATAACAGAAAAGATAGGTCTTCATTTTCAAAATGAGAAAGACTTTTTTCAAATATATTTTTTTTCTTTGGAGTGGTGAAAGCAAACATAATTTCAATACTGTTGTTATATTTATTTTATATTTATCAAGATTTGCTTGCAGATTCTGATTTCGAAGACATATAAAGCCATATATTATTCTCATCTCTGTTTGGTACAAAATGTAACACAAATTAAGATCTTGCAAAATAATGACAACTCACCTCAGTCAAGCTGCAGGTATCAGGTTTTCCTGATACCGTTCTCTTTAAATTCAGTGGATGGATTCCCAAACTGCAAACGAGAGTTGTTTTTCTTACCTTGAAGGCTGAAAGACCAAAAGATTTTTATTGATATATAAATCAATATTGATTTCAATGAAAACTGTTCATTTCCAGATGAATTCTTTAACTCTTGTCAGGTTCCTCATAAAATGGCAAAAATAAAAAATCTTCCTTTTTAAAGTAGTTTTAATTTCAGATAATTCAATTAATTTGTACAATAGAAAATCTAATAAATGTTATATCTACATGTTCAAATATTTTATTAATTTTTTACCAGCATAAAATATCTTGAAACATGGATTTAACCACATGGTATACAGGGTAACAATTTGCATATTTGTGTGTATTTTAAGTGTCGCATGCTCACAAATAATAAACAAGAAGTATACAAAAACTTGGTTTTCTATTCAGAACCATTTATTCTTTTTATGGTGACTTTGGTATGCACACTTGTTTTTTTTTTATTGGTCCAAAAGTTAGAATAAGTTAGCATTATCATTGACTTAATTGTTGAGATCAAGTCAGCCTTGTGCAGAGTTAGAAGAGCCAAAGGAAGATTTGTAGTTACTTTATCTCTGCAAAGTTTCAACATGGTTATGAAATTTCCATTTTCTTTTTCTTGGTCCAGAAGTTAGGGTATGTCAGTATAGACATCCTTACAATGGTCACGCTCAAGTAAGCTTTCTGCTGAATTAGAACAACCAAAAGGAAAGCTTGACTTACTTCATAGGGTGAGGTTTCAGAAGAAACGTGCATTAGAAAGTGGGAAGAGAGTTCAGTCATTGGTGGATTGAGAAACTATCATTCCCCAGTGGGAGCTTAAGTACCACATAGTTCTGATCTTGGAGAAAAGGGATTAGGCTGGAAATTTTTGCCTTTTTATAGACTTCAACAGTGCCACCTAACAACATTTTTCAAAGCCAAGTATGGCAATCATAATTCCTGTTCCTTTACTTTTTGCATCATTGGAAAATGTATTTTTTTTTTACTTTTTTTTATTACTCATTATTAATATTCTATTTATCATTTATTTTTAATTCTCTCACAAAGCCAAAAACATTGTGCAAACATTAGTTCATTACCATATCACCAAAGTAAATATGCAAATTTCCTATTTGCACAAGGCTGCTGCCATCTTGCAAAAAAAAAAAAACAACACATTATTGTAAGATGTGTTGCGTTGTCCAATGAACAGGTTAAAAGGATTTTTAATGTTAAAAATCTTAAAAAGCCACCTTTTCCTAATGAAATATCACTTAAATATCTTTTAATATGAAATTTAAGATGTATTCTTTTTGATAAAAATCTGAAATGAATTGCTCAGATTCTTTTTCAAGACTCAATGTCTTCATTCTGACATGTTGCTATTAATTGTAGTTTGATCTGAAATTTTCACTGTTTAATATGCATCACTGGATTAAAAGCACTGACAAAGAAAGAGATTATGATTATATATATATATATATATATATATATATATAGCTGGCAACTTGTATCCATAGCTGCTAGGATGACTAACTAATTCTTATTGCAGATGCCTGCTCAAGTACATTTGTGTTTGTTTAACACCCACAGCCTGTGGTTTATACTGCAACTATGTTGAGTGGGCCTAGGTTACAGTTTTTGGGGGCGAGAGCATGTTGTCTAGTGTGAACAACAGTCTGAACAAGGCGAAGGTGCTCAAACCGTCAGTCATGATGACTTGTGAATTTGTGTTAGCACAACCATCAACAGCTCCCAAAAGGCCGCATCTACCCAATTTCACTCACAAGGGTTGGGTCAACCCATGGTATGGTTTTCAGGCACTTTCCAAATGTGACACATGCCGAGATTGCCTCCTCCAGACCTTCATCAAGTCCCTTCCTAACAAATTGATCACAATGAGATATGTACCCCAGGCTTCATGGTTAGGAAGTGAACAATCTAACTACTTGATCATGCACCCATTAAAAATAAATTTTGGCAGTTTAAAAGGATTTTTTTTTCATTATACACAAGAAAATACTATCATATGATAAATATCATATGATAAATTATATGGTAGCCAACAGGATAAATAACATGTGAATTGTTTTTTCATTAAAAAATATTCTATAAACAACTAAATATTCTATAATCACATATGCAGCATTAGAAATTGTTTTAAACTTTTAAATATCTAAATAAATGAATTTTTGTGATAATAAAATCACAAAAGTTATTTATTTAGATATATTTTTAGATCCTATATTTATCATAAGAAACATTTAAAATCTTGAGTACAAATTTAAAATGGCTGTGTTTCTATTAAGGCATGTGTTGTAAAGTACTGATATTTACTTTTTTTTCTATTAAAAAAAAACTGTACAAAGTAAAACTAGACTCAGTACAAATTGTAACCACTAACAGACTGACATATTTTAAACTGAATAAAATTCCATTGACAGATTATTTTCATTTATTGCTTTGTAATCTCATAAGCATGACTGTTGGTGTTATCTAACATTTATTTCTGGCTTTCTGGCTGTTATTTAGCATTTATCTATGACAATGTAACTGTTATCTAACATTCATCTATTATCCATGAGTTTGACTGTTATCTAATATTAAGCTATTACTTGGTTACTATTATCTAATATTACCTATGATTCTGTGACTGTTATTTAACCTTCATGTATGACTTATATAACATTTATTTATGACTATATGACTATTATAAAACCCTTCCTAACAAGTAGCTCCCTGAAGGTAGTTTTTAATGGTTAGACCTCTGACACTCTGGCTGTCAATGCAGGCATCCCCCAAGGTTCGCTTCTCAAACCAACCCTCTTTCTGATTTGCATAAATGATTTACCTCAGAATATACACATAATTTGTACTCATCTAAGCTGGTGATATGGGTGCACCTGTAAAACTCTTGACAATGAGAGACTTGCAGTTGGTCTCACTTCTGATTTAACTCTAGCTTCCAAGTGGGGGAAAATACTGATTGATTGCATTCTATTCCTTGAAAACCAAACTAGTCATGATGAATGCATACTCTTCAAGGAAGCACCCTGCTTTGAGAGAATATTGTGCCTCAAACTCACACCCAACCTTAAGTGGATCTCTTATATATGATCCATTACTAAAGATGCAGATAAATTATCAACTCCCTGTACCACTCCAGTAAGTACCTGACTCCTCATGCTATCCTCTATTTTTATAAGAGCCAGTTCAAGCTGAAAATGGAGTATTGTTGTCATATTTGGGAGGGAGCTGCCTTGTCCTCACTTCCCAGTCTTGAAAGAGTTCAAAATCATCTCTGAATCCTTGTTGGAGAATATTTTTTCCAACCTCTCTCTCATAGTTAGGATGTAGTGAGTCTCTCACTACTTCCATGGAAAGTGCTTGGATGTACTATATTCCTTGGTTCCAGCAGTTCTAATTTTCATAGCTAGGACCAGCCATACCACATATAGAAGCAAACCTCTCCTGTCCCCTCTGTATTCTATCAATGAGAAGTTCCACTTGAACATTTTCTAACCACAAACCAAAGCCCCATGGAACCAACTCCAAAGAGTTTCACCGACCAATCTGAACCTGTTCAAGTCAAGAGTTAACCATTATCTTCCTCTCCTATTCATCTTCCTCTCCTATTACTCAATGTAACCTACCTTGAGTATAGCATGAACATTACTGTAAAAATAAAAATGCTTCATAGAATGTGCCACAAAGTCCCTCTAAAGAGCTTTGCTCAGGTTTTGCCTTCAGAGTTATCTTTCTACAAGACTTTGCTACCAACCAAGTCTAAAAGCCAAGTTTGCTCTACTATTTAATCCAAACCTGGGTAGGTAAACAAATGGATTCACACTGCTCATTTAGGTATTTACTCAAAAGTAAATATAACAAATTTGACTGGGATTTGAACTTGGCTTGCCAATTTTTCATCTTGAGTCACTGTTACACTCCCTGCACATCATGTATATAATTTGCTATATTTGTAGAAGAATAATGCTCAATGTCAGAGATAGATCATTTGTAGATGGAGAAAGTGTGGATTCTTATCTCCTTGCTGTCTACACTTTTATATTTACAAATGTATATAACAATTATTATCAATGTAGTTATAAAATATTCTGAAACTATTCTGGTCAGAGTGTGGTTCATCTTTGCCAGTTTCTTGAAGAAGATCTGTAACAGTGATTCTTCTTATTCTTTTATTTGTCATGTCTTTTCAGAAAATAGGTGATAATGACCTCCCATATCTCCCCACATAGCTCTTAACACCCTTTTTCTTGTTACCCTCTCCAAAGCTCTGCTATGCAATTCATTTGCTCAAGTCCATCAAATATGTCACGTCTTGCTTTACCCTGTCTCCCACTGTCCCTCTATCTGTTCTGTGAGTATCAGATTCTCCAAGCCCCCCTTCCTTGATAAGTATCAGTTTCCTTTTTATTTCCATCTTCTTTAAAACCTTGTTGTTGCTCACATGTTCTATCCATGGTATTCTCAACATCCTTCTGTAAAACAGCATTTTAGTATTTTTAAGTTTTTATTCATCATTGATGAGATTATCCAGGATTTGTTGGATATTGAAAGACAAGCACCCATAACAACCCAATACTCACTTTGTTTCCAGTAAAATTTTCCTGTCTCTCAATACTCTACTTAGCTTCTGGAATGCATTCTTGGCCATGCTGATACACCTTTGGATCTTAGTATCATTTGTTCTGTCCTCTTTTAGAACACTTCCCAGGAATTTAAATTTCTGTACCTGCTTTGTTTTAGTATTTCCGACCTGTAGTTGGCATTTTGGGTTATTTTTCTCATGCCATGCATTCAGTTTTCATGTAGTTTATATGTAGTCCTTTCTTTCCGCTTTCTGTAGCTATTTTCTGTAGGAGATCTTGTAGTTTCCTTTCTGTGTCTGCTGTCAGTACTGTATCATCTGTGTATCTTATAATGTTCAGATTCTGGCCGCTAATGACAGATCAAAGGAGGACTTCTAGAGCTTTCAGAATTTTCTCACTGTATAGGTTGAGTAGATCTGGTGAGAATATATATCCTTGTCTTACATCTCATTTTATTTTTGTATATCTGCTGAACTTGTTTCCTGTTCATATGTTGGTGGTTTTGCTGCCAGTACAGGTTTTTGATTACCCTAATGTCTTTCCTAAATATGTCAAGGTTGCTGAGTATCTCTATCTAATCTTTGCGGTGTATTTTGTCAAATACCTTTGTATAGTCTATAAAACACAGGTGCATGTCTTTCTACATCTGTATTTCCTTTTCTGATAGTATTCTATGCAAGCAAAAATATATCAAGTGCCTTGTTCCAGTGTTCCTGATGAAACCACACTATTTTTATCTAATCTTTTGCCTGATTCTCCTGCACACTTTATTCATCAAAATTTGAATAGTTAGTTTTGTTACGTCACTCATTAAGCTGATTGTTCAGTGGAGTTCACATTCCTTTGCACCCGATTTCTTAGACAGTGCTATGAAAATTGATCTGCTTAGGTCTTTCAGTATATCACCATTGTTAGGTTCCATTTATTATTTGTATAATTTTGTCCATGCCAAAATCGTCTAAGGCTTCCAAGATCTCTATTACAATGCCATCTGGTCCTGCTTCTTTGTTTTTATTCAGTTTGGTCAGCGCCACTTCACCTTCAGATTTTAATATTTCCAGTTTGTCAGTATTTTTGTGTTTTGTCAGTTTCTCTCTCTTGTCATGGAAGTGATCTCCTATAAAGTCTTCCCATTGCTGAAGTTTTTTCTCTTTCTATAATAAGAGCATTCTAATGATACACAGCATAAATCATAAATATAGATTTTATTTCAACTAATTACTAGCATTTTTACTGAAGAATGCTGAAAATGTACCTTGTTGTTTTTCTTGCAGAGGTTATCAAATTTAGCTATGATTGATGTAAGCTTCATCTAGTTTATTTCTATATTATGATTTCATGGCTGCCTAAGTGGAAAAGGCTTTTCTCATGCAAATAAGTTGGAATTAAAGTAACATGAATTTTTATGGCATAATCTGATGTTTCTCAATATTGGTTGCAATTTTGCAGCCAAAAATCAAGAAATTGTTCATTTTATCTTTTAAGTTTAATTTGTTGATTTATCAATTTTTTTTTCCTTTAATAATTGTTAATCAGAATGGAAATGCTGAAATGGATTTTGAATATTAATATTTTTCATCAAAATATTCTCTATATATTTTTTTAGATTGGACATACGTTCTTGTATGCAATCATTAAAAATTTTATCTTGATTCAAGTAATTTTCTCTTAGGAAATTTTCCAATTTGGGAAAATATTGTATATCATCTTTTCACTTGTATGATGAACACAAATCCAATTATTTATGAGCAATACAGCTATCCCTTCTTTAAATTTTATTATATTGAGTGGTAATTCTTTGAAGAGATAAGTTAAATTCATTTCAAACTGAAGGCATATCTAAAAAATATGCTATTAATTGTAAAATTGTAAATAGTTACAATAGTTTATCTCTGAAATAGAGACAGATATTGTATATTATCTTTACTTTTGTATGATGATCACAAATTTAATTTTGTATGAGCAGTACATGTATCCTTTCTTAAAGTTTTATTATACTGAGTTGCAATTCTTTGAAGAGATAAGTTAAATTCATTTCAAACTGAAAATATATCTGAAAAATATGCCATAAATGGTAAATTTATTGTATTATTTAATTTTTCAACAATTGCTGCTGATTTAAGAACATTTTTACTTCATCTTAAAAGTCAAAAAAATCTTAAGATTTTTCTTTGCAACAATCTGGACACTTCTTGGAAATGCAAAATTTTTTAATGACTGGATAATTCTTTTCATAATACTATCTTGGTCTCAATTCCTTAGATTTCATAAAACTAAATTTTAATACTTGTTTTAATCTTTTTGTAATTCATTTCTTGTGCTGCTGAAGGTGTATGCAGTAAAAGTAGAAAAACTAATTACTGAAATATAGTTCTAAATAACACATCACCCAATAAATCTCTGGCCTAACTAATAAAACAACAACTTTTAGGCAAAATTTGACTTTATTCATCAATTCAGTCTTCTTCTAGAGTGATACACTGATTCCAGTGCTTCTCTAACAATTTGAATGCCCTTTTGGTAGAACAATTTGTCTTTGGCCTCAAAATACACCTCATTTACTTATATCTCTTTCCTTGGAGCATTATTTTGAGGTCTGCAGACGGCAAGTCTGGGGGCCAGATCTGGAGAATAAGGTGAATGCTTAGGCACAGTCACTTCTCAGTCACCTACTGACTTTGTAGCTCAATAAAAATGAAATGGAATTCACCATGATGAATTTGAAGTTTCACTGAACTCAGTTTAAAGTTCTGACAGCAGCAGAGATGGGTCGCTGGTAAGCTTCTTTTGATTCTTTTTCTGCTATTTTAAATTTGGAAATTTATTTTTATTTCCCATTTTTCTGTTTTCTTGCATATAGCGCTGGATAAATTTTAAAATTAGTTTCTTGCCAGTTAAGAATGAGTTAGCCCTTTTTAGTCTTTGCAGGCGAATTTATTTTCTTTTTCTTTTGAATTTATAAGGGAAGGTATTTGAAAACCCATATATTGTCTTTAAAGGCTTCTCCTGACTTTATCCAAGTTAAAACTTACTAATTTTTTTTAATTGAAATAAATAGACCCTACTATTGCCCAGTTCATATTTGTCCCACTTCTTTTGAATAGGAGTAGTAGTGTGGGATGGATTCAGACAGGAAAAATTTCCTAGACCTACACAGTGAACTGACCTTCCGAGCAACAGATTTAGCTATAGATTTGATGTAGTCATTCCACTTGAGGTTTGTGTTTTGCTTTCAGGGAGACTATCCTGACCCATGCTAATGGTGGATAGAAACAATTGTCTATGATGGTTCCATTTTGAAAATTCAAGGTCCATTTCTTACCCTGGTCCACCATAGATTGGAGGTCTTTTCAAGCTCATCAGCGAGGTTTGTTTTGTAAGCCTCAACATATTTCTGATCAAGGCAAGAGTAAATGGTGGTGTTGTCAGTGTAGATGCCTACTTGGGATCTGATTACATCTGGTAGATCATTGATGAGGATCAGAAAAAACATAGGACCTAGAATACAGCCTTGAGAAACACCTGCATTCTTATGATAGTATCAGGAGTCATGTCTGTTCAATACTATCTTCATTACATGATTTGAAAGGAATAACTGGATTAGATCAAACAATCATCTAGTTATTCCATAGCCTCATAGCTTGTGTAGAAGGCCAGCATTCCGGACTCTGTCAAACGCTTTGGAGATATCCAGGGTCACTGCTTGAGCTTTGCCGTTCTTATTGAGAGCTTGGTATATATACTCAGTGATGGTTGTTAGCATATCAGCAGTCAACCTGGTGAAGCAGAAACCATACTATTTGGCAGAGAATAGACTGTGGGCTGTGTTATGTTGAACCATCTTGGTGTTTATAATGTCCTTGATCACTTTACTAAAAATTGTTGTTGTCTTAATCTTTGGCATATCACAATGTTTCAACCATTGTATTGGCATTGTTAATCAGATATTATACATTGGAATTTTTAATCAAACTCCTTAGTTGGCTCCCTGGGTAGATTGTTTTAGTTCTACATGCCATGCCTTTTCTGGATATATTATTCTCATTTATTTCCCTTAACTCAACTGTCCAAGTTTTTGTTCACCTCTGTTAAGATATATTGAACTTAAAATTCTTTGGGTCAAGTCACTAGATTACTTTAACCAACACTCTTATCCTCAGATTCCGTTCAAAATTCCACTTTATAACACCAGAAGAAGACGATTGTATACAACAGCTGCAATGTCATGAATATGGCAGTAAAGATAAGAACAGCAGTCCAAACACTGTAAATAGTTATCAAGAAAACAATTGCATACTTGAAATTTGGCAGAAACTTGTTAGTTCTAAGTTATACAAAAGTATCAAAATTGAAGTTTATAGGGCTAAAAAGCTATTAATAAAAATTTACTAAAATCTTGACTTATCACAATAGGTTGAAGGATGCTAAACATATCTTTTTTTAACAACATGATGTTTCATCAGGTTGATATATATAACCAGAGCTACCAAATTTTTCTGTTTGTTTCAAAACTTTTTGTAGATATCTTAATAGTGTTGTTTTATATTTTAATATAAATTTTTTCAAAGATAGATAAGAAAGACTTTATAATTTTATGCTTCAAGGAATACAAAAAACCATGGCAAATCGCAAGATATTTATGTTGAGTTTTTGTGTGAAAAATTTAATATTTGATGACAGGTCCCACAAATTACAATGTATCATATTTAGACACCAATAAACTTTATTTTCGTACTATCTCATACTACATTTTTGATGTGCAGATGCGTTTTTTTTATTTCACCACAGGCCAGGCAATAAAGTCACAAAGACACAAGAGGTTACTAAATGTGAAAGAAAATGAGAAAAGGAAAAACATTATTAAGGGAGACAAGAAGAAAAGAACAGGAATTAATATTATGATTGATATTGTATTTAAAACTTTTGAAGTTCAAGAGAGTTGTACAAACAAGAAGCATGAGAGAAGAAATTGTATTGTAGGACTTACGGTTATGGTTACTGTACAGATGTAGATGCAGTGGTACAAGCATGTCGAGTTTATTGTTCTCACTTTTGCACAAATATCTATAGAAAAGATATGAATCCTTTTCTCCCCCAATTATAGGTTAAATAGCATTTGGTTGGCAATCAATCTATTAGAACAGCTCTGAATTTAAAACTATTTGGCTATGTGACTAACAGCTCCACCTCCATAAAAAACATGCTGTCTACAGTAACCATAGCAGCAATGAATAATGTATTATGGTGGTGGTCTGATATTCCATAGCAAAATTTAATGACATAAAGAAAAATTAGTGAATACTACTTTTACATAGTATTTTTGTATCTCATACCATGAGTTTTTACACCAAGACTAACTAAAAAATGATACTGCTTTGCTAGAATCCAAAAATATGTATTTATCTTCCAAGTAACCTCTAGAGATTCAAGGGTTTATTATTTATCTTTCATTTTCAAAATTCCAATTTTTTTATTTATGAATAACACGGATATTTTTTTTTAAAAAATGGAAAGCCAACCTAAAAATAAAAATTTATTAAATTCATTTAATTTCTTTTTGAAAGTGTAAATAAACTCAAGCAGCCATAACCAACAGTTGGTGCTTGAGTGTCCAATTGACATACAAAAACTTTTTTTTATACATTCAAATATACTTTGCTCTTTGCTCTCCTTCAACTCTGTCACAGCTGTTATTATTAATGAGAAAGTTAATTTCTTGATGGATATGTTTTTCAGGAAAAGGTGAAATTCAATTTAATTACACCTAATACATGAAAGAAAACATATGACTTTAATACAAACTGAATTAACTTCAATGTCATATTTTATATTTTCCCATAGTCATATCCCATTTGTCTGCTACCCACTTTTGCTAGGTGGGTGGGTGAAGTAAAGGAATGTGTATAACAGCTTTTCACGACCTACATGCAAATTTGTGTGCATTGATGTTTTTACCCCACAGTTGTTTATGTGAGAAACTTGAAGAGACCAAATAATTTTGATAATTATTTTTTCTTAACATACAAAATGCTTTTCATGTAGTTAAAACATTCAAAAGCTGAGAAGAACTTGTGCTTATGTAACAGTGAATTATTAAATATGTTGTGAAAACACTAGAAAGCTTAAGCAGAACTGTGTGGTTTCATGGGGCACAGTTTGAATGTGTCTGCTTAAGATTAATAATCGTTGTTTTTGTTATATTATTTGGCTAATTTACATTTGGAATGTAAATTTAAAAAGAAGTCATTTAAATTGAATGGATTTTATTTGAGCTTTAAGATTAAAAAAGAAAAAATGTTTTTAAGTTTGAAAATAGTTCATGATGGATTAAAATTAAAATCCTCTTTTAATCTTTTGGAAACAAAAGTTTTATATAGAATCCAGTCTTAATAATAAATCTGAGCAGTTCAATAAAAAGTCAATAAAGGCAGCTGATCTCAACAGTGTTGTTAACTGGACAAAGAATGGCTAGTTAATTTTAATGCCTTCAAAATGAAACTGTTGTCTATTAATCATAAAAGAACTCTTTCTACTTTCTGTCAGCATGGCCGATGCTAACCTCTAGGTGAATGATTTATACACACCTTTTCAAGTTAATATTTTCCACTGACATGAAGTAGAAAGGCCATATTGAATCACTAGGTCTGCTGCTAGGAAAGTCAGTTCACTAAATCATGCTAAACAAATTTTTCTCACATGAATCTACCTTTAGATATTTATAAGTCTACCATTCATTTTTTATTTGAATATTGCTACCACTTCTGGTCTGGTGCTCCTTCTATATCTTAAGAGATCCTTGATAAAATTCAAAAAAAGAATCTGCATTGTCATTGTTCCTGACCTGACACCTCATCTTCACTTACTTTCCCCACCATCATAACATAGCTTCTTTATACCTTTTCCATATATATTTTCATGGTACTTGTTCTAATGAGCTTTGCTTTATGATACCTAGATTTTATGAATTTAAGCATAGTACTAGATTGACAGCCAGGTTTCATCATTTTACCCTTGAAATGGTTAGATGTAACCATAAGTTCTATGCTAACAGTTTCTTTTCCCACAATTCTCATTTGTGAAACTCTTTCAGTTTCTTGCTTTCCAGGCAAGTTTGATCTGCAAAAATGTTTAATTGCAATATCAGTTGTTATCTTCTGTTTTCTTATTTTCTGTTCTTTTAGTGTTTTATCTCCTTAATAATGTTTTTCTTTTTCTTGGATTCTTTTACGCTTAGTAACTTCCTACATCTTAGTGGCTTTATTGCTTTGCTTGTGGTGAAATGAATAAAAATAAAAAGGATTAATATACTGAAATTGTTTTTTTATTGTGAGTTGTTCTTTCATTGTGTATTTTGAGGTAACCGCATTGGCCCGTGTCTTGAATGGCCTCAAAATATGGTAAATGATGATACATTATGCTTTAAAGAAATCAAGAACCAATTTAGTTGTTTAATTTTAAAAGAATCTCATACTAAACAAATAGTATTTTTGACTCACCATTTAAAACACTTAGTTATGATAATATTATAACAGATTATGTTGTGGGATCATCCCTTTTTGGATACAAGAATGGACTCACCTGATGTGCACATATAATCCTGCCTATACAGAGGAATGACAGTTGTAGAGTTGCCCAGTTGGTCAGTAAGTTGATGCAGAGTTAGTTGGAGTTGTTTGGATATAGACTCATTACCTGGACATACTATTTCACTGCAAGACAGTATATATTAATTTCTACTAATAGTATTCCTGAATTGATTAACCTGTGCTCCAGTTTGTATATTTTGTTCAATATAATTTACATTTTCTATCTCCATATCTGTTTTTGTTATTTATTTATTTATTTTGTGGTGGTTTCTCACCCCATATCCACAACAGATTATAAATACTTTAACCTTAGGAATTAAAACATTTAACCATAATTCATTGTAAACTATAGATAATTACACATTAACTGATTTTTGCATTTTAATATATGTAGAATATATTTTTATCCAGAAAAGATTAAATAAAATAGGATCTTGAGATATTTTAATTAAACCTCACCCAATACAAGGCCCAAGAACCCTTCAAGGTAGATGGCTACTGAATGAGTTTGTTGTATAGATGTTAAAATTATGACAATATATATGATAGATAATGGTTGAAACTACACTTGAAGTGGTTAAATTTGTAGTGAATGAAGAAGTATTCTGTTGGGAGTCTGTTCCACAAAGTAGTAGTTCTTGGGAAGATGATGTCTGAATAGAACTTCCTCCTTACTAATGGAATACAAAGGGAATAAGGATAGTTCACCCAATGTAAATGATCTAGCAAGTATTAGCTGTAAATATCTGAACTGGTAGAACTAAGGAATGTAACTTACCAGTAGATTTTCTATGGAAATGACAAAAGAGTAGCAATAGGCTTTCCACATTACGTCTGTGGCTGCAGAAAGGGAAATAAGGGATCACCCATGAGGCTATATAAATGCTTTTAACACTGTCATGGTTGGAAAGAAAAGATTGGTTAAAAAATATTTGTGTAAGGATCTAGATTTCTGGAAACCAAGAGAATCATCAGAATTATAAAAAAAAACATTTTTAAAAATCCCTAACAAAGAACTTTCATTGTTCTTTAGACAAACTTACACATGTATGTATGTATGTATGTATGTATGTATGTAATGACAGATGCTTTGCCAAATGTACAGATAGATGTACATTTTTATTCCAAAAATGATGGAAACTACTGGGGTGTTTCTGATTAAAAAAAAAACAAAAAAAAACTCATATATTTATAGAGTCAGTCAGTTAAGTGCCATATGTGATATGCGCTTGGGTGATTATGTCTCGAAAGAGGCATGACTGACTGGGCAGAAGATTATCACGCAGTAGATTGCCATTGCTTTCTGCTGTAGACTGGTTGCCATCCAAGGCTATAGAACCCAATCTATCCTGTTATTTAGCCAATAACTGGAAGGAATAGATGGATTAATACCTTTCCCAAGGGTATTTGCACGTCAGTGAATGCAAAGAATTCCACTGGAATTCGAACTCGGCTTATACAAAAAACAGCCATTTAAAAAGGTTTTAGTTTCAGAGTTTTAAATGTTAAATATATACTGACCAATCATTATGGGATGATTGTTCAGTAGTAAATAAAAAATATTTATTAAGACAAGAGGTAGCATTGTAACAAAAGTCTTTAAATCACTAAACATATTTAAATAGTTATTTTATTTTCATTATATTTGTGTTTCTTCCTATATTTAATTTTCTCAAAAGGATGTGACGAAATAAAAGTATAGATTGTGACTGTCTCATCAGTCTTCTATTTTTTTCAGGGTCTATACAGCACCAAATGTGACAAGATCTTGGTGATGTTTTCTTAGACATATTTGGTTTTCTTTCATGTTGCTGAGTCTTTGTAAATTTAGTCTTTAACAGCATCAGATGTAAGTCTATATATCTTGTTTAATAGAAGTTACTTGCTGGCCAATTCCACAGTTTCACTTTGCCAATGACTTCTGTGCTTACATTGCATTGAAGGATCCACAAAAAATGGATTTTGACTTAAGTTACCACTAATACAAACATGATGGCAGCAGCTGAAAAAGTGTTTAAGTTTTGGTCAGAATGTTGTCTAACTAGTCTCATCTGATCACATGCAACAGTTGCCTGAGGTGTTGGCAATGTTTAAGATAAAAAACTAGAGAAGCGCTTGATAATAAATGTAAATGGAATTTATTGAAAAATGATTACAAATCAAATATATAACAGAAATCAAAATTAAAAAATGTCTAACTGGAAATGAGTGCTTTTTACTAAAACAAAAATGTTTTCAAAACAACTTTCTAAACTTTGAGTCAGAACAATTTCTGTTAAAATATTGAACTGCTTGTCATGTCCTCATTTTTACAATGTCTAAGTCATTGTCATCTTACCTTTGCACTTGATAAATATTTTCTTATTACATTATCCTCAAGAGTGATATCACTCTTAAAATTCAATAATGAAACGGACTGTCCCTATTCACTTTTGACATCAATGTGCACTTTGTACTTACATATGCTCTATCTCAAATATTAAGCTTTTAATCCATATAAGAGCCATATGTCATACATGTTTGATTGATCATCTATCTTTCAAGGTATCACAGACTAGGCAGAAAATTTTCCTGCAGTAGGTTGCCATTTCTTTCTGCAGTAAACTGATTGCCAACCAAGACTATAGAACCCAATCTGTTCTGCTATTGAACCCATAGCTGAAGGAAGAAGAGATGGATTAATACCTTTTCCATGGTTATTTGTGTGCAAGTGGATGCAATGAATTTGACTGGACTTCACTCATTCATCCAATTTCTCATTTCAAGACAATATCTATTGCACAATGCCATAAATATAGCATAGCTTAAAACTGTGTGTGTGTGAATACACATTCTTTTTCGCCTATGTTGACAGAAAAAATTTATACAAAGAATTGAATGTTGTTGGAATTTGTAGAGTGCGGTTATGCTCTGAAGATATATGATACTGCTTTTTCCATAGTAACATGTCATTACGGTTTTGATTCATGTTCTCACTCAGTTCTCTGCTCCAGGCAGACTCAGCTAAACTGCATATTAGTTGTTATCTGTGTCAGTAAATGGTTGGATCTGTTAATGACAGAATGAACAGTAGGGTGGCTATTTTGATTCTTCTGCTAAAATTACATTTTCAGAACAAACAAAAAAAATTGAAATTTTTAACAATTAAAAAAATTCACAAATTCAAAGCAATTTTATCAAAATAAGCTCTAAAAAATTTTAAGCATTAAATTTTTTTCGTTTCCTAATTTTTTGTTCATATATATTTTTTTCATTATTTTTATCCCATAATTTAGATCTTTCAAATCTCAGATTTTGTAACTAAATTGATTAATGCTAAAATATGTTTCTGTCTGCCTTTTTTATAACCATCACTCCCAGTTTTATTTTATTTTATTGTTTATAATTCTGATTTGTTGAAGTATTTTTATTGTTAAACATTTTTTTCTAACTCAACCTTCTTAGCTGACCTGCTTACATTGTAAGGAATAGTAACAGAAAAGAAATTGAACAAAATCTAAACTTATTTATAAATGGAACTTTGTATGTGTGTTTGTTACCTATAGACTCCGAAATGGCTGAACCAATTTTCTTGTAAATTTACACATTTGTACTATAAGTGTCTGCGAGTGTTCTTAGCTAGGTTTTGTGTCAAGGTACCCTCGATAAATATCAGAAATCGATAATCAAAAATAGAAGGAGTGGTCTGATTTTAATCAAATTTTATACACTCATAGACAAAGACATAAGAAACGATATTCAGAAGTTTCAAGGTTGCAATTCTTACAATAGTGCAGAAAATCGATTATATATATATATATATATATAAAAGGCAAGATATTTGTGTGTGTGTCTATTTATCTACCTGTATGTCTGTATTTTTTTCAGCCCTTTTAAGTTTTTGCTTCAGGTTTGGACCTAAGTAGGTATAATTGTAGTTCTTAGTCTCAGCCATGATACCATTTACTCAGAAGACTTATTTAGCCTTCAAAATTCAGTTTACAACGGAAAAAAAACTTATTAGATATCGATACCAGGAAATCAAAATTTGACTTAAATCCATTCATTTTTTTTTTTTTTTTCAGTCTACGGTTTCACTTTAACTGGAAACAACTATTGCTTTTTAGTCTTTCATGCCAATGTCCAAAGAGTCTGAGCTGCAGGACCATGGATTAGTTTTAAAGCTTTCATTACACCCGAGCAACACCGGGCTACACTGCTAGTGTGTGTATTTATATTTATTATTTACTACGGATCATCAGCCTTTGCCCTGACGATCCGTAGTGTGAAACCGCGGTAGGTTTTGGCTCACTCTAGATTTTTGTGTGTTTTTGCTCTACTATTGTATCTTTTCTTTCGTACTTTGTATTGAGCACTTTTTCTTGTGTTTGGTTCCGTTTGGGGTTTTTTCTTTACTGTGGAGTATTGAATGTTTTGTTCTTGTTCCACGGGTTTCTTTTTTTCTCCCCATTTATCCGACGTCTTAGTACACCGGATTGTAACGGATTTAGGTTCTGTTTGTTAATGGTTTTTTCGGAGGTTTATTTTAATATAAATTTACGGCCTGCATACTTACAGAGTCTATGTAGTTATTATATATATATATATATATATATATATATATATATATATATATATATATATATATATATATATAGGGTGTGATTGGTAAATTGTCGCAATTATTTTATTATTTCAAATATTCTTTAGGCTGAGTCTGAGCTCCAGGACCATGGATTAGTTTTAAAGCTTTCATTAAACCTGAGCAACACCGGGTTATACTGCTAGTTAATAAAAAAAAAATTGTTACCATTTTTTCATTTCTGTTTATCTCTCTTTGTTTTATTTGCATCCTCACTTTCTTCCCCCCCCCCCCGCCACCATATTGTTATTTTCTGTGGACGAAAGGTAAAAATTTCCTTATCTTTTAAGAATAATAAAAGCAAAAAAACAATGCGCTAAAAAAAATATTTAACTACTTTTTGCTTGAGAGAATCCAACTAAAAGTTGATAAGCAATAATCAAAAGAAAGTTAAAAAAAGAATGTCTAAAATGTCAATTTATATCTTAACAAAAAGTTGACATTCATATGTCAATATGGTACAAAACTGAAGCCAAAAGGCAAGATTATTCATTGAAGAGTCAAATGGGAAAATTGTTTTGTTCACTGATATCTTCAATAATTACAACTGCATTCTTGGCTTTTGTATATCTTTCTTCCCATTGTATTTCTTTTGGAATATAATGTTTTTTCACCACCAGAGATTTAAACAGTGCCTGTCTTTCATATATCAGTTGGTTTCTCAACTCTATCTCAAATTTATTGACAGATTCCATTTAATTTTCTACCGTAGTTTGCATTATATGACTTTGTGATCAGAAACCAGTTCTCATAACCTCTTCTCTGAATGATTCTAATTATATAGCATTGATAGGTTTAATATTTTTCCTCCATTGTCTGCACATGGGAATTAGATTTGAGAGGACATATTCAAATATTCCATTGACAGTAATAAATCAATGTAGTTAATTTAGTTCAGTTTAAAACTGTCAGTTGTTGCAGTAAAATTGAAAATAATACATCCACTATTTTAAGAAAAATAAAATAAAATGACTGCTGTATCATATATTTGTTATCTGTAAACAAAAATAGTTTGGAAATAATTGATAGACATATGAGGTTGGTTCAAAAAGTATTGGGACTGATACTACAAAAAAGAAGACAACAACACATATCAATTTGGCATTGAATCTCCTTCAAACTAGTTCCCACTTAGTCACACACTTTATCCAACATTGTTTCCATTGATTGAAGCATTCCTGAAACTCCTTTTGTGTGATAGTGAACAGCTGCCTCACTGTATTCTCTTGGATTTACTTGAAATTTTGAAATCATATTCTATCTAAGTGAGATTTTATTTTTGAAGAAGAAAAGATCACAAGAATCAAGATCTGGAAATACAGTAGTTGTTAGGACAGGTCATGCTTAACAAAAAACTGCTGCACAAGCTATACTCACTGATGGAATCTGGTGAGATGACCACACTCTACACTCCTTTTTCCAAGCACTGTTATAAATAACAGAAGTGAGCAAAAATATTGTAACATAGTGTGCATGTTTCTTATAAGAAAACATTTAGCATTCAATAACATTAGTGCTGCTGTCTGTTGATATTTATAAAATATCAATCTTTAAACAATTTTTCAGGAAAATAGGTTTCCTAAGTTCAGCTGTTATTTCTCTTTTCAGTATCGATTGAGGTTTCCTTCCTCACCTTTTGTTTGATATAATGTAGAAGGTCAGCATCATTATTATACTATTATTTTCACTTCAATTTAGATGTGTTATCCATTTTAGTTGTTATTACTGTTGATAATTCTCAAGTTGTGTGGTTTTTGTTGTTTGTTACAGTTCTTTTGTTTTTGTGTTATTGTAGCACCAGTTCACAATGTTTAAAGAAGGATAAATATGGCCAAAACCTCAGGCTTCACTTGATCTGAGGAAGTGGTCATATGCAGAAACATAAAAGTAATCAGAAAGAAAGTAGATAATGATTGACACTGCATTTCAATTTTTGCAGATTAAAAATGGCAGAAAGCATCAAGCAGGAAAGGAGTTCCACAAGCAAGTATTGCAAGAAAAGAAACTGTTAGCATTGTACTTATGACTACATCAAACTAGTTCAACTGTAAATTGATAAAATCTTGATGCCAGTCTTGTAATACGATTAAATTCATAAAATCTAGGTATCAAAGCAAAGAGATTATCTGAACAATTGTCAAGAAAATATTTATAAAAAAGGCAGAAAGGTGGCCTTATGGCAGTGAGTAAGTAACTGAAGATGAGTCACCAGATCAGGACCATTAATATTTTTGATTCTTCTTTGGAGCTTATCTAGATAAATAGCAGGGGCACCAGATCATATGTGGCAGAAATATTTTAAGCATGGTTGATGAATGGTAGACTTAAAGATATGTAAGAAAGATTCCAGAGGGAAAAATTGTCTCACACAAGACAGTGAACCAACTTTCTTAGCAGCTGACCTAGTAAGAGATTCATTAAAGTCTTTCCACTTCATGTCAGCTGAGAATGTTAGCCCAAGAAGGCACAATGTGTCACTATCCTGAAGGTTATCACCAGCCATGCAGATGGAAAGCAGTGAGGAGTTTTTCAGGTGATTAATGGCGGGAAATTTATTTTTGGAGTCACAAGCCATATTTTATCCAATTAAAGATGGTCATTTTGGATATTAGCTGTCATTTTAGCCTCGTCAGATTGATCAGTCTTACTATCAAAGCAGGGGTAAATCGTTTTCATCAGCGTAAATGCCAGGTTGAGAGCTGATGTCATCAAGACGTCCTTTAATGAATACTAAAAACAGCATAGAAACAAGGATGAAATATTAGGAGGCACCCACATGAGTACAAAAAGATCTGGCTGTTCAGGATAATTTTCACAATTTGATAGGAAAGACTCAACCAACTCAAAAATGCACCCGAAGACACCATAACTTTTCAGCTTGTGGAGAAGACCTCTATTACTAGACCCTGTCAAAGGTGTCTGCACTGTTTAATGCTACAGCCTGGGCTTCACCATTTTAGTCTAAAGCATGATGTACTCTTTCTGTAATTATGGTCAGTATAACAGCAGTTGACTTAGAGAAACAAAAGCCATGTTGCTTGTCTGAGAAAAGGCCCTGCAATGAGAGATGAGGAATCAATTCAGCATTGAATAGGGCCTCTAGGAGTTTGGCAATAAGAGGTAGAAGGCTAATAGGCCAATAGGTTGGAAAGGTCAGATGGCTCGCTAAAGTGAGTAAAAACTGGAACAACAGATGATGACTTCAAGCGTGCAGGAAAGCAGGAGGCCACAAGGCATTTATTATACATTAGAGAAAACAGGAGGCAGTTTGGGAGCATACTTAATGAAGACATCATTAGGTTCATATTCTTTGTGGAGATTTAGGTTAGAGATGATAGCAGAAATGACGAAGATTATCCTGGATGTAAATACCAGGGTTGGGAGGAGTTGACTTTCATAAAATGATGAAAGTTAATATAATGTTGATAAATACTTTCACTCTGATGGATCCAATTGGGATACTCCTGTATGTGTTAGGGTCTTGAGGGTGACTTTTCTGCTTCCATAATGCATTAATGTATGATAAATCCGATTTTTGAGGGTGCATTTTTCTTTCATATCTTAAAGAAACATTTACATTATTCAGACAGTTATTCTTATCTTTATTGTCATATTCCCAACATTTCGGCCATTGAATGCACCAACACTCTTCAGTAGATTGAAATTTCTAAGTGAACCCTTTATTTTGCTCACTGGGATATGTTGTTCTTATTTCATGAGTCATGCTACTTCTGGATGCATTACTTATCTCTCTTTAACTCAATTCTTTAAGGGTTTTTTTTTTCACAATTGCTGGAGCCAAGGTATTGAACTCACAGCTCTTTAGGTCAAGTCACTGATTCTAACCAATGCTTCTATCAACTGGGCCATTTGTCCTTGATGCCAGTATACCCCAGTGATCAAAATAAAGGATTTGGTTTGAAATTCCAATCACTTAAAGAAGGTCAGTGTGCAACAGCCAAAATTTTGTGAATAGGGCAATAAAGATAAGAACAACAGTCAATGTAAATAATTACAATACATCATCTCAGAAGTATAGACAAATATCAGCAAACATGTTTTTGAAATCAGGAAGACAGTAAGCTATTTTCAAAAGTTCATCCTGAATGTCAAGTGATTTTTTATTATTCCTTTGTTTTTAATAGCTTTTATAATTCTTTTGTCAGTAGGTTGATTATTGTTTATGTCTGAACTTTGTAATGATTTGGTGAATAGTGCTAGACATTCTATTTTTGAGGGTATTTTGAGTTTAGTGTAGTCAGTGTTATATGATTCTACAGAATGTTACCAGGAATACCATAGATGGAACATGTGAGCAATGAAGATGTTTTTAAGAAAATGTAAACAAAAAGTATGCTTCAAGTCAGAGATAGCTAAAATCTCTGGATCACATAATGAGAAATGAGGGCTTGGAGAACTTAATGCTCATAGGACATAGTGTAGGCATGAAAGATAGAGGAGAAATGAGGAATACCCTACCTAATGAGTTTATGTAAATGGATAGCAGTGGAGTGATAGTGAGAAGTAAAAGCATTGCTTTGAGCTATAATGGAGAGGAAGATGTGGAGAGCCATGATCAGCTATGTCTGATGTTAATGAACCAAAATTTAAAAATGAACTATTTTCAATTCTACAGGTTCAGTGATGCAAATTGCAGTAAATGTTCTTGAAAACTTGTTCTACACTACAACAGACAGGAAGCAGGGGAGAGCCATGATCACATAAATCCTGAAATTTAAAGAATACTTTCTTGCTGTATTCTGTGGTTACCTGATATACAACACCCACTACACTGTCATGGAAAGTTTTTGCTAAGGAAGTGTTTTCTGTGGCTACGATGGTGTTTTAAGTGAATTGAAGGAATAAGCATTTTTCTTTTTCCATGTCCATTCATAACATGGGTGATCATGGCTCTCCACAGCTTCCTGTCTTTTGTAGCTCTTAGTAAGGTTTGTTTTGTTTGCTATCTCCCTTAGTCTCTGTTCTGCCAACCATTTGCACAAACTTCAAAGGTAGGTTATTTGCATTCCTCTCTCTTACTTTTGCTATATCTTGTGAGTATCAAATTCTCCAAGCTCTGTTCTCATTATTTGTCCAGCTTAATATTGTAAATCTGTTAATTTCTTTTGCAATAATAGAAATCATTAATAAGCCTGAGATATTGATTTCTTTTTATTGTATAATTACTCTGTTGTTTCTACAAATATTTTCATGACAATTTCTCTGATGAGCTTTTTTGCTGGTGCCTCAACCGCATAAATTTAAGTGCACTACTAGGTTGGCATCTAGGTCCCACCCTTTTACACTGGAAATAGTTAAATTTAACTACCTCTTCTACTCCAATTGTTTCTTTCCTCGCATTTCCAGCCTATGGAACTTCCTTCCATTTACTTGCTCCTCTGATAACTTCAATCACCAAAAATTTCAATGCAACGTCATTTGCAATTTTCTATCTTCTCAAAGCCCAAACATATTTCCATCCTTTCTTCAAGACCCATTCCCAGTTTTTTCTCTCACTGTAACCCTCCCCCTACATACTTGTGACGGTCTCACTTTGCTTTAAAAGAAAGAGAAAATGTATTCATGCATTTATCAGATATAAAAGATAAACTTGTGTTACATTAAAAGGGAGTGTTGTTGCTCACCCTGATATTTTTACTACACAGATTGCAGGGACTGGGAAAATTTTGATTCTATTCACATTGATGACTCTGGGATCCACCATTAAACTCACATTGTGTTGCATTTGATCACATGTTTAGTCCTTGGCATTCTCAGCATTTTTGTATAGAACCACATTTTTGTTACTTAAAGTCTCTTCTTCATTTGTTAAGAGATCATTCAGCATTCACTGTCATACAAAAAAACTAAAACTGAATAAAATATACACATGCTTTTTTCTACATTTAAAAACATTGCTTTACATTACATTGCAGATTATCGTGTACATGATATTGCGTAAGAGTTTCTGCCTCTTTTTTTGTTTACATTTTCTTCAAAATTCTTTATCACTTACATGTTTAGTCCTTGGCATTGTCAACGTCTTTGTGTAGAAGCAAATTTCTGTTGCTTCAAGTCTCTTCTTCATTTGTGAGATCATCCAGCATTCACTGTCATACAAAAAGACTAAAACTAAATAAAATATACACATTCTTTTTTCTACATATAAAAATATTTCTTTACATTGCATCTAAAATTGTCTTCTACATTATATTCCCTAAGAGTTTCTTAGTCTTTTCTTCGTTTCCATTTTCTTTAAAAAAATTTTATTACTTACATGTTTAGTCCTTGACATTCTCAGCATCTTTCTGTAGAACCACATTTTTGTTACTTAAAGTCTCTTCTTCATTTGTGAGAAGATCATTCAGCATTCACTGTCAGACAGGAAAACTAAAACTGAATAAAATATCATGTTCTTTTTTTCTACATATAAAAATATTAGTTTATATTACATCTGACATTGTCTTGTACAACGAAAAAATGTGATTTTAAAAAAAGTTGAACCAACAAGTTGTGCTTCACTTTAAAAGAACTATCATTTCTTTCTTTTTGAAATTAAATCAAATTTTTGGTTAAAAACCATTCTTGAAATAGATGGCGATGTAGCTTTTTTTCTTGCATCAGCAGGATATTTTTTCTTAATTTTAAATTTGATATTTTTCAAGTGTCATCAAATATTAAACTCAGTGTTTAAATGGAATTGATTTATGTCACATAACAGTTGTATAAAATAATCCAAGAGCCAAAAATACTTTGTTCTATTTCACCATGATAAGGAAGAATTAGTAAATGTTATTTTGTGCAAAATGTCTTCCATAATAAAAACTGAAATCTGAACAAATGTATATAAAAATTTAATGAGGAAATTTACAGAAGTATGTTATTAAGCCAGAAGTTTTTATCTGATAGAAATAAATAAAAGACGTCCCATAAATATGAAAATGCATTTTGTTACTCATTTTTATAAAAAAAAAAAAAAACACAACTCAATATGTTGATGGTTGGTTGTAAATCTTAACTCTTGAGTGATTGTATTCAGTTTATTGGATGGGCTTGCTGGAACCATGTTTGAACTGCACACTCTTATTAAATGTGGTGGTTTCCCAGAAAGATATTGATCCTCAGAGATGAAGCCAGGCTCAGTTTGAATAAAATCTGCAACAATATACCAGTCGAATGGTTGCAGCAGTTATTCACACAGAAAATAGGCATGAAGTGGAAATTTATCTATGCAAATATAATGCAACCAGCTTGCTGCTATATTTACTTACACAAAAAGAGGCATGTTTTTGTGAATATATTAATTTATGCATATGTGTGTGGATAAAAGTATGCCTAAAGTTGATTTGCTTTGTTTGGCAAAGGCTGTAAATATGTCTTTCAGGAGTATGTTCTTATGATTGCGTAAGACAAGAAACTGCCAGTCACTGTGCAGTGTTGATTTATATGTCCACATTGTTTATATCTTTTTTATATTTCTGAGATGGGCCCCTGTAATTATTTACATTGTTTGAACTGTTGCCGTCATTTTTTTTTCCATATTAATGATGTTTCAACCATTGTATATTCCAACTGTTTTCAGGGGATTGGAATATCAAACTGAACCCTTTATTTTAATTCAGTCAGTTAAGTGCCATATGTGAAACACGCTTTGGGCGATCATGTCTCGAAAGAGACATGACTGACTGGGCAGAAGCTTATCCTGCAGTAGGTTGCCATTGCTTTCTGAGGTGGAATAGTTACCAGCCAAGGCTATAAAATCTAATCTGTCCTATTATTTAATCCATAACTGGAGGAAAGAGATGGATTAATACCTTTCCCAAGGCTATTTGTGTGTAAGTGAATGCAAGGAATTCAACTGGAATTTGAACTCAGCACCCTGATTTCTCATTCCGAGTTGATATCCACTGCACCACAACGCACATTATTTTAATTACTGAGGTAGATTATTCTTGCTTAATGAGTCATGCTACTTCTGGATATCTTAATATTCTCCATTTAACTCTTAAAGTTTTCTGTTCACTACGACCGTACCCAGGTACTGAACTCACAACTCCTTGGGTCAAGTCACTAGATCCAACCAATGCTTTTATCCACTGAGTCATGTGTCCTTGAGTTCAATACCTGGCTATAACAGTGGTTTCAAATTGTTGTAATGTTTAATAATGTTAAAACAAATGAATTAAAAATCTGTCAGATTTATTAGATTTTTAAAAAATTCTCTTTGTTTGCATCAGGATATGAAAAAGAGCAGATATACCATTGTGTAAATCAATTGAAAGAAAATAATGTCTTCCTAGGATCTTTCACACTTTCCTTGATCATGTATGCATCATCTCTTGGCATTGTTTTTCTCTTCTGACCACATTTTTCTTTGTTTTGAACTGATAGATCAAGTTTATTTCTTCGTTTTGATAACACAACTGTTAAAAGGTTGACACTGACAATATCCGCAATCTCTCTGAATGGCTTGCTCGTGTGTGTGTTCATGTAGCATTGCAATTTTTGTACTCTTCCTTGGAGTAACGTCCATCACAGAAAATGACTATAGGACAATTAATCAACAGTCAAGACAATAGTTTCTAGGCGTAATAAAAATCTGATGCTATCATGAATGACACAATAATTTTTTAAGGCTAAAAATATGTTCATCATACAAAAATAAATTCATATTAGTGCTCACTACTGCAAATGACCTAATCTGAAGAAAAAAATAGATTGATTACACCCTGTGACCCCCGAGGGTTTAAAACTGACCATATGGTAAAAAAAAAAAAATTAAAGCAGTTGTTTTAATTAATTTGCACAAGACTTGGAAGAAATGTGTATTCAAAAGCCCCATTTATGCTTTGTTTGATCAGGAGTTTCCAACCTGGCCAAGTTGTCGCAAGCATGGCAGATCATATTTTTCTCACAAGGTTTCACGAATATTCAGGCTGGTAGATATAAATAAATATATTGTTTACTCATAAAACAAAGCATCTACTCAAATATGAGTATCCATTTAAATAACAATTAAACAAATAAATTAAAAAGATACATAATTGAGCATTTGGACAGAAATCACTCTTAAATACAAGTTTTGTTAAAAATGAGTAACTAGGTACTGCAGTTAAGCTTTTTGTATTTAATTTTTCTTATGCGCTTATGATTTTTTTCCTTTTCTGGACATAAATTATATAGAAACTGTCTGAATGTTTGCTATGTGTGAGGACTTTCAGCTATTTTTTTAGCCATTATCAAGGATTGATTTTATTTTGACTTTTAACTGAATGTCTGGATTGTTTGGTTTTTTGGTTTTTTTCTTTTTGTTTTTTTTTTTGTTTTTTTTTGTTTATAATCATGTGGACTTAAGCAAGGCATTTTACTGCCACTGTTGTGCAGTGGGTTACATAGAAGGAATGTTAAGAGAAAGAGTGACAGGTTTCAGGGGGTGTCAGAAAGAGAGTATGAGAAGAAAGAGAATACTGATGAGAGTGGTGTGGATGGAGAAAAAAGCATAAGAGAGAGGATGTAAGTTAGTGAGACAGGAGATGACTTTACATTTAAATTTTGGGAGATTATAGCTGTCGCGAAAGCAAGTATGTGGAAGGGAATTCCACAGGCGGGAAGTGCGAGAAAAGAAGCTGCTGGAGTAGAATTTGTGTTTACAATTTATTGGTTTCACAGTAAAAGGGTAGGACCTAATTGTTAATCTTGTGGCTGAAGGAAATTCATATATCGAGGGTACCAGTGAGCTAAGTTCATCGGAGCAGAAGCCGTGAAAGTATTTGTAGAAGAGACACGGAGGCCACACTGCATCAGATCATTACAGATTCTCCGTTGGATTTGGTTGAGGACACTGAGGTGGATAGCAGGAGCACCTGAACAGATATGGCAGCAATACTCAATGCATGGGCGGATGGTAGATTTGTATATGTGCAGGATTGTTTCAAACAGGAAAAACTTCCTGGCCCTACACAGAGAACCAACCTTCTTAGCAGTGGATTTAGATATGGATTCTATATAGTTATTCCACTTGAGATCTGATGTGAGAGTCAATCTGAGGAGGCACAGTGTTTTACTTTCAGGGAGAGAAGCCTGATCCTTGTAAATGGCCATGAGGAACGATTGTCTGTGATGGTTAATAGATAGCAGATTTGTTTTGGAAGCATTAAAATTTATGAGCCATTTCTTACCCCAGTCCACCATGGATTGGAGGTCCTTTTCAAGCTCAGCAGTGAGGTTTGCTTTGTCAGCCTCGGCAGATTTTTGATCATGACAAGAGTAAGCCATAGTGTTGTCAGCGTATATGTCCACTTGGGATCTTATTACATCAGGGAGATCGTTAATGTAGATAACGAAAAGCGTAGGACCTAGAATAGAGCCTTGAGACACACCTGCATTCGTGTGATAGTATTGGGAGGCTTGTCCGTTCAATACTACCTTCATTGTACCATTTGAAAGGAATGACTGGATTAGGTCAAATAATTGTCCAGTTATACCATAGCCCTGCAGCTGGCATAGAAGGCCAGCATGCCAGATTCTGTCAAATGCTTTTGAGATGTCAAGGGCAACAGTTCGGGCTTCACCATTTTTGTTGAGGGCCTGATATATATATATACTCAGTGATGGTCGTGAGCATATCAGCAGTAGACCTGGTGAAGCCGAAGCCACACTGTTTGTCAGAGAAGAGTCTGTGGACTGAGAGATGTTATACCACCTCGTCATTGATGATGGCTTCGAACACTTTGCCAAAGATTGGTAGAAGGCTGTTAGGGCAATAATTGGCAGAGTCAGTGGGTTCTCCAGTATTTTTATATATAGGAACCATGGAGGCGGATTTCTAGCAGGCAGGAAAGCAAGAAGCAGAAAGGCAGAAGTTATAAAGTTTAGAGAGAATAGAGGAGAGTTCAGGAGCACATTTCTTAAGGACAATGATTGGTATTCTGTCAATTCCGCTTGCCTTCTGGGGATCAAGCTTAGAAATTATTTTGGAGACCACTGAGGGAGTAATTAGTGTGTCAGTCAGTTGGGCCTGAGTTTGGAGAGGGAAGTTGGGTACAGTTACTCCAGATGGGTCCAGTGTCAAGTTAGTGGAGAATCTGCAAGCAAAGCACTCAGCTTTATCTGTTGAAGAGGTGAGGACCTCAAATCCGTTAATTAGATGGGGGAATTGAAGGCTTACTGCTGTTCAGCACACTTTTACAGAGTCTCTAGTAGTCTTTGGAGCTGAACTTATGGGATGCTATGTGCTGCTTCATTCTAGCTGCAAACATCAGCTTAGCTCTTTTAGGTACCTTCTTGCACTCATTGCGAGCAGAGGCAGAAAGGCGCCTGTTATGGTCTGACATGTGACTCTGGTAAAGCCGAAAGAAGTGATTTTGGTGAGCAATAGCAGGGGAGAACTAGGGAGATGAGTGGGATTTAAGTCTCAACTTGCTGGCAGGAATGAAAGCATTGATGCCAACCTTAACCTAAGAGACCTCAGCCACACAGTCTTCAACAGAAAGGCTAAATACTTTATTCCAAGGGACGTCACTCAGGAAATCACAAATGAGTTCTGATCAGCTCTTTGGTAGCAGTAAGATATTCTGCTGGTCTGAGGTTCTTGGGTGGAGTGAAGGTGGAAGGAGATGCTGACAAAAACTATCGCATGGTCAGAGATTCCGGAGAGGCCAGAGTTGCTTGACATTTTTGATGTTGATATAATAACCTCATCTACACATAAAAAAGGCATTAAATCATGAAAGCATTATTAATAATAAAGAAAAAGCCAATATTCAGTCACATCAACTCGCCAAAATGTGCTGTTTTTGTAAAATAAAACATTTCTATTATTTGTATTATTTAAAATGTTATAGATAAAGAAATTTTTAGCTTTAATTTAAATTATTAGATCTTATTAGATTATTAGATACATAATTAACCTCATTTAAATTTCTTTACTTTTGTTTTTATTTTTATCATTATTGTTTTATAAATGTTTCACATTATTTCACTATTGTTTATATATATATAATTTGTTTGAACATTATTTTTAATTGATACTTGTATTTGAGTAAATATTCTGTTTTTAATAAAACAATGTATATAAAACAGACGCCTTTTTGCTTCAGCTCGTAATAAGTGTAAAAAGATACTTAACAAAGCTAAGATGTTGTTTGCTACCAGAATGAAGCAACACGTAGCATCCTCTAAGTTCGGCACCAAAGACTACTGGCAACTCTGTAAAAGAGTACTTAACAAGAGCAAGTCCACAATACCCCCACTAATAAACAAATTTGAGCTCCTCACCTCCCCAGTAGACAAGGCTGAATGCTTTGCCCACAGATTCTCGAATAATTCGAGACTGGACTCGTCTGGAGTCTCTACACCCGACTTTCCACCTAGAACTGAGGTTCAACTGAATAATGTCCAAATTACACCCTCGCTTGTCTCTAAGATAATCTCAAAACTTGACCCTCACAAAGGCAAGCGGAGGGACGGAATCCCAATCATAGTCTTAATGAAATGCGCCCCCGAACTTTCCTCTGTCCTCTACAACCTCTGCCTATCTGCTTCCTGCTTTCCTGCCTGTTGGAAATCTTCCTCTGTAGTTCCTATATTTAAAAACACTGTAGAACCCTCAGACCCTGCAAATTACCAACCTATCAGCCTTCTTCTGATCTTTGGCAAAGTGTTTGAAGCCATTATCAATGCCAAGGTGGTTCAGCATATAACAGCACATAGCCTCCTCTTGGAACAAGCTGTATGGTTTCCGCTTCACCAGGTCTACTGCTGATATGCTAACCATCACTGAGTACATACATCAGGCACTCGACAGGAATGGTGAAGCCCGAACCTTTGCCTCGGATATCTCTAAAGCGTTTGACAGAGTTTGGCATGCTGGCCCTTCTATGCAAACTGCGGAGCTATGGCATAACTGGACATTTTTTTTAACTAATCCAGTCATTCCTCTCTAATCACACAATGAAGGTGGTATTAAACGGACATGCCTCCCAGAACTACCATACGAACACAGGTGTCCCGCAAGGCTCTATCCTAGGTCCTACGCTCTTTCTGATATACATTAATGATCCCCCTGATTCCATAAGATCCCAAATAGGTATGTACCCCGATGACACCACAGTTTACTCTCGCCGCGACCAAAAATCTGGTGTGGGCGACACAGCTAACCTTGCAGCCGAGCTTGAAAAGGACAATCCAATCCATCGTGGACTGGGGTAAGAAATGGCTCATAAATTTTAATGCTTCTAAAATGAAGCTACTATCAATTAACCATCATAGACAATCGCACCTACCTCCCATTAGCATGGACCAGGCTTGCCTCCCAGAGAGTAAAACACTACGCCTCCTTGGTCTCACACTTACAGTGGACCTCAAATGGAATGACTATATCGAATCCATTGCTAAATCTGCTGCTATGAAAGTCGGTTCTCTGTGCAGGGCCTGGAAGTTTTTTTCCGTCTGAATCTATCTTGCACATATATAAATCTACCATCCGCCCGTGCATTGAATACTGCTGCCATATCTGGTCGGTTGCTCCTGCTATTCTCCTCGGGCTTCTCGACAAGGTACAGCGGAGGGTCTGTGATGTGATCGATACCAACTTAGCAGGCCGCCTGCAGTCTCTCTCTCACCGGCGTGATATAGCTTCCCTGTGTCTCTTCTATAAATACTTTCACGGCTTCTGCTCTAATGAACTTAGATCACTGCTGCCCCCTAGATACGAATTTGCACGAAACTAGATTAGCAACTAGATCCCACCCTTTTACCGTGAAACCGAGAAAATGCAACCGCAACTACTACTCCAACAGTTTCTTTTCTAGCACTTCCCGACTGTGGAATTCCCTTCCACTACAATCTCCAGGAGTTTAAATGTAAGGTCAATAGACACTTCCTAACACACTAACTCACTCCCATTCTTTTAAACACTCTTCCCATCTGCCCAACCCTCATCCTCGGTATCCTTACCCATCTATCACCTTCCTTCTGACATTTCCTACATCTAACCACTCCTCCTCTTTACCTTCCCCTATGTAGCCCCATGCACAATAGTGGCAGTGGAATGCCTTGCTTGGGGTGAAATGATTAAAATATATATATATATAATCCAGGTAAAGAGAACAAACAGTTTTAGAATTCCGAGTTCTCTGGCATTTACTTTCTAAAAAAAGTGCTCAATACAAAAAATATTGTATAGAACAAGAATTAATTTATTTTATTTAAAATTAATATAGTTAACATTGCTACATGGAAATTTTTATGTTTCAAGATTTTACCTCATCATCAGGCAATGTTAGAGGCAATGTTATTTTCATTTGAATGCAAGAAACAATATGTTTATTATTTGTGGATGTGGGAAGACAGAAAAACTTATGTGTGTGTTCAATTCAACTAATCAGAATGGAGATCAACTTTGAATTTGAAAATATAGTTGATATTTTTGGAGAATAGATGATTTCTTTCAATCTTAACAGAAAGAGTGTCAGTTGATTCAGCCAGTGTCTAGACTGCATTTCCGTTGATCTATCTACTATTGTTAGAAGATTATTGTTTTTGATTTCTCTTTATAGCAGCATTTTTAAAACAAAAAAGAAAGCAAGAAAAGATTGTATATTTTTGATCTGACTCAAAGGGACCTATTGAGTGTAATCATTCAACCAAACCAGTGGTTGAATATATTCTTAAGTATTACATTGAGTGAAGCTAAGCAGCTTTCAAGCTTTACTACTAATTCATTTCGCAACCAAATTTGAATCAGTTTACAGAGTTAGGTAGGACACCACCTTAGCTACATTTTGAAAAAAATTTTGAATTTTGAATTTTGATTCTGTAGAAAAAGTTATATTAAAATATGTGAAGTCCTGAAAAGGAGACTAACTACATGAGTGAGTGAGTGACTAACAATTCTAATAATAAATCTTATTCTTTATAACTTTTTCTGTTTAATATTTTTGCATGCAGTTTCTGACATTTAAATTCTGATGATATCTTTTATCATTTTTGTCAATCAAAGTTTGCTTTTTCACTTATTTTATCAGAATTAATTATAAATAATCCATTTTTTTGTTTCTTTAATTAATTGCATATATATTTTTTTTCTTTTTAATATTTTCAATGCAGTTTTCAGCATTAAATTTATATTAAATTAATCATGGATTACATGGGAAAAATGCATGCATAAAAAGTTATATTCTTAAGATATTATTAAATCTGGAAAAGAACAGGACAAGTTTTTAAACTTGGAAAAGTAGAAGACAAGATATTTCTAGTGAAGTAAAAAATAAAAAATTTCTTACTTAAAATATTGCAGCTAAAAATTTAATTTGAATGCAATATTTTAAGTAAAAAATTTCTTTATTTTTACTTCACTAGAATAAATTTTAATACATATTTTATTTTTTTAAAAATTTATTTAATTATTATTACATCATAATACAAAATTTTATATCAATACAATTTTTAATCGCATAATACAAAATTTTAATATCTGTTTAATTATTAAAAATTTTAATATCTAATTATTATTGTATCATAATACTAAACAAATTATTAAATATATGTAAGTTAATGGATTTTTTATGAAGAATCTTTTTAACCATATTCTAATATTTTGAAATGTTTACATATGACATTACATTTATTTCATAGATTTTTATTAAGAAATTTAATAATATATAGTTTTTCATATGAACACAAGGGTAATGGGTCATTTAAAGACTTATATAGTCTACCTTTTTTAAAATTCTGTACTTATTGAATAAATGAAAACACATGTTGATAAAATCATTTTTTTCGTGATTCCTTAGTACTGCCCGCATAAACCTTTATATTACTCGGGTTTTTCATAAAAGAAAAAGTACATTGATAAACAATAGATTCTGTAAGGCACCTGTTTTCTAATGGACACTCTATAGGGTTTCTACAATTACATTTATTATTGTCTAAATAATTGATTTCAGCTATTGGATAATTCTTATCAATTAGGTTTAAATTTTTATTTAAATTTTTTTTTAATGATTTTTTCCTGATTACTTTTACAACTATAACTTAAAATATTTTAATTGGAAATCTTGCTTAATGGATTATTATTCAAAAAATGATTTTAATCAGAGCGAGGAATTTGTTCTTAATTTACTGCTAACCATTTAGTTGAAACTGGGTGTATATCAGATAATATTTCTGTTTCTATTTTTCTTAGTGGGTAGATCTTTTTTATCACATATTTAATATTTGGTCTTTTATTTCTACTATTTTTTAAGGTAGGATTATAAGAATTACTATGTTTATTAAACACTTCTTCATTTGCAGAATTTCTACTAATTCTATATTCTATGGATGAAGGATGGTTATATTTTTGATGGATATGTAAAAGATTTGTATTTGTTTTTTTGTATGGTTGGTATATATTCATTTTTAAATCTAAAAGTCACATCAAGGAAATGTATTTTTTATATTTGTGTTAATAGCAACATATATACTGATGGCTCCAAAGTCAGTAACAAAGTAGTATGTGCTGCTATCTGTAAAAGTACCGTTCTACAAAAAAGATTACCTGACAATTCATCAATATTTAGTGCAGAAGTTATGGCCATTGACTTAGCCTTGGATCTCATCCCTAAACTTACATCAAACAAAGTTATTATATTCTTGGATTCTTTAGCAGTGCTTGAAGCAATAAAGAACCAAAAATTAAACAATTCTTTGCTCATCAAACTTTTATATAGATTACATGTGATTTCACAAAATAAAACTATCATTTTCTGTTGGATTCCCAGTCACTCTGGATTACATGGAAATGATAAAGCCGATGTGGCTGCGAAAAACTCCCTAAAACGTGACACAAGTAACATAAAGGTTCCATACACTGACTATAAACCCCTAATCAAGAACTATATTTTAAAGAAATGGCAAGAAACCTGGAACAACTGTCAAAACAACAAATTATTTAAAATCAAACCCATTCCTAAAGAAACAACTCTCAGAACCCAGTAAATCACGCAAAGAAGAAGTGATTATATCCCGTATTCGAATTGGACATACACACATAACCCACTCTTATCTCCTAAAAAATGAAGAACCTCCCAAATGCGTTGCATGTCAAGAACCCTCTACAGCAAAACATGTTCTACTCAACTGCAGTGACTTTACATATATCTGGCAATCCCTCTATAATGTTAACAACCTGAAAGATCTTTTCGAAAAAATAAACTCTAATACTATTTTAACCCTTCCTCAAAAAGATCAAACTATACAACAAAATATAATCTAAGTAAAGATCCGAAGATCAAAAATAGATTTGATCCTCACCAGGGGAAAAATTTAAAAAGTAACACAAATTGAAAACAATGGAAAAGTTTAAAAAGCAAGACATCTTCAAAAATTCTGTAAAAATAATATAACCTTACCTAAAATCATTTGTTGTGACCTTAAATGATCCCATAAGGATTGATAGGTCATTAAATCTCAAACAAACAAACAAATTCTCATCTCACTGGTCATTTTCTCTGAAGGCAAGGTTTTCATTGGTCCAAAGAGAATTACACATTTTGCAAATTCTTTTCTTCTTCATCACTCCACCAAATTTGAAGTAAGTGGATGAAGGGAATTATTATTTCATACTCATTACATTCCTCCTAGTAATAAAACCTTACTGAGGAATTTATTCCCATTTTTATATATATTAGGACTTTGTATAAGCTCTTGCTGTTTTCCAAAGATGACATTTCTAGAACTCTGTGCATGTAGTTTCAGATGGTAACACATCAATAAGGAAGTACTATAAGCAAGCTTGAAATTCAGTGTATGTCATTTCACTAAAGTGTAAACAACTTTGTTTTTCATAACATTAAACATGTCAAGAGTTCATGCCAAAAAAAGTGTATTTGCAGGGAACTTTACTGCACTCCTCTATTCAAAAGAAATCTGTAGCTGAAGCATGCAGAATTCTTGTTGAAAGACTTAAGGCAATCATGCTTTGTCAGAAACAACATGCAGAGATTGGTTTAGACATTTCAAAAATAATGCTTTTGATGTTGAAGATAAAGAATGCTTTGGCATATAAAAAAGTTTGAAAACAAGGAATTGGATGCATTACTTCATAAAGACTCAGGTCAGTCACAAGCTGAACATAAGTTTCGAAATGTTTGAAAGTATTAGAAATGCTTCAAAAGTAAAGATATAAGTTTAGAAGATTGTGGGGTAAGCCCAGGCATGCGTCAACACTGCTGGCAAAGCTGAATATCTACTGTTCAAAGATGTTGAACCACAGATTTTGCATTTGGTGAGATCAGTTGGGTGTAGTTTATTATGAGCTACTCAAACCAACCAAAACTGTAATGGAAGATTGCTATCAACTACAATTGATGTGTTTGAGCCAAGCATTAAAGAAAAAAATGGCTGCTATACAAGCAGAGACACAATAAAGTGATTTTGCAACATGACAAGCCACATGCTGCAAAATGGGTGAAAACCCATTTCGAAATTCTTAAATGAGAACTCCTACACCATCTCACCTCATAGACTTGCACCATTTGATTATCACTTTTAATCAATGGCACTTGGCCTAGCCTAACAACACGTTCATTCTTATGAAGATATCAAAAAATAGATTCACTTGTGGTTAGCCCTCTAAAAATGTGTTGTTTTTCTGACATGGAATTCAAATGCTGCTCGGAAAAATGGGAAAAAGTAGTGACTTGCAATGGACAATACTTTCAGTGACATGTTTCCTATTAAATACTTTTCATGAAAGACAGAAATTATTCAAGGGCTAGCTCTGTTGACAGGGCTTCAGAATACTTCAACTGCACCTCTGCAGAGAGTAAAAGTCCGTCAATGGGGCCACCTGTTGGCTGTGGGTGGCGACCCGTGATGTCTGGGGATGGGATCCTGGTGGTTGAGCAGGTCATGACCCAGGTGCAGAGAGACCATGTTCCTGCAACACACCACTTTGGCCCTTATCTGGGCTAGACGGGTGGTCGGAGAGGCCCAATCCGATCAATCGGCTAGTCACGTCAAGCCCTAATACTGAGCCACGTAAAATCATCTATCTCAAAAAACATAACTCAATAGATGTGTCACTAAAACTGACTTATTCTCAACTACAAACAAGAGATAGACCACATGTAAGTATTAGAAGACGGTTGCAAAGGGTCAATCTACTAGTAAGGAAAAGCCGTTACACAGAAGGTTTTAAATCTGATGTTTTCATCAAAAATGGGTCTGGTAAACAAAGAGAAACCTGAAATGCTAACTGCCTCTTACTAGTGTGAGTATACCTTCATTGTATCCTGGGATAATAGGGCAAATGGGTTTCTCCCAATATCTCCCACTGTTGGGCTCCAAGGAGGGTGGGGAGCAAGGAAGGGGAAATTAAAAAAAAATCTAACTCATTGCATCAAATAAAAATAAAAGACCCCATACTGAATACAGCTCAGAGAGCCTAGCCTCCAAACCCAAGTCAGACAACGAATTTGATCAAAAACAATTTCCGAGATTCATTGTCTTGGAGTCAATGGAGAACACTCCAATCTACAATTTGTCCCCCCTTCATTGTCGAAAAAAAAACAATGAGATCTTTAACAAAAACATCAACAATTAAAAAACTAAGGATTAACACCATATTAATAGAAGTTACAAATAAAACTTCAGCAAATAAGTTATTAAAGCAAAACCTGTTTTCTAATCTGAAGATAAAAGCCTACCCACACAACTCTTTGAACTCCTCAAAGGGTGTGGTGAGAAGCTCAGATCTCTCTCTCTCTGCATGCTAGAGGAAATAAAGAACAATCTAAGTAAACAAGGGGTCACAGATGCTCAAATAATGATGATAAAAAAACAATCATATGACTCCAACAAACACTTACATACTCAATTTTAACACCCCCAAAACCTCCTACCAAAATAAAAGTTGGATACTTGATAGAAAAAGTAGAGGTATACATACCAAACCCTCTTAGATATCACAATTGTCAAAAGTTCGGACACCACAAGGAGAGATGTTTCAGATCACCAAGATGTAAAGTTTGTGGAGAAATTGGGGATCACATTAACTGCAAACTCCCTTTAACATGTGTAAACTCTACCTTAAACCATACAGCAGACTCAAAAGAATGTGAAGTCTTGAAAAAAGAAAAAAAAGTTTCCACAATTAAACACACTAATAATATACCATACCTGGAGGCAAAAAGGATAGTCGAGCGCTCACTGAGTGCACCAACATATGCAAATATAGCTAGAATGTCAAACAACACAATGCAAGGACAAGAAACAACACAAGGCAATCTATCAGAAGTGGTGAAAGAACTAAGATCTCTATTGGAGATACTAAAGAAAAATTTGACCAGTTTGACACCTAGATCCGATATGGAACTAGAGGAAAAACCCCAATTTCAGATCAATGGAAACCAAAGGTGCTACAATAGAAAGAAAGTTGCAATCCAAACAACAGCAAACACCAATCCTCCCCCGTCACCACTACCAAAGTTAATAACACTTTGCCTCCAAAAATGAATCCACTTTCAAAGAATCAACACTATAAACTGAAAACTGAAATTGTTCTCATAGAAAAGGAAAACAAATATGAACTGATGGGAACAGAGAGACAGGAAAGACAATCAAGACAGAGAAGCTCAAAAAGTCTATACAAAACCAAACCAAAAATAACCAGTTTATCTCAAACACGGGAACGGTCTGCTTCCAGACAAAGGACAACAAATGAACCAAAGAAAAAAACCAAAGGAACTTCCCTTAATGAACAAGCAGAACCAAAAGAAATTCAAGGATCAAAACATAAGAATCAAAATGAAAATAAGAGAGAAAACATAGAAGAGATGGACACCTCTACTACAAAATATAATATAGACAAGTAGACTCTTAAAATCTCATTATATGAGCATGGATAAAAAAATCTTACAATGGAACTGTCAGGGTTTAAAACAAAACAGAAATGAGCTACTTCTTCTTATAATGAATTATCATCCCACTATTATCTATCTACAAGAAACCTTTTTAAAAGCTGAAGATAAAATAAAAATAGAAAATTATATACAATATAATTATATACATAACCTGAAACAGAAGGCATCGGAGGGGGGTATTGATTCTAATTAGAAATATCCCCCAAATTAAAATACAATTAAAGTCCAATACACAAGCTGTTGCTGCAAAAGCCACTATACACATAACCATTAACATTTGCTCCATTTACATCCCTCCTCAAGATCCCATAAACGAATCTGAACTAAACAATCTAATTGAACAACTTCCAAGACCATTTTTATTACTAGGTGACTTTAATTGCCACAATGTTATATGGGGATCTATATACTGAGATAAAAAAGGCAAAAATCTAGAGAAAATCATTAATCTCAATGACTTATGCCAACTAAATAACAAGTCAAACAGCTATTTACATCCAGCATCAGGCACTTACTCAGTGTTGGACCTATCCCTTTGTGATCCCTCTATACTTATGGACTATGATTGGAAAGTTCTAGATGACTCATGGGGTAGTGACCATTTCCCAGCTGTTCTGACATGCTCAAAAGAAACTGAAAACCACCTGGCTCAAAGGAAGCTAAATAAAGCAAATTGGAGGGAATATAAAAAAAAAAAATGCTACCAAAAGCTTTCAGACAAAGAAGACAACAGTAAATCCATCAAATACTTCACAGAAACCTCAATAGCCATTGCGAAGGTATGCATACCAAAAAGCAATGGATCAAACAAACAACAAAGACCATGGTTCAATGACAAATACAAAAAAGCTATCAGATTAAGAAAAGCAGCACTACGGAAATTTAATTCTGAACCCACAACTCATAATCTAGATCTTTTCAAGCAAAAAAGAGCAGTAGCACATAGAGTGATCAAGGAAGCCAAAAGGGAATCCTGGAAAAACTATGTAAACAAAATAAATTATAACATGAAACCAAAAAAAGTTTGGAACAGGATAAGGAAAATTTCCAGAAAGAATTTATCTCCTCCTCTAAATCACTTCACTCTAAATAATGAAAAAATAACAAAGACAAAAGATATAACAAACCTACTAGCGGAAACCTTTAAAAACAATTCCTCTAACAAAAACTACAGACAACCTTTCCAAAAAATTAAGCAGGACACAGAAAAAATGAAAAATAAACTAAATTTTAATTCTAATAACAAAGAAGATTACAATCAGCCTCTTACGATGAATGAACTTAGAAATGCCATAAATGAATCACACAATACTGCTACTGGCCCTGATGAAATTCATCATGAATTCTTAAAACAACTCCCCTACCATTCTATAAAATATTTGTTAGATATCTTTAACAAAATATGGTTTAAGGGAAAACTGCCAAAGAGCTGGAAACAGGCCATCATAATTTCTATAGCAAAACCGAAAAAAGACAAACTAGACCCAAAAAACTTTCGACTCATAATGCTAACAAGTTACTTATGCAAAATGTTCAAAAGAATAATAAATAAAAGACTAAACTGGTACCTGGAAACCAATAACTTAATTTCCAATTTACAGAGTGGCTTTCGAAGTAAAAGAGGGACAATCAATAACATAATCCACTTAGAAATATTTATCAGAGAGGCTTTCATCAAAAAAGAACATGCAATAGCCATTTTCTTTGATTTAGAAAAGGCTTATGAGACCACATGTAGGCAAGGAATTATAGGTCTAAAAGGTAGACAACCCTTGTTGATAAAAGATTTTTTATCCAAAATAAGTTTCAAAGTAAGAATTGGATCTACTCTCTCAGATTCGAAGATACAAGGAGGAGTTCCACAAGGATGCATCTTGTCGGTTACCCTTTTTAATATAAAAATCAACAACATTGTAAAATACCTGAACAACAAAGTTAATGGCTCCTTATATGTGGATGATCTCCTGATTTGCTATAGATCCAAAAATATGCATACCTCAGAACGTCAACTGCAGATATGCATAAATAAATTGAAGCAATGGACCATCAAAAATGGTTTCAAATTCTCATCAACCAAAACCAAGGGTGTACATTTTTGTAACCAAAGAAAAATGCACAATGATCCAACACTCAAATTAGAAGGAACAGAAATTGAAATAACAGACCAACACAAATTTCTGGGAATATTTTTTCATAAAAAACTTAGATTCATCCTCCATTTGAAATACTTAAAACAAAAATATTTCAAAACACTACAACTTATGTGGGTCATAGCTAATGCAGAATGGGGTACACATTGCATATCACTCCTAAAAATATACAGATCTCTAATAAGATCCAAACTGGATTATGGTTGTTTTATATCTGGTATGGCTAGGAAATCCTACCTAAAAATTCTTGATCCCATCCACCACGTAGGTCTAAGACTTGCCCTTGGTGCATTTAAAACATCTCTCATAGAAAGCCTATATGTAGAAGTGCATGAGGCTCCATTAAAATTGAGATGTGAAAAATTAGCACTTCAATATTATCTAAAACTTAAGGCTAACCCATCAAATCCTGCCTATCAATGCACATTTAACCCAAACTATAAACACCCGTTTGATAAAAATGACAACGTTATCAAACCTTTTGGCCTTCACATGGAAAAAATAAAACCAATGAATGACAGTTCAATAGATGAAACTAGCATACATGAATTCAATGTCCTCAAACATCCACCCTGGCTCTTGGAACAATACAAAGTCATTTTAGAACTGGCTGATCACATAATAGCTGGCACACATCCCTTACATTATATAGAAAAACTAAATTATATATTAAATCAATACATAAATTGGACCTACATATATACCAATTGCTCCAAAGTCAATAAGTAGGATGTGCTGCTATCTGTAAAAGTACCATCCTACAAAATAAGATTACCTGACAATTCATCAATATTTAGTGCAGAAGTGATGGCCATTGACTTAGCCTTGGATCTCATCCCTAAACTTACCTCAAACAAAGTTATTATATTCTTGAATTCTTTAGCAGTGCTTGAAGCAATAAAGAACCAAAAATTAAACAATTCTTTGCTCATCAAACTTTTATATAGAATACCTGTGATTTCACAAAATAAAACTATCATTTTCTGTTGGATTCCCAGTCACTCTGGATTTCATGGAAATGAGAAAGCCGATGTGGCTGCAAAAAACTCCCTAAAACGTGACACAAGTAACATAAAGGTTCCATACACTGACTATAAACCCCTAATCAAGAACTATATTTTAAAGAAATGGCAAGAAACCTGGAACAACTGTCAAAACAACAAATTATTTAAAATCAAACCCATTCCTAAAGAAACAACTCTCAGAACCCAGTAAATCATGCAAAGAAGTGGTTATATCCCGTATTCGAATTGGACATACACACATTACCCATTCTTATCTCCTAAAAAATGAAGAACCTCCCAAATGCGTTGCATGTCAAGAACCCTCTACAGTAAAACATGTTCTACTCAACTGCAGTGACTTTACATATATCCGGCAATCCCTCTATAATGTTAACAACCTGAAAGATCTTTTCGAAAAAATAAACTCTAATACTATTTTAACCTTCCTCAAAAAGATCAAACTATACAACAAAATATAATCTAAGTAAAGATCCGAAGATCAAAAATAGATCTGATCCTCACCAGGGGAAAAATTTTAAAAGTAATGCAACTTGAAAGCTATGGAAAAGTTTAAAAAGCAAGACATCTTCAAAAATTCTGTAAAGATAATATAACCTTACCTAAAATCATTTGTTATGACCTTAAATGATCCCATAATGATTGATAGGTCGTTAAACCTTGAAACAAACATTATTCAAGGGCCTAATATATATATAATTCTTTTTTTTTTTTTTTTTTTTTTATTAAAATTTCTCAGTACAAAGCTCAAGAGTTACTCAAGGTAGATGATTACAGTTGAAATTGTTTTGATGAGTGGTACATGTGAAATGAATGAAAGCAAAGGTAGAAATGATGGTTATGACAAGAAGGTGGGTAGATAACAATCCTTAACTTGAAGAAGGTCTAGATTAAAATATTCAGGGAAGCACATGCATGAGAATGTGTTCTCCAAAGTGACCATTCTTAGATAGAATTTATTTCTTACATTTAGAACACAGACGAAATTAGAGTGAATTCTCTTTGTAGAAGTAGAGTGACATGTCTTAGAATAAAGGTCTGTATTGATGGAACTAAAGGATGAAAACCATCTAAACATTTGCCTTAAAATAGCAATAGAATAGCAATAGGCTTGTGATGTTGTGTCTGTTGGGAAGGAGCTTGTAAAATGGCAAATATGCCATCCCCCATAAGACAATGTTACTGATTTTAAACTTGAGGATTGGAATTAAGGATTAGGCCTCTCAAACTCCAGTATACAAGCAACATTCCATTATAATCTTTTAAAAGATTAGCTTGTTAATCTTTATTCCAAAATTGTTAGCTAAATTTTGATCTTAAATGTTCACTGTATAATGTTTGAGTGGTATGATTAATGCAGAAGGGGTTAAATGCACTTTTTTAAAATGTTGATTTTAGTGAAACGTAAATATTTATTGTGTCAGATAAATGCAGTTTTTATCCGTTGGCTATCGATTTACCGACAGACATGCAGATAGACAAACACACATATATAGGTAGATATGACTTCTTTCACTCATGTAATATATATAAATATACATATTATCTTGTGTTTTACTCATGACTGAGTTTCATGCATTGTTGGTAAAATTCACCATAATTTATGGATAAAGTGCAGGAATCAGTTTAAATAGAGAATCAATCTCCCGAATGTATATTGTATAGTATCAACTATCCATCATGGTCACAAAGTAGGGGAATGAAGGTAATGTTGACAATGTTCCTGGATATAAAATATTTTTTTCTGTTGACCATGTCCGTCATAGTATATGGATATAGAGTATCCTTGCCGCACATAATCTGTTCAATGAAGCAACGTCAAAGATTATCATTCCAGAATGAGACACTCTCCAGAATCGGATTTCATCTCCAAGACTCGGAAAAATATGGCTGCCTTTTTATACAAGTCGCATCGAATATTTTGAGCTTCCTGATTGGTTAAGCCTTCTATTGATGAACTATAAAATGGGTTGACCCATGCGAGTCTGCACATTATATAATGGGCACAAAAAGTCCAACACAGCAATCTTCAGGTGAATTCTTCACCTGAAGATTTACTGCAAAACTTGAAACATTGAGTTGTGAGTAAAACATAGGATAATGTATTTATTAATATATTGATGTGAATTAATAAATATAGATACTATATGTATAGTATTATTATTCAGATATTAATAAAACAGAGCTATATTATATCTATATATATATATATACATACATTGTCCCACATTGATAGCACGTCTTGGAGTTTTATATGTTATGCAATCATCAAGTGCAGCTTTCAAATTGACAGTTTAATAAATTTGAATTTAAGTTCACTTGATGTTCATGGGAATTAAATCTTATAAAGTTAAGTAACTGCTTCTTTAATAAGATTAAAAATTTAATATTTTAAGATTACATGTAAATGAAAATTTAAATTTAATAAATAAAATAAAAAATATTAAAATGCAGGAAGAAGAAATCAGAGGGGCATAAATCATAAAACATGAAAATTTAAATATTCTAATATTACATGTAGATAAAAAATTAAATTCTAAAATTGTAATAAAAATTCAAGAAAGTTAAAAAAAAAAAATAAACAATGCAGGGAGCAAAAATTAAAGGGACGTAATTCATAATTGTTTAAAGTAATATTTGCCGGGGGAAAAGAAAAAGAAAAAGAAAAAAGGTGGAAGTAACAAAGAAAGAAAGAGGTAAGCATATAGAGGAATCTATATCAATTTGGGTTTAAGAATTTAAATATTTTTTTCTATGACAATATAAAGTCATTTAATCACTTTTTTTGTTGAGTAAATTAGGATTATTAATATGGTTTAAGATGACAAGCATTTCTAAAAGGCATAAGTTACATCAATCTTTTTTTCATGTTTTAGAATTAACAAGTCATTTCTTGCCCCATTTAACAAAAAACTGAAGGCTATTTTTTTTTAGCTCAGCTGCTAATTTGACCTTAGGGAATGTGTCAAACTAATTATTAAGACAAATGTAAATAATTATATCATAACACTGAGTTGAGAACTGATGACATCAAGGTCACTGATGAAAATTAGGAACAATGTTGGTCCAAAGATAGAGACCTGGGGAACTCCAGCATTAATGAAAAATGATCTAGAAAAATGACCATTCAAGACAACTTTTTATTGCAATTTGTTAAGACTGAATCAGTTCAAAGATTTGAAATATCACAATGTTTCAACTTGTGAAAAAAACAAGTGTGCCAAACCCTGTCAACCATTTTCACGATCTCTAAAACAATAGCCCAAGCTTCACCGTTCTTATGTAAAGCTTGAGAGGTTCTTTCAGCAATAATCTTCAATATATCAGCAGTTGACCTAGAGGAGCAAAAGCCATATTGCTTTTCTGTAAAGAAGACCATTCAGTGTGAGATGCTTCAGCAAAGTTGATTAGATCCTTTAGTACTTTGCTAAAAAGAGATAGAGGGTTAATAGGCCAATAGTTAGAGGGATCAAATGGCTTGCTAGGTTCTTAAAGAATGGAACTACAAAAGAGAATTTCTAACAAGTAGGAAAGCAAAAAGCAGCATGACATTTATTTATAGCGTTTGGGGAAAACTGAAGCCAGTTCAGAAATACATTTTGTATGGATTATTCCAAGGATGCTATCAAGTCCACATGCTTTATTGGGATCAAGTTTAGCAATGAAAACAATAAAAACCACCTTACAAAATGCAATAGTTAAAAATATGAAATTGGCAACATAATAAATAACAAACGTCTTTCAAAATTGTTAGTATTTGACAATAATACTTAGATATGGTTAGTTTCATTTACCAACTGAAAATTTAATAAATTAATAGATTGTCCCAAAAGTTCATAAACACTTGCAAAAAATTGAAATTTTACTCCCCATGTAATCTAAGGTTACCAGAAAACACTTGCAAAAAAATTGAAATTTTACTTGCAAAAAACAACAAAAATTATTGCTCAAAATAAAGACCATCATTTTCCAAGACTTTCTGCCATCAATCTTTCAGATCTGGTCAAAGTACCATTCAGCCGGAAAGTATTCTTGACACACTTCCTCGGTTTCATCAAACAAGTCAAATTGACGGCCCTTCAGAAATTGTTGCATTGAGTGGAAAAGGCCGTAATCTGATGGAGCACAGTCAGGACTGTAGTCTGAATGTGGCAGAATCTCAATGCCATCCAGCTCTTCAAACTTGTCTTTGGTCTTCCTGGTGGTGTGTGGCTTGGAATTGTCCTGCTGCATCAAAGCGCACTTTTGGTTGATCAGAGCCGGGTACTTTTGCTTCAACTTTTCGTAGACCCACTCAAGTTGCTGACAGCAAAGTTCAGCACTGATGGCACGACCAGTCGGAACCAACTCAAAATGCATGATTCCTTCAAAGTTCCACCAAACACACAACATGACTTTCTTGCTGAATTGATCTTGTTTTGGAACTGATGGTGTCTCTTGCCCTTTCTGAACCCATTGCTTGTCTCGATTGTGCTGGACCAGACAAACCCATTTCTCATCGAATGTTATAATGCGTTTCCAAAAACGCTCGTCCAATGGATTGCTGAGCAATTGAGGGCAAATTTCAACTCGTCTGTTGACTTGTGCTTTGGTAAGTTCGTGCGGATCTTGGCACGGCTTTTTGTGAACAAAATCAAATTGTTTCAAATGTCAGTGAATTGTCGATTTACCAACTCCAAGCTCATCAGCCAGTTCTCGAGTGCTTGATGAAGGCACAATGTTCAATCCGGTTTGCAAGTTTCCATGATCCAACTTTAACGGCCATCCTGAATGAGGCTTATCTTCAAGACTCATGTTGCCAGAATTGAAACACTTTTACCGCTTTGAGATCACCACATATGCAATTGTTCCTTCACCTTCGGCAGTACAAATCTCTTCTGCAGCTTTTCTGGTTGAAAGACCTCGCTTCCAGTAGTAACGAATCGAAACTCGCAGCTCAATTTTATCCAATTGCCATCTGGAATATAAAGATGAAGATCACTATAACAATATAAATGCAAAATTGCATAAAAATTCAATTTTTTGCAAGTGTTTACGAACTTTTAGGACAACCTAATATTAGAAATACTGACAAATAATAAAAAATAATCAACAAGGAGCTTTCATTGGTTTTTAATCACATAAAATCCTGTTATTTTGTCACCTAATTTATTTTTTAAATTGCTCCAAATTTCAGATTTCTTATTATAGGAGTGCAGCAAAAAAAATATTTCTCATAGGACTTTTTTTGTTATTAATTCTATTGTCATGGAATGCCTTTTTTTTTTATTTTGCACGTGGATCCATACCAACTGTCAGGTGTTCCAAAGCAAAAATAATGAAAAATATCAGGTAACAGATATAAATCAGTAATGAAAATAATATTGATTTACTCACAACTAAATCAATTGTTACTTTCTGTGAAACTAAACAAGGTCTGTCAGAAAGGTATCCAGCAGTTTAATATTAAAAACATTTTTACAATGGCCTACTCAGGGCTATAATGCCTTAGTCCTCTTCAAAGTTCTCTCACAAACTTAGCACAGCATTTTTTCCATTTTTTTCAAAACAAAATTATCTTTCAGGATTGCCTCTTCACATTCTCCCTAATCTTGTTCATGACATTTCACTGGTGAGTTTAGCTCTTAGAAAAGTTACAAGAAGACAAATCTAGCCTGTAGGAGAGACTGACAAACCTAGGTGATATAATAATCTGCCAAAACATCCTGCTCAAGAAAAAGAATCTCTTTACTTAGTCATTAGGAGTATGAGAGGGTTGGACAATATATATTCTCGCTGCTAAATGAGTAATCCCAAAGGAGAGTGATTGTTCACACATATTCAGTAAAGTCTCTCATGATTGGTTGCTAAGTTAAAGGATACATAACCAGTTCGTGAGATATTCAATATTCTCAATGTGCTCCAGAGAGATCTGTAATGTTCAGCTGTACCTGGCTTTGTGATATTACCAGATGGCTCTGATTTCAAGTAATTTTAATAGAAATATGTATGTTAATGTTCAAGCTTTCATTAATCTATTTATTTATAGTATTTCAGTCCCATCTCACAATTAACTCATGTAAATATCAAAACAATTTATTATAATAACCTACTCAAGTTAATATGATGTTGAATGTTTAGATTCAACAATCATAATGTTTTCTGTTGCAATCCAAATGAACTTGATTCAATTAGTGGTCATTACTTAAAGTAGGCACAAGAGAGTAATGAATTGTAGTATTAGAGAGCTGAGTTCAAATTCCAGGCAAACTCATGGCATTCACTTACATGCTAATACCCTATAGAAAGGTATGAATATAATACTTATCCCTCCAGCTATTAAATAGTAGGACAGGCTTGGTTTTATAGCCTTGGATGGCAACTGGTCTAGAAGGAGGAAAACTGAATTCAAATCTGTATGTATCAGATGAAGCACATACTATGCAGCTTAGGAAATGATCATTCACATTGATGATCCTGACTATGGTTAACTAAATATTGCAGGATCTCTTTTTTAAAAATTCTATTTCTTTGATAATGACATATGTCTACCAAGATTAATAGCAGTCAGTCATTTTAAAAATCACCTTCTTTTGCCACCTTTCCATAATACAAAGATGGGACTTTTAGAATTCTAGTCAGTTAAATGCTATATGTGAGACATGGCTGAAAGGGCAGAAGATTTAACCTCAGTAGGTTGCTATTACTTTCTGCAGTAGACTGGTTGCCAACTAAGGTTGTAGAACTCAATCTGTCATGTTATTTAACTCATAGCTGGAGAGAGAATAGACAGATTAATACATTTCCAAAGAGTATTTGCACACAAGTAAATGCAATGAACTCAACTTGAATTTGAACTCAGCTCTCGGATTTCTCATTCTGAGCCAATATTCACTGCACATTTGCTTAATATATCTAAATTTCTGGAACAGTCCTACATCTAAGCACTGACATGGCTCAGCATTGCTTAACTTTGATGACTTAACAAAAACTGGTGCATGATTCGGCTATGATATAATGATTTCATAATTCCTGTAAAATCTAAAGCTGAAAGAGATAAGTTTGTTCTTGTGTTTAGCTACTCTGGACCGTTTACAAATGATAAAATAAATTGTCCAATCAGTTCCTGTGAAACAATAATATTCAGCTATTATCTCATTCCTAGTTTATGCTATTAAGATTTTATTGTAATCTAAGGTTGCTATCAAAATAAATAAATCTGTGTAGTTAATGATCTATGGAATTAATCACATTCATCTATTTAAGCACTCATGCATAATGTTATCCGTAACTTTATCATTTTGATTGTAAGTCAAAGTAATTGAGAATTTCTTCCAAAACAAAACATTTAATAAACTTAATGACTGGTTGAAATAAGAATATTCCACTTTAAAATACCGACTGGTTTTTAACTGCTGATAGTACAACACAAACTTGATTACTCCAAATCGTTTTGCGAAAACAATCAAAACAAATGTAATTGATTCTTAGATAAGGTAATTTTAACTCGACAGATTTAGAGAACTCAGATATATTTTCTCTTGTTGGGATAAGTTCAAAAAAACAGAAAATTATTTAAAGTAATTAAAATTGATAAATTTTTTTCTTTGCTTTTCAGTAAAAAAGAAACACATTTAGAGAAAGGCATTGTCAACATTAATCAGAATAAACTTTAATTCCACTGTTTGCCACTTTTCATTAATTCTTTTATTTTCCTTCTTTTCTGATTTTTTTCTTTTCTTCATTTTCATTTTTTTTGTTTTTTTTGTTTTTTTGGCTGGCTTCTTTTTTTTTTTTTTTTTTTCATATTTTCAACAAAATTCACTTCACATCTATTTTAGCCTTTCCCATTATGTCACTTTTTCACATCTTTTTACTCACTTCTTTGATTCTCCTTTTTACATCCAATTATATTTTTCTACATCTTCTTTCTATTTTTATTACTATATATTTTTGTTTCTCTTCTTTTTTTTTTTTAATATTTTTTTGCTCATCTTTATTAAATTTTTACACTCTCCTGTCATGTGCTTTTTACTTCTTTTTACTCTCTTCTTCTTTGATTGTATCTCTTTTTTTACCCTCTCCTCTCCTGTCTCTTTTTCAGCCTCCTTTTTACCCTCTACCATCATCTCCCTTTTTCACTCTCTGCCATCACCTCTCTTTTTCACACCCTCCTTTTTACACTCTACCATCATCTTTCTTTTTTACTCTCCTTTTCAAACTCTCCGGTTGTGTTTCTTTTTCACTCTTTTTTAAACTCTTCTGTCATCTCTTTTTTTTTTTCACTCTCTGCCATCACTTCTCTTTTTCACCCTCTACCATCACTCTCTTTTTCACTCTTCTTTTTGAACTTTACCATTATCTCTCTTTTTCAGCCTTCTTTTTACACTCTATCATGATCTTTCATTTTCACTCTTTTTTACATTCTCCAGTTGTCTCTTTTTCATTCTTCTGTTCATCCTTTCCTTGTCTGATTACTTCTCTTATTTAAAACCCGTTTTTATCTTTTCTTCATTCATTTTCTATATTTTCTTTATTTCCATAGATTTTTTTTCATTATTTCTCTTCTCATCTATATTTTTTCTCTTCATTGTTATTAGATTTTTCGTCCCTTCCTTTGTCATTTTGGTTTTCTTCTTTTCTTTATCTCTTGTCTTATTTTCTCTTCCTGAAACACTAACCTTCTTCTTCATCTTCTCTAACCTCCCCATATTTACTCTTTTATTATTTCTCTCCTATTTATCATTTACTTTCTTTCCTCTACATCTTATTATTCATCATAAAAGGAAGCCTGATAAACCTAATGAATATTCACCATCTGAATCATTCCATACAGAATTCTGCCATCATACATTATTTTCAACTCATATTCTTCAAACCAAAATTTAAAAAAAGAAAAATCTGTTTTCTTTGACAAAATATCTCCTGAAAGGAAATTATTTTTGAAATAAAATTTAATTATGTTAACATGTTTTCTTTTTTGTCTAATTTCATTTTACTATTTTCCATCAGTTTAAAAAAAATCATCTTTCACCTTGCAAGATTGTGTATTGATTGAAATATTCTGATATTATTCTTATTGATAAAGTCTTTCATTTGTTAGTTAATTTTAGTTATTTTGATAGAGTTGTTTACATTCGTTTCTCTAAATTTACTTATTTTCAATGTTACTTTTATTCCTACAGAATAGAAAATATCAGCAAAATTGATTTTATTTTTAATTTGAAACACTTCTGACTCCCACATTGGTAATTGTAACCAAGTAGAGTATTAGACTAAAGTCTGATAAATGAATGATTATTCTTGAGAATATTTTATAGTTTTGTCATTAACCATTTAATGGTGAGAAAGTCTTGCATGCTAAATTGCTAACTGTAGTTTGAATGAAGAAGAGAAATGGAATGTCACTTACCTCATGGTGGGGACAAAGAAGAAGAGGCAACAGGTGGCAATTTCCTTTATAGAGAGAAAGAGAGAAGAATCATGAAAAATAAGAAAAGCAATAAAACTCAACTTAAAATATGAGTTAAATGATTTTGGTTTTTCATTTCAGATATGAAAGGTTGCGAGAGTAGAAGTAGAAGATGTAAGAGTAGTAAGAAAGGATGATAGAACTCCTGGGAGAAGTTTTTATTTTTATTTTTTAAACTATAAGCTATTTTTGCACTATGGAATCTGGAATGGTGACACTGGGCAGAAATGTGATACCACCATTTAGCAGAGAATGTGATGTAGTCACGAGGATAAAAATGAAGGCAATTATCATTGATCACATCATCAACGTGATCAATAAGCCGGGAGGTGTGATTGTAAAAAAAGGCAAAGTGAAATATGGAGAAGTACACCGTGCTGCAACAGCCCAAGTTCCAAACTCTTGCAAAATTGATGACAAAGACTTCATAGCAGAGTTTGATGGAAAGAAATGGATAGGATAGTCTCCAGTATTAAAAAACAAGGGAGAATACAAGAATTCTTTAAAAGAAGAAAAAAAGAGTAGAGCTTGAGAAGGAGGTGGAAAGATAGATTACAGAGGGTATTCTATTGACTTGGAAGGGTGAAGTGAAAGAGTGTTACCAATGATGGCAGTGATTCAAGCTACAAAAAGAAAAGTCAGGCCAGTTTTAGACTTTTTGAGAGTTGAACTGTTACATAGAAAGTCATACATGCACTTACACATCACTGAGAAACTATGGCACTACCAGTTCATGTGCTATGAGGGGAAAATTTACTGCTTGACTTGATTGTAGTTTGAACTCAATGTTACACCAAAAATTGTGGCAGCACTCCTAAAATCTGGTCAATAAGACAAAAGTTGCTACAGATTTTTATATTGAAACATGATAAATGTAACAAAGCATTAATAGAGGAAGTGATGGATCACCTTCTGAAATTGGGATTGACAGCAAAGCCACCAGAACTCTTAAGAGGAGAGGCATAGCTGGGCCTTAAGCTGAAGAGAAAAAGTTGGTGAACTGGTCTTCAGAAAGGGAATCAAGGTCTTTCATGTGACAGGAGAAACGAGTAGCTGGCAGTTCGTCTTGGTCTGTAGAAAACTGTTAGCACACTTGACCATTGCTGAATGGCTGCAACTGGCATGCAGCTACATGAAAAGAAGGCCAGAGTAAGTGAGATAGACTGGGAATATAAAGTCGATGATTAAACTGTTACTGTAATGCAGGAAATCTTACCTGAGGTAAAGAAAAAGGACCCTGTGACCAGGATTTGGCATATCACTAAAACAAAAACTGGATGCTAGCAGTATTGCTATAGGTGTAGTCATAGTGATTGATGGTTTTGTCATGAAAGATGCAGCATGGCTGTTTAAAAAAAAGTGAATGCCTATAACCATATCAATATGGCTGAATTAGATGCTGTGCTAAAAGGGGGGGGGGTGGGGGTTAAGAAAAGTGGAACATTGGACTCATTCAGCCATTGTACAAATTTGAGTAAATTCTACTGTAGAGTAATTATATTAACTCTTTTTAAATAATAATAAATACAGAAAAAGGGTAATAAAAAAAATGTTAGGTTCATAAATTTAATATTTTTAACTGTATGATACTCCTTGAAGCATTATATGCTTATGGAATGATATATTCTTTGTGCCAAGTTGTTACTATCTTTTTTGCTTCCTTTTGTCTTCACAAAGTATGTACGCAGATATATCACTATCTTTTTGATTGTTTTTCCAGCTTTATTTGTGAGTATCTATTCTAGAAAATTATATAATCTCATAAATTTTGGTAAATAGGAACCGCATGCATTCTTGATTGATTGAATTGTTTTTTATGTGTCATCAATTTTTTGCAAATTATTTAAAGTCCGAAAATATTTTTAGATTCTAAGAATTTTTTTGAGATAATAATAATTTACTGATACATATCTTACTAATTACCTCAATGCTAGGGGAAGATGGAATGGATTCATACTTTTCCTAAAAGTGTTTGCATGTAAGGGAATATAAAAAACACAACTGGAATTGGAAATCAACTCTCCACTTTGCAAATTTGAGCTGTGATGCATTACACCCTTTTTCAAAGCCAATCTTGCATCATTTAATATTCCCAAGTGATCACCGTTCTAGACACTGACCAGACTTGACATTGCTTAACTTCAATGATCATATGAGAATGGTGTTAAAACGTGACATGGCCATAGGCACTAATGAATTTTAGAGTTGCCCATTAGTTGTTTAGACTCAAATCATGAATGAATGATGATTGTATTGTTGGAAAAAGTTAAAATTACTGATCTTTAATAAAGTAATCAATTAAGAAATGCCCACCATTTAAGGGCCAACATAATCTAATGTTATTGGTGATTGAATCTCCTAAATTTATAGTTGTTGTCATTGACACAGTATTTTGATTGAGACATTCTTCAGCCATTGTCAACTACACAAATAAGATACATAAGTGAGTAAGCAACTGTAGGATAATGTAACTTTTAATAACATATTTAGTAACATATCAAATACCATTTTTTAAACAAAGGTCTCAAAAATACCAGGCTTACGGCCTATCACATTGAATACACCGGTTCTCACTCAATCACCAAAGTTAAGCATCTGAGCCTGGTCAGTACTTAGATGGGTGACCGCTTGGGAATACCAGGTGCTGTAAGCGTATAGTGATGGATGTGCTTTGTGGTGCAGTGGATATCGGCTCGGAAAGAGAAATCGGTGAGCCGAGTTCGAATTCCAGTTGAATACCCTGCATTCACTTAAGCACTGGTACCCTTGGGAAAGGTATTAATCCATCCATTCCCTCTAGTTATGGGTTAAATAACAAGTGTAGGACTTGGGGACCCTGCTCTTAAAAACAAATCTCAATGAATCGTGAAAAGAAAAACGTAAAAATAAAATAACCTTACCCAAAAATCACTGGTTATGACCTTAAAATGATCCCATAAGGATTGATAGGTCGTTAAGCCTCAAAAAACAAACAAACATCAAAAATACCTCCTAATATTTATGCCTGAAACTGGGGTAGTTGGTAAGGGAATGTCTCTCCTGTTATCTTAGATTACTAATTCATGTATCTAGCTTAATTCCATTATGACATTAAATCTAACTGTTGATGTTATAAAATAGTTAAATTTTTACAACTTAACCATCATTTTCATTGCAAAGATTCAAATGAGTTTAATTTCTTAGTTCACTCAGTTCAGGCATTCACAACTAGCACCCACCATGCTATGTACACATGGTGAACTCATCCTCGTTTATTTTTATATTCCAATGGTAAAGAGGAATTACTAGTCAGATGGCTTCTTCCCTGGAACTGTTACTTTGTGGAACAGACTTCTAAGAGATGCTTCCCCAATCACTTAAACCTCTTCAAATCAGGAGTCAATAGATATCTATTCTGCATATCCCCATAATAGGTACTTCTGGCTTCCGACCTTTATGACCTTTATAACAACCTTATTCAGCAAGCCTCTACCTTGTGTGAATTTTGATCTTTGTATTGGTTGAAGAATATAGTATGAAAAAATTAGTGAATAGAATTTAGTTGGCACAAGGCTAATGACACACCCCAAATGAATGAATTTACTACATGTATGATCTGTTTTGCAAAATTAGTTTACTACCCATCATGCAACATTAACCACTCTAGCTTGCAACCAGAGTTTAAATAGTTGTGCCTGCCTCCCTTTAGAAGATGTAGAATTCAGATAAGTTTTGTTTTATAGAACATTAGGCTGTCTGATGGAGTTCGCATTTAACTGGATCAGTTCAAAAATTTATCCAAAGACACCATAACTTTTCAACTTGTGGAGAAAACATGTACACCAAGCCCTATCGAAAGCTTTTTGAAATATCTAAAAAAAAAAACAGCTGAAACTTTACCATTCTTATCTAGAGCTTGATAGACTCTCTTAACAATTGACATAGATAAACATAAGCCATATTGTTTGTCTAAAAAAAGGCTCTGTGTTGTGAGATGCTTAACTAATACAGCCTTGATTAGAGTCTCTAGTAATTTCCCAAAAAGTGATAGGCTAATAGGCTGATAGTTCGAGGGGTCTGATGGTTCGTCAGAGTTCTGATAAAATGAAACAACAGATTAAGATTTCCAACATTTAAGAAAGCAAGAGGCAGTTATTATACAGTTTAATATGTTTATATATGGGAGATAATCCAGGGGCACACTTGTTAAGGATTATTAAAGGAATACCATTATGCTTTTGGGGATACAGATTAGAGATGTTATCAGGAACCATAGAAGGGGTTATATGCATATCACTCAACAGAGACTAAATTCTAAGTAGAAAGTTAGGCAAGGATACTTCAGATGAGTCAAGAGGAGAGTTTAAGGAGACTTTATGCTGTACCAGCATGACAGTTCCCATCATAACAGATGCCTATGGCTGCACTTAATAAATGCAAATGTTACCTCAAAGAAGCTAAGTCTCTGTTTGCTGAGAGAGCACAACTGTCATATATTTAATTTATTATTTGTCTCATCTTGTCAATCTTGACATCATCTAAGGCTTCCAGCATCTCTATTACAATTCTGAGTGGTCTTGCTGCTTTGTTATTGTTCAATTTGACCGGTGCTGATTTCACTTCATATTTTAATATATCTGGTCTTTCCAATATTTCTGTATATATTGCTAGTTATCTTCCATCGTGGAAAAGTTATCTGAAGTATTTTTTGTTTTCTTTAATATCAATGTCTCATCCTCGGATTTTATGCATCCTGTTGTTGATTATGACTTTTGTTCTACTAGTTCTATTATTTTTTTCTTTATTATTTTTTTATATCTGCTTTACCTGTGATAACTTATTCTTCTTTTATGGGGTATGTCCCTTCAGTACATTGGTGATCATGGCCCACCATATCTTCCTGTCTCTTGTAGCTCTTAATAGGTTTTGTCTTTTTGTTATATCTTTGAAACCTTGTTCTATCATCCATTTGAATCTTATCAAGTATGTTACATGCTGCTTTCCTTTCTCCCTCAATCTTCCCTGTGGGTATCAGATTTTCCAAGTCTTCCTTCCAGAAACTTCAACAGTCTCTTCTTGATGTTAGTTATAAGTTTCTTTTTTGTTTTCATTTGCTTCAAAACTTTGTCATCACTCACATGTTCAGTTCCTGGTATTGTAAGCATCTTTCTATAGAAACACATTTCTGTTGCTCCAAGTCATCTTTGAGGAGATTGTTCATTCACTGCTATATGGAGGACAAATATTATGTACTAGTTTAATACTCTTTTCTTTGTTTATGAATAACTTTTTAAAATATCAACATTGAAATTCTGTTTGCTTTTGTTGTGGCCAGGTTTTCAACACAGGGAGAAATATGTTACTATTTTCCCCAATGAGGAAGCCAAATTAGCTGAGTATGGCATGAAAACAAGTCCAATGAGTGAATACTTCATATGTCATTTCTACCAAGAAATACTAGAGGTTTTAATTGAATTTAATGGCTATCAGGATTCTTTATATAACAAAATCTATGGCAATCACAGTATGTACCAGGTTCATTCTCAGAGATAGTGAAATAAGTTTTGTACTCTATGTCACCTCAGAAAGTCAAGAATTAGAAGCTTGAAAATATTGAGCTCGAAGGTGACTTCTAAGACACTAAAAGCAGAATTGGACCACAAAAAATGTTGGTGGATTCACAAATCTAAACAAGAAAAAGAACCCAGCCAGATAATTGGATAACAGAAAGGAAAATGTCTTAACTTCTGGAACAAAAAGTGTTTGTCTCTTTACCATTCTTCTTTGTCTCTGCTCTGTCATTCATTTAAACAAAATCATTAAATAAGTTAGTTGTTATTTCTCTCTGATCCTCCTATCTTCATTATGTTCCCCTAAGTGTTAAATTTTCCAAGCTCTCTTTGTATAAAATGTAGCCCAGAAATTTCTTTGTGATTTTAAAATCATTTTCTTATTTTCTCTCTCTCTCATTGTTTTTTTTTAAATTTTTTTTTTTAGAACTTCCTTGTTGTCTTATAAGTTATGGTGCATTAAATTCAAAGAAATAATCTTGTAAGTGTTGTTTAAAGATGATTAGGTTGCCACAGACAATTCGTAAGGAAAATCATGGGAGTTGACAGCTAAGGATCGAGTCAAAATCATGGGAGTTGACAGCTAAGGATCGAGTCAAATTATAAGATTACTTGGTGTCAAGGATGTACTTTGACTTGGAAAATTAGAAAAAAATAAATGTAAAATTAAGTTAAAAAAAATAATGACTTTCAACTTGTAAGAATAGGTATATTTTTTTTAGAATTATTTTGGGCAATTACACTATATCATATTTTTTATTTTACAAGTTAACATTTTCACAATAAAATTAGCATTAAGCAAATGGAGTAACATATTTTGGGAGTGTCATGTTTTATTAGACAAACAAAGTAAGAGCAACATAAATGTTTGATAATTACACTCAAAAGCTATAGTCAATAGAAACAGATTTTGTGCCCCATTGATCTAGACGGTCAGTTTATTTTCCTACAATTATTCAACAGACTAACTTATCAGTGTAAGGTTTAAAGGTTAGAAGGACATTTTTTTGTGAAAACTAAAAACTTTCCCAAGTACTTAACACAATATATGCCCTTTTTAAATCTATGGCTGATTTTCACAAGGAATTTTGTTTCTGAATATTGTCTACCATTCTTAAAGAGATCAGTTTGCTCATTTTAAAAGAGGAAAAATCATGCATAAAAAGTGCTTATGTCAACTTAGACTATTTTAAAATCCATATTGTTATTAGTGCTGATCTCACTTGAGACTTTCATTTCTAGTCATTCAATAAATCTATGTATTTCAAGTTGTTCTCTTTCATTAGAAGTGAGTTCGCTGATGTATCCATTTCCATCATTGAAGTACATCATTCTTTCTCTTATCTGTTCACTTCAGTGTTCTTGACAGGCTCCAAAGGAGAATCAGTAATATGATAGGTACTGACTTGGCTGTTCGACTCCAGCCACTTTCTCACCGATGGGATGTGGCTTTTCTCTGCCTGTTCTATAAATATTTTCATGGCTACTTCTCCAAAGAACTTAAGTCACTGGTGCCCCTGCCACAGGTGTTTATATGGGCAACCAGACTGGCAACTGGGTCCCACCCATTCACTGTTAGATCAACCAAATGCTGATAAAAATTCTTCTCCAGCAGCTTCATTTCTTTCACTTACTACCTTGTGGAACTCACTTCTATATTCTTGCTTTCCTGATGGCTACAACCTCCAGGAATTTAAATGCAATCTCAATACCCATCTCTTAACCACTTGACTCTAGTTCTTTCTTCATCTCCCTGTATATCTTTTCCTTTCTATCTACCTTTCACCTGTATTCCCATCCTTCTCTTGCTCCTTTCTAACTGGTATGTCTTTCTCTTTACTCTCTTCTTATCTATTCTTTTTACTCTCATGTAGCCCCCTGCACATCAGTGGCATTACTGCCTTTCTCAGAGTGATATGATTAAAAATAAATAAATAGATAAACTCAATAAATACAGGAAAATAGAAAAGACATGAGACATGGATCTGTTTTCTCACCAGATTTATTCAATATTTACAATGAAGCAATCATGAGAGAATTAGATTTGTGCAAATGACAGTTTTGATAGCATGTGCAAAAAAACAAAATCTAAGAACTCTTACAAAAGACATAAAAGGGTTGATATTACACACCAATTGAGCTCTCTTTTCTTTGCTTCTGATTAATTTCTTCTGTTTCTTAATATTTTGCTTCAATTTTGGAAGGCCACTTATACTATTCCAATGCACCTTCAGATTTCAGTGTTTCATTTTCTGCTGTCATTTTCCTGATAGTTCTTTCTTCTATGTGCCTTGTCCCTTCAGGACGTAGGCGATCATGGCCTCCCGCTTTTCCCTATCCCTGGTGGCTCTGAGCATGCCTTCTCCTATTACACCATGCAATCCTCATTCCATCATCCGCCTGATTAGGTTTTTCAAATATGTTATCCGTTGCTTTCCCCTATCTCTTTTTCCCTCTATCTGGCCTGTTAGTATCAGATTCTCCAAGCCCTTCTTCCTCATTGTGTGTTCCAGGAACTTCAGCTGTCTCTTCCTGATGCTCAGTATTAATTTCCTTTTTGTTTCCATCATTTCCAAAATGTCATCATTGCTCACATGCTCAATCCATGATATTCGCAGCATCTTTTTGTAGAACCACATTTCAGTTGTTTCAAGTTTTCCTTCATCTTTGATGGTATTGTCCAGCATTCACTGCCATATTGAAGGATGGACAACACGTAGCAATCCAGTACTCTCTTCCTAGTTTCTAGCGGAATTGTTCCTGTTTCTTAATACTTTACTCAATTTCTGGAATGCTTCCTTCGCCATGCCAATTCGCCTTCGGATCTCTGTGTCGCACTTTCCATCTTCTGTTATAACGCTTCCCAGGTATTTAAATTTTTGTACCTGCTTGATTCTGGTATCCTCGACTTGTATTTGGTATTTTGGGCTGCCCTTTTTACTGATGACCATGTATTCGGTTTTCATGCAGTTTATTTCTAGTCCTTTCTTGTTACTTTCTTCTGCTACCTTCTGTAGGAGGTCTTGTAGCTTCCTTTATTGCTGTAATTACTCATTTTTGATGTCTCCAATTCATAGCTTGCATCTTGGTATGTCCCTCTTTACAATGACTGTACATTATCCTTTTTTACGACCACATCTAGAAGTTTCTGCGTTTTTCTTTGTCTGGCAGCTACGCTATGTCATCTGTATATTTTATGTGGTTAAGATGTTGTGCACCAACAATAAATCCTGGTTAGGAACTGTATTTCTCATAAGATTGTCTCACTGTATAGCTTCTGTGGAGTACAACATAGAAGATTGTGTGTAGTATGTAAGTACAAATGTCGGTCCCTTAGTTTGGACGTACTGGTGAGAACTTTGTATGATCACGTAGTGATGCAGAGTAACTTGCCAGGTCACTGACTTGTATTTTCTCCCTGACTACTCACTATACTGTTACTTATATTAGAAGAGAGAGTCCACTGTCCTTAGACAGATAAGTTCATCATAACAATAGGTATATTTATTTGTTCTCCCCATCAAGGCTAGATGTGACATACGGTTGTTTTAAGGTGGGGAGCACCATACATTCACATATGGTTCAAGAACAAAAATTGTTGTTTTGCCCAGTTTTCAAAGCCACTGCCACTCAGGCATCAGTATTACACCCAACCCTACCCCTCTTGCTGCAATGAGCAAGCTGCTACATATGGTTGGAATCTCTGAGACTGAGTAACTCCTCCCATTGAAAATGTGAAGAAACATAGCTGAGCACAGGAGTAAATATATATCTTGAAAATCTTACAAGCATTAGTTAATGCTAATTGTGAAAACATTTTTCTTTTATGTGCCATGTGCTTTCAGGACATAGGCGATCATGGCCTTCCAAATCTCCCTGTCCCTGGTGGCTCTTAGCATGCTTTCTCCTGTTGCACCATGCAACCCTCGTTCCGTCATCCACCTGATCAGGTCCTTTAAATATGTTATCCGCTGCTTTCCTCTGTCTCTTTTTCCCTCTATCTGGCCTGTTAATATCAGGTTCTCCAAGCCCTCCTTCCTAATTGCATATCCAAAGAACTTTAGCTGTCTCTTTCTGATGCTCAGTATTAATTTCCTTTTCGTTTCCATCTTTTTCAAAGCCTTATCATTGCTCACATGCTCGATTCATGATATTCGCAGCACCCTTCTGTAGAACCACATTTCAGCTGCTTCAAGTTTTCCTTCATCTTTGATGATATTGTCCCACATTCACTGCCATATTGAAGAACCAACATCACATAGCAATCCAGTACTCTCTTCTTTGTTTCTAGTGAAATTGTTCTGTTTCTCAATACTTTACTCAACTTCTGGAATGCTTCCTTCACCATGCCAATTCGCCTTTGGATCTCTGTGTCACACTTTCCAGCTTCTGTTATCACACTTCCCAGATATTTAAATTTTTGTACCGGCTTGATTTTAGTATCCCCCACCTGTATTTGGCATGTTGGGTTGCACTTTTTACTGATGAACATGCATTAGATTTTCTTGCAGTTTATTTGTAGTCCTTTCTTGTCACATGATCAGATCCTTCATATATGTTAATTTGCATTAAAAAATCTAACATATCATAGCACCATTTGAAATACAGTGCTTAAGAGTAAACATCACTCAAATTCACTTTTGTGTATTTTTTAGATGATAGAGAAGACGACCTGAGGTTTAGAAGATTTGTATCTCATGTGATGCCAGTTTTGTAAACCTTATTATCACAGAAAGAAAGGAAATATAATTTAAAACCAAAGAAAATGCCTCTTTCATTGGAACAAGTGTATATTTAGCATTAGATTATATAGCAAAAAAACGAAAATTTTGTTTAGCCTCAAGGTTTGGCTTTTAAGATAACAGACAATTAATTTTAGTCTGAGGAAATTAGTCTCTCTATAGATTGAAATGGAAACAAGAAAAAGAGATAGGACACTAGAACAGTAATGACAGCATCAATTAAAATAACTTTTTATTCTTTTTATCTTTGATAAACCCAATGAAATCTTGGATTTATAGCACCAGCTAAACGTTTCCATTTTTTTTTTTTTTTTACTTTTGGTATTGAAAGTTGTAATGTTAATTGATTATTGTATTTTACTTTTTGATTTGAATTTCATCTGTGATTTTTGTTTATCGCTATCCTTTCTACTTTTTTTCTATATCCTTTCTTCTTTTTTTTCTCTATCATTTCTTCTCTTTTTCTCTATCCCTTTCTTTTTTCTATATCTTCTCTTTCCCCTCTTTCTCTCAATTCTCTATTTCTTCTCTTTCTCTCAATTCTATATTTCTTCTCTTTCTCTCTATCCCTCTCTTTTTTCTCTTTCTCTCTATCCCTCTCTTTCTCTCTGTCCCTCTCTTTTTTCTCTTTCTCTCTATCCCTCTCTTTTTTCTTTTTCTCTCTATCCTCCTTTCTTCTCTTTCTCTCTATCCCCCTCTTTCTTCTTTATCTTCTCTTTCCCTCTTTCTATCCTCTCTATCTTCTCTTTTTCTCTAGCCTCCCTCTTTCTATCCCTTATTTCTTCTCTATCTTTTTCTCTTTCCTTCCATCTGTTTCTTCTCTATATTATTTTTGCTCTCATTCTCTCATTTTGATCTGTTTATCTCTATCCTCTCTTTCTTCTCTATCCTCTCTTTCTCTCACTTTAATCTGTTTTTCTTTCTTTTTCTGTTCTCTTTCTCCTTACTCTTTTTTCTTCTCCAGTTTTTCTCATTTTTTTCTCTTTCTTCTTTTTCTTTCATTTAACACAAAATATTTATTTGCATTTAAACAGATCTTTTTGATGATATATTTTTATAATTTACCATAACAGTTTTTGACATATAAGAGAAACATTTGTTTCCAAACTCAACCTCTATTGTTTGTATTTATGGTCAGACTTGGGCTCAAGCTTTAATTATATAACTCTAATCTAGTGACATCTGAGTCAGACTTTCTATTTTTCCATCATATTTCATACTGAATTAAGAGTGTATCGAGGAATGCATAAAGCTAACAATCACAAAATACTACAAATATTATTTGATTAACAAAGCAGAAACAGTGTTTAATTTTGCTTGTATAACAATATTTTCTTGTACTATAACCAAGATGATAATGAATACTAATTAGCATGTTTTTGCTATCCTCTTTTATTAGATTTAAAATTGATATTCAAACATTTTTGGATTACAGATGAGAAAAGAAACTAACTTCCTGTTGCATACAGGAATGGGATGTTCCTATCCTCCTAAATGCATGAACACCATTGGAGTAAGGTGTAGAGTAGAGAGTGATTATACTGACTAACAGTGTATCTACTTGACACAGAGGGTGAGTCTTATACTTGTTGATATATTATTATTCCCAACCTCCATTTTGATGATTACTCATGCAGTAATCTTTTCGGGTTACAGCACTTCTTATATATTTTCTTGCACTTCTTGTTTGTGGAACTCCCTTCTGTTTTCTTGCTTCCCTGATTACTATAATCTTCAAAAGTTTTAATGCAATGTCAATCTCCATCTTCTATCTACTTGATTTCCATCCATCTCTTATCCTTTCTTCAACATCCCAGTAGCTACAATCTTCAAAAGTTGAAATGCAATTTCAGTTGCCATTCTCTATCTTCTTGATTACCATCCATCTCTTATCCTTACTTTGATATCCTCTGTACCTTATTTTATCTCTTACTGTAACCCCCTGCACACCAGTAGCAGTCCTGCCTTGCTTGGGGTGAAATGATTATAAAATAAAAAAATATGTAGACGGATATATGAATGGAAATTAAGTTTTTACTTTATTTATAAATTTTCCACTTCAAAGTAACTGACTGACCAATTCTTGTTTTAAAACCACTAAGTTCATATGGGTGTTTGTGGTGCAGAACATAGCTCAGAACAAGAAATCGAAAAGCTGAATTTGTATTCCAGTTAAAATTGTTGCATTTATCTATGCACAAATATCCTGGGAAAGGTATTAATCCATCTCTTTTCTTTCCAGCTATGAGTTAAATAGCAGGACAGATTAAGTTCTGTAGCCTTGGTTGACAAACAGTTTACTGCAAAAAGTAAGGGCAACATACTGCAGGAAAATCTTCTGCCCAGTCAGACATGTCTCTTTTGAGACATGATTGTTCACCATGTATCACAAATGGCACTTAACGGGAGTTTCAATTGCAAATTGTTTTAACAGAGGACAGAAAGTGCAACACTTAAATTTAAAGGTTTATTATGATAGCAGAAGATGCCTTCAGTAGGCTAAGCAATGTATTTATGAACAGAAAAAAGTTTGTTTGAAACAAAGAAAAGTGGACTGAATTGTGACTTAATATCAGTTCTCAAAAATAGCACAGAATACTGAATAATCTCCTCAAAGATAAAGAAGAGACATGAAGCAACAGAAGTGTTCTACAGAAGGATGCTGATAATTCCACAGTTCAAACATGGGAGCAATGACAAAATTTTACAGAGAATGGAAACAAAAAGGAAACTTATACTTAACATCAGGTATTTGAAATTTCTAGGGTACTTAATGAGAAATGAGGGCTTGCAAAATTAGATACTCACAGGACAGATTAAAGGCAAGAGGGACAGAGGAAAACAACACATAACCTACTTAATGAGCTTGAGTAAATGGATAGTGGAGCAAAGCCTAACAAAAGCATGAAATTTGTTAAAAGCTTCTTTTTTTTTTTTTTTTTAAATTGTTTTACCCCAAGCAAGGTGGTACTGCTATTGGTGTGTAGGGGACAACATAGAAGAGTGAAAGTTTAAATAGGAGAAAAGCAAAGAGAAAGATGAAGCAGTTACAGTGGGTGTCTGAGAAGGGCAAGAGAAGGATTTAAATACCAGTGTGAAGACAGTTGTGAGAGTAGAGTGAGAAAGGAAAAGAACAAGATACATAAGGTCATGGGGAAAGGATGAAAGAAGGACAGGAGTCAAGTAGACAAGAGATGGGAATTGGCATTGCATTTAAATTCTTGGAGATTGTAGCTGTCTGGGAAGCATGAATTTGGAAGGGAGTTTCTCAGGCAGGAAGTACAAGAGAAAGGAAGCTCTTGGAGTAGAAGTAGCAGCTGCATTTAGTTGATTTAACTGTAAAAGGGTGGGATCTTGTTGTTAGTTTGGTTGATTGAGTAAATTCTTGTGGAGGGGAGTATCAGGGATAAGCTTATTGAAGCAGGAGCCATGAAAATATTTGTAGAATAAACAGAGGGAAGCCACATCCCACCAGTGAGAAAGTGGCTGGAGTTGAGCTGCCAGGTCAGGACCAATCATGTCAGAGGTTTTTCTTTTGGAGCCTGTCGAGAACCCTGAGATGAATGGCAGGGCGCCTGACCAGATATGCACAGTCAGATGGTTGATTTGTATATTTGGAAAATGAACTCAGATGGGGAAAAACTTCCTCACCTGACAGAGTGACCCAACCTTTCTAGCAGTCGATTGAGCTATTGATTCAGTTTAAGCTATTGATTCAATACAAAGAGCAGAAAATTATTGAGAGCCGTGATCACCTAAATCCTGAAAAGACATGGCACTTAGAATAAGTTTCAGAAAGGAATCTGAATTTTTTTTTGTTGTAGATTACCAATCATTACTGCTACTTCCAACTAAATATCCAGTAAATTATATTAACTTAAAAATAACATTTGTAAAATATGTCGATACGTGCATATACCAATTAAATATTTGATCAAATCTGGCTAATGAATTCAGAATATCGGTTTCTTCAATAACATTATCTTAGAACAGTACTTGATATATCTATCTTTTATTTATTTAGATTATAAACATTGTATGAGCAATTCATATATAAATTGAACAAATGGTGTTGTGCATCCATTGGGTAGGAATAACTACAAATCAGGAATTTTATAAATTCTGTAGAGTTTGGAGTTCAAATGTCTTTGCAAATATTTTATTATTGTGTGAAGTGAAGGTTTCATTACCAGTGACTTCATACATTCCAATCAGTTTCTTAATTACATCGCATTTCTATTCTCAAATGACCAATACGTTTCTTGGTACCAATTCCTTTTGTTTTCTTCTGTCTTCTTTAACTAGCATCATTCAAAGAACTGTCAATTCTTACACAACTCTAAAAGCAAGATCACTTGCTCATCTGCAATAGTTTCTTTTCCCCATTTTGTTTTTCCTATTCACTTTGACATTTCGTTGGACCATCAGATTTATTTCCCATCTAGGCTCACCTTGAAACAGGCTTTGATTCTAAAGTTCCCATGGCACCTGTCACACATACATCTTCAGAATCTTTGACAACTCCATAAAGAGATATGCATAACAGCAATTTTTATATAATCTGCTGAATGTGCACTACCATATTTTACTTCCATTGATAAAAAAAAAGCAATAATTTCTCCCTAAAACCTATTTTCCTTACTCTTTATTTAAAAAGAGCAGCCTTTTTTTATATAAACAAAGACTGTTACCAGAATTTATTATTCTTGTTATGATATCCATTAAGCTTTATTTTAAAATATTTCTAAAAAGTCATTCTTTTTCATATTACCTACAGGCAATAAAGACACTATGATGCTAAGGCTACAGAGTGTGAGAGAATATGAGAAAAAACTGTTAAAGATGGGGAAAACAAAAGAACAGTAATGAAACAAACAGGATAATGATTGATACTGATTTTAAATTTATGAAGACCAAGGAAGCTAGAACAGAAGTTTGAGAAGATATACTTAAGGAAAATTAATATCAGTCTGTTACCTGAGCTTAGACACCTATAATTTTTAATAATAGTGTTCCTTTAATACAAAGTACAAAAATCACTTAAGGTAGATTGTTACTAAACAAAATGAGTGGTATAAAATAACTAATGTATGAAGATTATGAAAATACTGAGGATAGATAACAATTGACCCAGGATTTTCAGGTGTTCTAGGAATGATCCATATCAGATTCTGGTCAATGAAGTAGTGGTTCCTGGGAAGAAGGACTGAATATAAGCCATCCCTCATGAGTAGCTGTAGGATGGAATATAAACCATCCCTCACAAGTGGCTGTAGGGTGGAATGTAAGCCATCCCTCACAAGTGGCTGTAGGGTGGAATGTAAGCCATCCCTCACAAGTGGCTGTAGAATGGAATGTAAGCCATCCCTCACAAGCGTCGTAGAATGGAATATAAGCCGTCCCTCACGAGTGTCGTAGAATGGAATATAAGCCGTCCCTCACGAGTGTCGTAGAATGGAATATAAGCCGTCTCTCACAAGTGGCTGTAGGGTGGAATATAAGCCGTCCCTCACGAGTGGCTGTAGAATGGAATATAAGCCGTCCCTCACGAGTGGCCGTAGAATGGAATATAAGCCGTCCCTCACGAGTGGCGTAGAATGGAATATAAGCCGTCCCTCACAAGTGGCTGTAGAATGGAATATAAGCCATCTCTCACAAGTGGCTGTAGGGTGGAATATAAGCCGTCCCTCACGAGTGGCTGTAGAATGGAATATAAGCCGTCCCACACAAGTGGCTGTAGAATGGAATATAAGCCATCTCTCACAAGTGGCTGTAGGGTGGAATATAAGCCGTCCCTCACGAGTGGCTGTAGAATGGAATATAAGCCGTCCCTCACGAGTGGCTGTAGAATGGAATATAAGCCATCTCTCACAAGTGGCTGTAGGGTGGAATATAAGCCGTCCCTCACGAGTGGCTGTAGAATGGAATATAAGCCGTCCCTCACAAGTGGCTGTAGAATGGAATATAAGCCATCTCTCACAAGTGGCTGTAGGGTGGAATATAAGCCGTCCCTCACGAGTGGCTGTAGAATGGAATATAAGCCGTCCCTCACGAGAGGCTATAGAATGGAATATAAGCCGTCCCTCACGAGTGGCTGTAGAATGGAATATAAGCCATCTCTCACAAGTGGCTGTATGGTGGAATATAAGCCGTCCCTCACGAGTGGCTGTAGAATGGAATATAAGCCGTCCCTCACGAGTGGCTGTAGAGTGGAATATAAGCCGTCCCTCACAAGTGGCTGTAGAGTGGAATATAAGACATCCCTCACAAGTAGCTGTAGAATGGAATATAAGCCGTCCCTCACGAGATGCTGTAGAATGGAATATAAGCCGCCCCTCACAAGTGGCCATAGAATGGAATATAAGCCATCCCTCACAAGTGGCCGTAGAATGGAATATAAGCCATCCCTCACAAGTGGCCGTAGAATGGAATATAAGCCATCCCTCACAAGTGGCTGTAGAATGGAATATAGGCCATCCCTCACAAGTGGCTGTAGGGTGGAATATAGCCGTCCCTCACAAGTGACTGTAGAATGGAATATAAGCCATCCCTCACAAGTGGCTGTAGGGTGGAATATAAGCCGTCCCTCACAAGTGGCTGTAGGGTGGAATATAAGCCATCCCTCAAAAGTGGCTGTAGAATGGAATATAAGCCGTCCCTCACAAGTGGCTGTAGAATGGAATATAAGCCATTCCTCACAAAAGTGGCTGTAGAATGGAATATAAGCCTTCCTTCACAAGTGGCTGTAGAATGGAATATAAGCCGTCCCTCACAAGTGGCTGTAGGGTGGAATATAAGCCGTCCCTCACAAGTGGCTGTAGGGTGGAATATAAGCCGTCCCTCAAAAGTGGCTGTAGAATGGAATATAAGCCGTCCCTCACAAGTGGCTGTAGGGTGGAATATAAGCCGTCCCTCACAAGTGGCTGTAGAATGGAATATAAGCCGTCCCTCACAAGTGGCTGTAGAATGGAATATAAGCCGTCCCTCACAAGTGGCTGTAGAATGGAATATAAGCCGTCCCTCACAAGTGGCTGTAGAATGGAATATAAGCCATCTCTCACAAGTGGCTGTAGAATGGAATATAAGCCATCCCTCACAAGTGGCTGTAGAATGGAATATAAGCCGTCCCTCACAAGTGGCTGTAGAATGGAATATAAGCCATCCCTCACAAGTGGCTGTAGAATGGAATATAAGCCGTCCCTCACAAGTGGCTGTAGAATGGAATATAAGCCATCCCTCACAAGGTTACATAAAAGATTTTCAACCCTGTCATGTCTGGAAAATGAGGATTGGGCAACTGTAATGATCCATTTTTTGTTTGATCTGACTTTTGTAAAGACAAGGCATGGCAGGAGGAGTCAGGTAGTTTCTGAACCAGTACAAGGATCTGACTATTTTTCCAGCATCTTTGATGACATATTGTATATATGAGTGCCACAAGATCTGAGATGAACTTGAATACCAACAAACATTCAAATCAAAGAGCATATTAGAGAGTGAAATCATTTACTGTCACTTGAAAGAATTCAGGACCTGATCAGAGAATTAAATGTTATTAGTTTAGTTTTAGAGGGATTGAAGGTTACAAGCCAGTTTTCCCAACATTGGGCTGTTAGAGCTAAATTAGAAGAGAGATCAGCTGTCCTTTTCTGATCATATTAATTTTTCTAGGTTTACCCATAGACTGTCATCTGTATAGATATTCACTAATGATCCTAAGCATATTAATATTAAGTAAAAAGAAAGTAGGGCATCTGGCAGAGGTGGAAAGTATGTGTGTCCCAATTTTAGCCATGAGCCGAACCTTGTTAGATAATTATGAATATTAGCTTAAACCAGCATAAAACTAAATGGGATTAAGAAGATTGTATTTTATTTCTCTTCTTCTATGTGTTGTGTCCTTTCAGGATGTAGGCAATCATGGCTTTTCACAACTTCCTATCCCTTGTAGTTCTTAACACCCATTCTCTTAATACTTTGCCATCCATCTGCTCAAGTCAATCAAGTACGTCTTGCATTGCTCTCCTTCCTTCTATCCATCCTGTGAGTATCACATTTTTCAAGCCCTCCTTCCTCATTTCAAGTCTCAGAAACTTCGGCTGTCTTTTCTTGATATTAAATATCAGTCTCACATGTTCAGTCCATGATATACTTAGCATTCTTCTGTATAACCACATTTTGGTTGCTTTCCTTCATCTTTGATGAGATTGTCCAGCATTAGCTGCTATATTGAAGAAGAGACATCACATAACAATCCAATATTGTCTTTTTTATTCCCAGCAAAATTTTCCTGTCTCTCAATACTCTACTCAGCTTCTTGAATGCATCATTGGTCATACCAATTCACCTTTAAATCTCAGTGTCACACTTTCCATCTTCTCTTAGAACATTTCCCAGGTATTTAAATTTCTGCAACTGATTCATTTTAGTATCTCCAGTTTGTAGTTGGTATTTTGGGCTCCTCTTTTTACTGATGGCCATGCATTCAGTATTCTTGTAGTTTATATGTAATTGGGTGTTCATAGGATTTATTTTGAATTTATTAATTTTCTCCTGTCAGTGTCATTTGTTTATTAAAGAAAGATATTGTTGTGATTTCTTCAATTCCTCTTAAAGTTTTTACTTTTTCATTTTACCGATTATTTATCCCCAAAAGTAAAATAGATAAAAATATCATGTTTTAACCATATAAGAAACAAATGATGATAAAATATTTAAATACAAAGTCTACCTCCAAATTATCCAACCATTTAATAACAACGAAAACTAGCCCACCTAGAGCAGCTGCATCTTGATCTTTTTCAGAAAAATTTTTTAGATTACCATCAACTGCCTGTTTACATTCTCCTTAATCTCATCCAGGGAATTTAAAAAAACACTAAAAGACTTCATAAGGCAAATTTAGAGTGAAGGAAGATTGGCATTGAAGGGTGTGTGTGATGTTTTGACAAAATACTTTGTATGAGATGTGAAGAATTTTTTTTTTTTTATAGAATAATGTTCACCCTGTACAAAACCCCAGGACCACCCATGGCAAAGGGTTATGTTAAGGAGTAGTTTATATGGATAGGAGAGGAAGATAATGGTTAACTTTAGACTTGAGCAGATGAAGATTCTAAAGATGGAGGAAATATCATCTCAAAAGTCAGTTCCACAGTGATGTGGTTTGTAGGAAGAATCTGTTTGAATGGAACTTACTTTTCCCCAATGTATTACAGAGGGAACATGGGCAGTTTGCTACTATATGAGTGGCATGGCGGGTCCAAACTGTGAAGGTTAGACTTGGTAGAATCAAGCAATGTAGTTTGTCCAAGCACTATTTATAATAATTGTGATAGAGCAGTGAGAGACTCACCATATCCTGTCTGTGAGGGAGAGGTTGAAGGGTGGAAAATAATTCTTATCAAACGAGGGCTCAGAGATGCTTTTAAACTCTATATGGACTGGAAAGTGAGGGCCTGACAGACAAATGTTAGCCATTTTCTCAATCAAGGATTTGGCAGCACTGTCCAATGTCTCAATGTAAGTTGTACGATTCACTCTACAGCTTTGTAGGAAAAAGTGGTGAGATACAACATGGCCCTCATTGCTTATGATCCACAAGACTATTACAGACAATAGAAAATACTTTTATTTGAGTAAAACCAAAGTATATAAGTCTCCTCAGGGTGGTTGATTATGTTTAGAAAGCACTTTGACCAGATCACATATTTCTCTTGGGGTACTATTGAATATGAACTAAAATCTTGTCACCTCATAACCCTCTTTTTTATGATATAGTTTATCCTGTACAAGGCCCAGGAGCCACTTGTGGTAGAGGATTACACTAAAGGGTAGTTTATATCGAGTTGAGGGGAAGATGAAGGTTGACTCTGGACTTTAACCAGTTAAGATTGTAATGATTGAGGAAACATCTGCTTTGGAGTTGTTCCATAGGGCCATGGTATGCGAGAAGAAGCTGTTTGAGTTGAACCTCTCCCCGATGGAATACAAAGGGAGTGTGGGTGGTTACTATCTAAGTGGTATGGCAGATCCTAGCTAAGAATGTTCATTTGAGCATTTTCCATGGTAGAAGTGATAGAGCAATGACAAACCTTGAAGAGTCATCTGTCCATCATGACTGGTGCTAGTTTAGGGTCTATTCAGCAATGATGGAATGTAACCAGTTTTGTTTTGGAGACATATTTTTTAACATAACCAACCAGTTTTACCCCCCAATAGAAATTTTGTGTGAGGTCAGAAGAGAGGTCAGCTGTCAATCTCCGATCTTCAAGACTTTTGAAAGAATATCTGTATACTGCTGTATCGTCAGCATAGATTTTAACAAAAAACTGGAGTATATTCTTAGGTAGTTAATTTAAGCAAATCAGAAAAACATTTTTGTCTAAGAAGTTATCCATGGAGAATACCTGCATTGACCCCTGGGGCCTTATAGGATTGGCTGTTAATAACTACCTGTTAGAAAGGATTTTACAATAGACAAAGTTCTTCTCATGATTCCATACCTTGTGCAATAAACCTTTCTGCCACATCTTGTCAAAGGTCTTGAAAATATTTTATGCTATTGTTCTTGTGTTATGAGTTTCATAAAGGGCTTCACTGATTCTGTACATAATGGTCAGTAGTGGATCAGGCTGATCAAAACCTGTACTGCTCATTGCATAAGAGGTTGTTCCTATCCAAGTGCTCGACATCCTTCCTGTTGATAACGGTCTCAAAAAGTTTGCTGATGATGCTGAGGAGACTAATTGATCTCTACTGAGAGTGTGAGGATCAGTTGCCAGTGTTCTTGAAGCCTGGACATATTCTTGCCATCTTCCACATGTTTGGGAAAGATTTCTACTTCAAGCAGCAGTTAAATAATTCTGCTGAATCGAGGATAATTCTGGGTTGATATTCTTAAAGATGACCACTGAAATTTTATCCAAGCCAGTGTCTTTTTTGATAAGTCTAGAAACTTCTTTTTACTGAAATTACTGAGATTGTACATTGTATTCAAAAAGTTCATAACTCTGTGAAATTAGATTTTGAATCCCTTTATGGATATAAAAATAAAAGTATACTGCTTCTCAAAGATCACAATTTGGAGGTTTACAACTATGTCCACAATTATTTTCGTGGTATTTGTCTTTGTAATGATTGTTGTCCAACAAACCTTCTAACTGAATTTTATTGGTTAAAAAATATATAGATAATTCCTATAAGGTTATAGTTGACAAGAAACCCAGAAAATAGAGGGTCATTGCCAATAAGCTCCAACAATCAGATATGTGGTGCATGAAGACATCAGATACATAACAAAATACAACCACCTAAATTGCAATGGTCATGGGCTCAGTGCCTACATCAAAGACAGATAAGGGCACTTACCTCCCATATATGTGTTTCTGCATGGCACTTATCCATAGTAATACATTCATCTTTACTCTGTATCATTCCCAGGATAAAGAGTATGTAGGGTTTAATTCCTATAAACTTGTCTTGCTAAATTAACTTGACAGTGTCTGACTATTTTATTGATATTATCAAGGCAGATACAAAGTATTGAGAAATTAGATATAGAAGAAAATGAATACCTGATTGTAGTTTAAGAATTTTAAGGATGATGATTTGTTTATTGAAACAAAATGTCAAAGCAGATAACCATCAGTTATCAATTATGATCCTTTAATAGGCAAGAATTAGAAGAAACCAATCATCAACATTTGAAAAGTTTCGAAGGGGCTTAAATCATTGCAAGTTAACATAGGGAGAAAAGACAAAAAATGAAAAGGTGACCACATGTAATTGTGCGATAAAAACTTGATTAAAAAATGAGGTACTTTTGATACACCCTCGTTCTTCCTGGTTGGAAATTATGGGGTAGTGATTTGTTCAAGTGCTCCCTCATCTATTATGTTCATGAAACATTGATAGAAACATATAACAATATTAAATTACAGTTTTGGTGGTCTGCCTTATGGTTAAAATAGTTGCATATTTTTCACTAGGTCAGAATTCAAGCTGACCCTTTCTACTTAAAAGATAACAAAACCATCTTCGTATGCTCAGTTAAATTTCTATGATATTAAACTAAATTTAGTAAATGTAATGAATCATTTATTCATAAAAAAAAAGTAATATACAAACTATTTCATATGGCTGAAATAGTCATCTTTTTTACCACTAGTACTCGATAAAAGCCAGGATTTGAAATGCTATTTTTCAAGTAGGTCAGACCTAAGTGCTCACAGTTTTTTTTTATCCTTCCTTTCCTATGTGCTGTGTTTCTTCAGGAAATAGGTGATCATGGCTCTTTACAATTTCCTTTTTTTTGTAGCTATTAATAAATTTTAACTTTTTGTTATCACTCCTAAACCTTCTTCCGCCATCCATTTACCCAAGTTTACTTGGTAGATTATGTATTGTTTTCTTCTTTACCTTTTGTCTTTATAAGACCCTGTAAGTACCAAATTTTCCAAGCCCCCTTTTCTCATTATGTGCCCTGGAAATTTCAATTCTCTCTTTCTGATTTTAAGTATAAGTATCTTTTTAGTTTCTATTTTCTCTAAAACTTTGATGAATGCTTACATGTTTAATCCATGAAATTCTCTGCATCTTTCCATAAAACATTTTTATTGCCTCAAGTCTCGTTTTTATTTTTAAGAGTGTTGTCCAGCATTCACAGGCATATAGGATAACTGATATTATATAACAGTTCAGTGTGCCTTTCTTTGTTTCCACAAAAAATTTTTCTGTTTCTAATATATTGCTTAGATTTGGGAGGGCATCTTTCACTATTTCAACACATTTTCAGAATTGTTCATAAACTATACAAAACATAGTTTAGTAATATATCTGTAAAGTATTCAATATCAATCTCACTCCTTTGTCATGAATAGAATAGTCAAAATAGATGGCATTCGTCTAGTCTATGTAAGCATGCGGACTATATTATATCATGTGTAACATTACCAACAAAGTAGAATAAAGCTTACCTTCAAGTTTATTCTGGCTTCCATTTTTATTACAATTTATTCTACTTTGTTATGGAACATTACCTGAAACCCAATTGTCTAGACCTTGATACATCTGATTCGGATTTTTCTGTCAAATGGCATCTTTGAAGAAACATGTTTGAAGAATTACTCACAGCTCTGCAATTGTCATCAAACATGTTTTTGACAGGTACTGAACAATTTACTCTTCTATTACATCAAGTTTCCACTCCAATTTATAGAAATCTGTTTGAATATGAGAATTATGAAACTGCCTTGACCATTTTAGATGTCATGTTTGTCAAGAAAAAGAATACAATTTTGCTACCAGGTGTCAACAGCCTGAGGAAAGCCTTGAGAAGTACCTTCAGATTCTAAAGACATTAATTCAGGAGTGTGAATTTACAGTTATAACTGCAAACCACTCAGGTGATGTTTTCATTAGGGATGCATTCATTAATGAAATACAGTCTAATCAAATAATACAAAGACTATTAGAGAATAAAAAAACTAGACTTGTCAACAGTGTGTGAATAAGCCCTTACAGGACATGGCACAGAAGCAATTGGTCTTCTATCTACAACCTGAGCCTTAAGGAATCTAGCCTCAGCAGGGAATGTATCTAATTGTATAACTACCTCAGAGGGACATTAACTCCTGGTTTGCAAAACCATTCTGACCCACTTAGGTGATCTTGTGCCATATACGTCAAGTCCAGATCCTTTACAAAATATATATAAATCTGAATATTCCTTCTTCTTCTATGTGACATGTTTCTTCAGGATGTAGGCGATCATGGCTTTCCACGTCTCCCTATCCCTGGTAGCTCTTAGCACACTTTCTCCTGTTATCCTACCCAAACCTCGCTCTGACATCCACCTACTCAGGCTCTTCAATATTTTATCCACTGCTTTCCTTTGTCTCTCTTTGCCTCTTTCTGACCTGTGAGATTCTCCAAGTCTTCCTTCCTCATCACATGTCCCAAGAACTTCAGCTATCTCTTCCTGATGCTCAACAGAGTTCAATATAACTCTAGTTATGACTACTAATGCATACCATGAAAGAGGCTTTACCCAACATCTGAGACAGATACCCAATCTTCAAACACCAAGTGGATGAAGTGCCAAAGAAAACGATAACATTTTGAGGTAACATCTTTTAGCTAGAAGCCAGCCAAACAAGACAGTTCCAAAATATTGTCAGATCCTGAAGAGCCTATTCTGGAGATATATGCCAATAATGAACCATCAAGATGCCCTTAAAGAACCTGCAGAAGCCCAGGTCAGTAGGAGGACTTTATTCTCTATGAATAAGTAGATAGGTGAGGGAGAATGTAGTATCAAAAGTACTCCATACCAATCTCACCTCATTGTTATGAATGGAATAGTGGAAATAGATGACATTCATCTAACCTAAATAAGCAAGAAGACTGTTATACCATGTGTAACTACAAGTACCAATAAAGTAGAACAAAGTTTACCTTTGTTTATTCTGGCTTTCATTTACATTACAGGCAATATAAAAATTAATTTTCAGGCTTTGATGATTGATTTTTGGAACCCAAAGGATTTTTGATTAGGAATAACTAGCAGCATCAATCAATTTGTTTTTATAATATTGAGTTATTATATTGTAAATTAGTATTTAACATTGATTTGTAATCTACCAAACATGCTTTCGTGAATAGAGCAGTATTTCTTGACCATTTTTTACTTTAGAGTGCACTTCAAATTTTAATGAGAAGAAACTAATCATATTTGAAAATATGAATTTTTGATTTAGTATTCCCAAAAGTAATGTACAGTTTTCATTTAAATGAATTTATAAAGAATCTGCTATTTCTTTTGATAGAAAAGTCATTATTGACTGATTTAAATATCTTGAAGAAAGCAAAAGAGATAGTATTATCTATGTTTTCTTGAAGATTAAAGAATTTAGCATTCAGTTTAAATATCAAATGGCAAAGACAGGGCTTAGACATGAAAGGCATGAGTGTGATGTCTTCAGAGTTTTCAACATAAATATTTTTTAAAATATAAATATAAAAATCATTTGTAAATTACATTTCTATTGTCAGTTTTTTTTTATACAAGTCAGTTGTGTCCAGTTCATCTCAATCATTGCCAATTTGGAAAACACGGAAAATTGTTTTTGGGGATCTAATATATTATCTAGATGTCTTACCAGCTTTCAGTTTACCTGTATCACTATTATAAGTCTTTTTTAATACAAGTCATTTTTATGCATGTTGGATCCATAAAAAAAAGTAAATATTTTTTGCTTGGTTCATCTCCAGGCTGACAATGTTTGAATCATTGCCAGGTTGACAAAAAACTAACAAAGTTGCTTTCACAGATTTAAAATATTATCCCGAAGACTTATGAGCTCTCATTTCATCTATATGCTTATTAGAAGTTTTTTTTTTTTTTTTTTTTAAATATAAGCGAGTTGCATCAAAGTTAGAGCCATCAAAAAAAGAAAATATTCTTGCTCAGCTAATCACTATGCTGACAATTGTCTAATCATTGCCAAGTTGAAAAAAACTAAAGTTACTTTGCATGATTTAATATTTATGAGTTCTCAATTCATCTATATCGCTATTATAAATTTTTTTCATATAAGTCAAGTTTGGGAGATTGTTGCAAAGGAAATAGTGTCTTACCATGTAAAACTAAGTGAAAGCATGTTGTATGTATCTTATGTCGAGAATGCCAGAAAGCATGCATGTAACTCTTGTTCATATATGAGAATGTCATGTAAATTTTTGCTCACACCGAAACCAATCAATGACTTCTCAACCTAGATATAAACAGTTACTACATTTGACTGGTGAACTGGTTTTAAAAATTGTTACACAGTGTGAAGGAGAATTTTTTGTAATGAGTATCTGCTGTAGCAAATTTTATTCCTTCAAAATTCTACTACAAGCTATTTTAGTATCATGAGGGATAAGGTGTTTGACATTGCATTGATACTTGAGTTTAATGGTTCAGTTACTAAACAGTCAGTGACTAAATGGATAGAGTAGAACTTGTTTGTAATCTGGGTGGAATCAAGGAGATTGAACCTGTTCTTCTATTTAGATTAAAGAATGGGTCATTGGCTATCAATCAGCAAAGTACAGAGCAAAAAATAGATGCCAAACAAATAAAATGAACCCTGTAGATTGTCTTTGTGTATGATCGATTACTAGCCTATGAGTAGTTTGGGAAGTAGCAGCTGTGCCTGAATGAGTCTCTTGACATGTTTCTTGCTGATATAAAGAAACTAGCAGAACTGTTTGCTGAAATATCTGAGTAAGGACTGACATATGTGTTCATAGCAAGATTGCCAGCACATGTCAAGCAACTATTACATGTATCTTCTAGAATTGAAGAGATGACTACAAGTCAACAGATGGACCAAGCCTGGGCTATATTGAAGTATCAGACTGTGACTGAGTAAAGGGCTACAGCTAGCATCTCAGCCTTGGCAGCCTGATAAACTGTCAACTGTTAAACATTGAGAGGGCATGGAATGCTATTGGTCCTTCCAAAGGACTGCTTTGTTTGACAAGAACATGCACAAGCCTGTCAGCCACAAAGAACATGCTCAACGATGTGATGCTTTCTGGTTTCATGGGTTAGGCCACAATGCTTAAGTTTGTCAAGGGAAAAAAGGAAGGGGATAAGATGTCAGTACTGGTATCTTCTTCAGGTGAGTTGTGAATGAGGTGCTACCTGCATTAGACATCCACATGAATTGAATCAAGAGAGTGGTATTGATGGACACTGATTGCTCACAGTCACTCACAAATAAGTGGGACTATCAATCCTGGCAAGAGAATGAAGTGGATGTACGTACTATAAACCATCACACCCTCAAATACAGCAAAGTTGGAAGCATTAAGTTTGATGTGGACAATGTAGCTCCCTTAATCTCATGGTCTTGTTAGTGGATGAAGAGCTATTGAATTTTTAACTGTAGTTTGAGTTCAACATTATTAACAAGCTGGGTAGACTCTAAATAACGGAGTTAGTTTCCCAAGCAATTTCTGTGTTGAATTCAACCCAAACAAGAAGATATGGGTCCCATCAAAGTTGTCAGGTGGTCAAATACCAGAGAATTTGCAGAACAGTATGCTTTAGTGCCCAATACCAAAAGGCTTCAAGGAAGAATATGACTTCAAACTTCAGATTTAGCTAGATAATGATTGGTTGCAGGCTTAACCAGAAAAATTTTGTTGATGGCAGTGGTACAATAAATAAAAGTGTGGCCAGTATTAGACTATCAGGGACTAAATGAGTGCCTAGATGCACACACAGCTAATGCTGATGTGTCTGCACAAAAACTGAGGGAATAACACTAAAACGTACCTGATGTTGCCATCCTTGACTTAAGGTAGGTCTACTTGCAAGTGCAGGCCCACAAGTCACTTTGAGCTTTTTAAACCATGATCCTCAAGGGGTAAAATTATTGCCTAACATGAATGGGGTTGGAGTTGAATATTAAACTAGTCATCATGAAAGCTGTGCTATCATAAAAAAAAAAGTCATTCTGACAGGCAACCTCATCATATTTATAATGATGATGATATTTACAGTGACAAGAGTATGACTTTTGCAGACAATGTAAAACAGCACTTGGCTACATTTGGTCTGACCTGTAAGAATTTGCGTATCAAGGGGAAAGGTCACTTAATGACGTTCCATCAGTTCCTGAGGTCATGATGTGATGCAACGTCTTCTCTTGGTGTGGAAAGCTGGTGGATCACTTTCCTGTGTGTGGTTGGCTCAGTGTTGCTGAATCAATTGTTCAATACATAACAATGTCAATCATGTCTGGCTGGAATGTTTCAGTGAAAGATGCTCACCTTAAGAACATGATTTGGGAGATGGCAGAAAAGAATACTCCAGAAATGACCCTGCACATGGCAAGTGGTACAAAAACTGACAAACTTTTTGTGGGTTGATGCACATTCTCTTGCTACAAGGGTTTCATTGGAGGTTGATGCAAACATTGTAGAGGATGAATATTGGCTGCAGCCTGTGAGTGACATGCAACATATAAATCTAGCAGAATTGGAAGCTATCCTGAAGGATGTCAATTTAGCACAACATTGGGACACAAAATGTCTGCATTTCTTCATGAACTCCACATGTGCACACCAGTGGGTGTTGCAACGGAAATTTAGGTGACAAGTGAGCTGCTGACCCAGAGATGTTTGAGTACTTTTGAAAAGATAATCCAAGAGTACAAGTAATTCATCGCCATAATTGTAGTGGATGAACCCACAGAAATGCCACAACAACCTATATGAACTTTGATGGTAAATTAAATCTTTCCAGGCCAGATAAGTGCCATACATTTCCAATGTGGACATCCTCATCTCAGGCAGATGCTGTATTTTAAGTGAAGTTCACTTTTGACATTCAAGGCAGTCATCAGGGCAGAGTTCAGTAAATTTAAAGAATGCCGGTTTATTGATCCAGCCTCAATTCATCAGCCATGTCAGTCAGTTAAGTACCATATGTGATACACGCTTTAGGCAATCATATCTCGAAAGAGACATGACTGACTGAGCAGAAGATTATCTTGCAGTAGGTTGCCATTGCTTTCTGTGGTAGACTGGTTGCCAGCCAAGGCTATAGAACCCAATCTATCTTATTATTTAACCCATAACTGGAAGGAAGAGACATATTAATACCTTTCCCAAGGGTATCTGTGCGTAAGTGAATGCAAGGAATTTAACTGAAATTCCTCAGCCATGAGGCAACTAAAATGTAACTAGAATCTAAACTCACTTGGAAATTGATATCACCCATTATAGTTCACAACACTTCCTTACACTGATTGACTGTGGCCCCAGTCAATTTGCAAGACTCAAGAAGCATTACCCAATAGGTGAAAATCATCTTTCTAACAAGTCTCACTATCAGAAATTCTAACTGACAATGACAGTGCATATTGCAGTAAGTTCTTTAAAGATTTCTTAGATGACTAGGGAGTCAAATTTTGTTTCCATTGCACATATATTCCTGCAGAAAGGTCTCATTGGAGCATGAAGAGAATTTCATCAAGAAAGCACTGTTCAATAATTGAGACAGTATACTGGCATAATATCATGCCAAAGAACAACACATCATCCACTGTTGATTCACTTTTACCAACTTTGAGTGAAAGAATAGTTATTAGATTACCACCTGATCATTGTAAGAATCACTTCATTTACAGAGTTGGCAACAGAGTGTGGATGAAAACGCCAAGTGGTCGGTGTACATCCAGGTATCGAGTGTGTTGCATGACAGATATTGTTAGTCCACAAACAATAAAGTTCAGCAAATGCCTTTTCATAGACTCTGTTATATTGACATGTGACTCTGATGACAATTTATCATCTGAAAGTGATCACTTAATTGAATTTTATGAATGCAATGCTTCCACAGATACGGAGGTTCCAGAATATATCTGATGAGTCTTCAGGAGACAACTCTCCAACGCCTGTAATAAAGATGGTCCCATTACAATGAAGCATGAGGGTAAAATAACCCACTCTAAGCTGTCTTATTTCTGATCGTGAGATAAGAGGAGAGTGTAGCAAAGAAAATGGTGACTTGCCATATAAAACCAAACAACAATGTGCCGTGTGTATTCGCCATCAAAAAGAAAGGAAATGTATACATGACTCTTGTTTATATTTGAGGATGTCATGCAAATTGTTACTCACACCTCGACCAATCACTGACCTAGATGTAAACAGGCGTTGCACATGACCAGTGGATTGCTTCTACAAATCGGTACACAGTGTGAAGGAGAACTGCTGTATCAAATTTTATCCCTTCAAAATTCTACTACAGAGATTTAATATATTATCCAGAAAACTTATCAGCTCTCAATTCATCTATGCTTCTAATATTAATCTTTTCTTATAAGACAGTGTGCAGATAGAACCATAAAAGTTTTTTTATTTCTAAGCTAATCTCTATGCTAACAATATTTCAATCATTGACAAGTTAAAAAAAAAACCTTTGGCAGATTTCATATATTATCCAGAAGACTTATCAACTGTATCACAATTGTAGGATTTTTTTCATGTTAATCAGATGAATGCAAATTGGAGCCAATAAAAAAAGAAAATATCCTTGCTTGGCGTATATCCATGCTGACAAAAGCTAACAAAGCTGCTTTGGGTGATTTAATAATATTATTTTCTAGAAGACTTATCAGCTCTAAATTCATCTATGTTACTATTATATATTTTTTTCAGTTGCATGGAGATTGGAGCCATCAAAAAATAATTTCTTACTTACAATGTTTCAATCACTGAAAATTTGAAAAAAACTAACAAAGATATTTTGAGAGATTTAATATATTATCCTGAAAATTTATTGATTGTATTGTTATGATTATCTTTTTTCATAAGTCACTTGCATGCTGATAGAAGCCATCAAAAAAATATTATTCATACTTGGCTAATCGCTTTTCTGACAATGTTTTAATTATTGCCAAGTTTTTAAAACAAAACTAACAAAATAGCTTTGTGCGATTTTATATTTTATCCAGAAGACTTATCACTTCTCAATTCATCTATATCGCTATTACACTTGTTTTTTTTTTTTTTCATATACGTTAGTTGCGTGTAGATTGGAGCCATTAAAAAAGAAAATGTTCCTGTTTGATTCATCTCCATGCTGACAATGTTTTAATCTTTGATAAGTTGAAAAACTAACAAAGTTGCTTTGGGATATTGAGTATATTATTCAGAAGACTTGATAAACTCTGGTTTCATTTGTGTGTAGCATGAATGGGAATATCTTGGTCATATCAATATTTTTAGACCACATAATATAGAAAGACTCCTTAGAAAATTGGACACTCACAAAACAGATTGAAAGCAAAAAGGGACAGATGAAAACTGTGCATATTCTCTTTTATGAGCTTGTGTAAATTGACGTGCCAAGGTTTAGGAGAGATAACAAAAAATCAAAATTTATTAAAAGCTCCATGATTGCCTACATCCTGTATTGACAATGCATATAAATTTATACATAACATTTTTTTCTTCACAAAAACTCACCCAATACAAGCCCTAAGAGCCACTCAAGTTAGATGGTTACTGAATGTGTGTGATATGAACATAAGAGGAGGTAGTAATCAGGAGGACAGTAGATAAGAAAATAAAATTCCAAGGATATGGCAGATACATAAATATTGACTAGACTTGAAAAATTTAAGATTGTAGTGTTCAGGGAAGTATTCCTGTAGGAGACTGTTGCATGAATTAGTGATTCTTAAGAAGAAAATTTTATCTTAGAATACCCTTCTTTCCTATCAAATATATAGAGAATAAGGAGGATTCAACCCTGTGAATGTAGCAGAGATGTAAATGTCAGAACTGGCAGCAGGTAAGAATAAAGCTTCTGTGAACATTTGCCATGGAAATAGCAATAAAGTAGCTATATGTCAACAAATATAGAAAGATTCAACTTCTCAGTTATTATTCTCTAGATTTATAGAACATTTTTCATTGTTTTCAGGTGAAATTGATATAAAGAAATAAATCAAAACATTGGAGCTGATCAAAGTTTTAAAAAATTTGTATCTTTACTACATTCAAATGTGTAATTTTGTTTAACACATCACTGAAATCAATGACACACACATAGATATTCTGAAAGGTGACATTTCAATGAGTCTTTTTCTACAAGTCGTTAGTCCTGGGTATGATAATAAACAACATCCTGTAATAAACCGTCTTATCAGGAGATAAGAGATTTTGAGGAGCATGAAGCCTCCTCTTAATTGTTGTTTCCGGGTTCACTCTGACCTAGTATGATAGCACTTGTTTGGGTCCCAACTGTAGACAAATAGTGATTCCCCCACAGTAAATAAACAGAACACTATGAAAGTATAAAAATACATTTTTATATTAAAATGGCCAATACCTGTTCGTAACAATACATTTTATAGTAGAATCATCAACAATTCATTTTATCTGTAGTTGAAGGCATACAGTCAAATTTAAAATATTTAGATTTTGGCATTAAATAATGCATAGAGATAGCAGATCAGCTTTAATCATTTTCCACCACCATGAATTTGCCTCTGTATATCCATTTTTATAAATGATTTCTTTGTAATTGTTTAGATGAGTCACTTGCTATAGTATATGGACTTAAATTTGAATTTACCCAGAGAACACTAACCATGGGTATATAGTACCCAGTACAAATGGCACCATTTTAATTACAATTTAATTAAATTTTCAGTACCTGATTTTCTGAGCCAAATAATGTTTTTCAATTTTTATTAATGTTAACTTAAAGTACAAATTTTGAAGTGTCTGCATGTGAAATATTTCAAATAAAGATTTATATTTTATATTTTTTGAGGTTTTCAAAATCAGGTATCATGGTTAGTAGTGGTGTAACTTTAATTGATGGCTAGTGTTCCAGGGTTAAGCACAGTACTAGATTGGTGTCAAGATGTCAATTTACAGCTGAGCTGGCCAGATGTAGTTCTACACTAACAGTTTCTTTTCTCAGACTTCTTGCTCTGTGGAACTCCATGCCTCCCAGCCAATTTTAATCTCCAAAAATTTATATCAAATATCAATCATTATTTCTTGTTCTCATGATACTCTTTTCTATTTCCATTCATTATTATTCTTTCTGTTCCTAATTCTTTCACACCTTGTAACCCATTGTGTCTTAGCAGCTTTACTGGCTTACATGAGGTAAAACCAATTATAAAAATTATACAAATTGTACAATTCATGTGTGGATTGTGAATTTGAAATGTTTTTACATTAACTGTTAGCACTCTTCATTATTACTATTACTTTTATTTCTGCTTTATTCTTTTTCAAGTCAGTCAGTTGAGTGCAATACATGATACACACTTGGGCGATCATGTCTCGAAAGAGACATGACTGACTAGGCAGAAGATTATCCCGCAGTAGGTTGCCATTGCTTTCTGCTGTAGACTGGTTGCAAGTCAAGGCTATAGAACCCAATCCATCCTGTTATTTAACCCATAACTGGAGGGAAGAGACGGATGAATACCTTTCCCAAGGGTACTTGTGCGTAAGTGAATCCAAGGAATATCAACTGGAATTCAAACTCGGTGTCCCGATTTGTCGTTCCGAGTCGATATCCACTGCACCACAATGCACATCTTTTTCAAGGCTTCTCACATGACATATCATTGTTAATTTCAAAGTTGTTTTCTGTTGCCATAGCTGAATATGACAGCACAACTATGAAATTCAAACAAATTCAAACTCAAGGATTGGTGTTACCTTCAGTGGCAGGATTAGGATTTTTGTACAGCAAATGAAGTCATATGTAGGGTGATAAAGGCTAAGTGAAAATACAAGGAATGATACACATCTGATGCTATTTTCTGCAATATTGGTTTCTCACCCCACCACCACCATCTTACATCATTTACAATTTTGATCTTTTATTAATGTTGAAAAAGAAAAAAAAGGAACTGAGAAACTTCCTAGCAAGGCTGGAGCGGCTTTATTATCGTTTTCCAGTTTCAATAGCGTTCAGTCTTTTATGCATTTTTGATGACAAACTCTTTCTCATAGACACTTCATTGCAAGCCTATCACTAGTCTATTTATTCTGTTCAAATCATACTGAAATTAAGCAGCATCTACCTCCATTCAGTATTTAGATGAAGGCCCATTTGGAAAAAAATGGCTACTGTAAGTGACCTTTTACAATCCAAGTTTAATCTGTAAATAATCCAGAAAGATTATAAAAAGACCATAAAAATGAATCAGTCACTTCTGTATCACTATTTTAATGGCACAGGTTTAGATTAGCGCATTAATCTTTAAGTACACTAGTTCAGACCTTAACAACTTGGATATGCCATGCTATTTCCACAGAGTTAAATCACCCTCATTTCCTTCTGTTTTTAAAAAGTAAGGAGAATTATTTGTAGAGTTTTACTTCCCATAAACTGCATCTTTGCAGAACAGACCAAAATGCAAATGCTTCCCTTAACATTAGTGTTTAACTTTTTCAAATCAAGGATTGTTATCTATCATTGTTACGGCCCTCTAGCATACGTAGTGGTGTGTTTAAAAGGACTGATGAAAGCCACACAACATGTAAAAAACATTTATTTCACATATAAATACAGCCCTGTGAAAATAAAAACATTAAAAATGAAAATAAAATACAAAAGCAATACATTTTGAAGGTACAAAAAAAAAACATTAAAGAGAAAAAAGTTTTAGGGAAGTTTTATACTTAATAAACAATGAATGAGAGTTTTTATAAAGAGGAAAATCAGCAGGAAAGTTTTAGGTTTTAGCATTTATGAAGAAGGGTAGAAAATATTCTTAGAAATAATAGCAAAGCTTTAAAAATTACATTTATAAGGTGCTGAAAAATACTTAGCTTAAACTCAACTTTAGGGAAACAAAGAAAAAATTTATCTTTTCTGGCACACTGCTAGCAGCTGTTAACTAAAGCCAGTGTCTAATAGCAGGGAGAAAACTAGAGTGTGACCATCCTTTTTGCCGTCTGAAGCTGAAAAGGCTGTTTTAAGGGATTTGGCCTGAGAACAACGACTGTGTATTCCTACGCCGGAGGTATAAGGGAGCAGTCAACCATTTATAGCATTATAGGGCAAAGAAAGGGTACTAATTTGTTTGGCGATATATTTCTAAGAGGTGACAAAGCCACTAGTAATGAAATACAGGGCTGGCTTTGCCGAGAAGTGGGATCTGGTCACAACAAAAATTTAGGCCTATTTTCTCGGGTAACTTGGCGGTAGTCACAATCATTCTTATCCTCATAATCTTGACTTCTTACCAACTCATAATCAAAATTTTAAACCTCTATTTTGAGTGTCTATTGAGACTTGTATTGGGTAAAGTTCAGAATATAAAAATTGTTCAAACTATTTGTGTTGGTAGGGATAGAGAAAATATTTAATGATTAACCATTGAATGAATTTTGCAATTTTATAGCTAAAATTTGTGAGTGAAAATTTGGAAGAAACTGATTGTCAGTGGTCAAGAATTAAAACCTTACTGACATAATTGAGGTATTATATGTATGTTGTCTGTGAAACTGAAACTGATGATGTTAATCAGCTTGTCTAATAGTATTTTTAGATGGCTCTCTGGAGGTCATAACTCAGACAATAGAATAATTTTCAATTTAGCCAATTTCTTTAAGTGATTGCAATAGATTGTTAACATGAATATCTTATTTTGTACGAATAGTAAATATGTTTACATTCAGTATAATGAGAAAAATTACTTATATAAAAGGTGTATTTATTTTTCCGCATGATTTTCCTCGTCAAGGATTTAATTCAGTGCTGCATATGCATATTAAGCTAATAAATGAATCTTGATTTAAAATTTACATTGTATAATATTTGATCTATATTATTAATACACACTGCTGTATGAAATGCATTGACAAGAAGGAAGGTCATGCTGGAAAATAAATATTTTTGCTTATAGAAATGGTGGTTTCAGGCTATGGATTTATTGAGTGATTGATTCATTTTGTGTGCATGTAATGATTAAAAGAAAGCATTTATTTTACAAAAAAAAAAATTTCAATATAACCTCTTTTATATGATGTGGAATATTACTCATATAAACGAAACATACTGTAAATTTCAGAGTAAAGTCCTGCTTATGATTATATATCAAAGAACTAACTCACAAGTCCACATATTTTTAGAAGTTGTACAATAAAGTATCTACAAAGTTTATCATAACCAAAAGGCAAGCAAATATCTTATTTTGTATTTTCTTAAAAAATCTTTTACTGATTTTATTTGAATCATCTAGCTCAATATCATTATGAGTCCATTTCTTGATTACAAAGAATCTTAAAATTGTTAACTGAGAGCTTTTAATTAAATTAAGACTAGGTTTTTCATATATAACATGTGGAGAGGATATCAACCTGGAACGACAAATCTGGTTGCCAAGTTAGAATTCCAGTTGAATTCCTTGCATTCACTTATGCACAAATACCCTTGGGAAAGGTATTAATCGGTTTCTTCCTTCTAGTTATGGGTTAAATAACAAAACAGATTGGGTTCTATAGCCATGGCTGGCAACCAGTCTACCACAGAAAGCAATGGCAACCTACTGCGGGACAATCTTCTGTACAGTCAGTCATGTCTTTTTCGAGACATGATCACCTAAATCGTGTATCACATATGGCACTTAAGTGAGTTTCATATATAAACAGTAATAAAAGATTTTGTACAGCATATCAAGTCATTTTATCTCTGAATTTTTTCTCTTCATCATTTATTATTTTTAATTCTGTCTCTGCTTACTGGACCAAAAATGTCTTTAAAAATGCAAAATCATGATTATAATGATTACTGACAACCTTAGTTTGATAGCAAGCCTTTTAGCAAGTTTAACACTTTTGCAAATGTTAAAAATTCAACATTTACTCTGAGGGCCTTGAAATATTTGTATTGAATAACTTATCTTCCCAAATATAATATATGGATGAACGTAGCTTGCTTAGTCCAATTTAATTCGTTTCTACTCATTTTACATCAAAATATGAAAATGTATAACCAATTTTGCATAATTTAGAAAATGAAGACTTGTAATGTTTTTTAGTTCTCATATCAATTGGCTGAGGAATGGAAAAATTATTCTTTCTTTGGTTACACTTTGTTGCAAATTTGCATTTTAATACAATTGACAACAAATATTTGCATTATTTCTCTTTTAAATTCATGCCAGGGGGCTTTGGGAGAAGTTCTATTTTGATCCAGTTCAATTGATTTGTTGTATTTACTTTCAATGATTTACATGACATCTTAACTGATAATGAAATGATCTTGCATTTAAAATTTTCACATTATATATGAAATATGGAAAAAATTCAAAAAAGTTAAAACATTTTTTTGTTTGTTTGAAGGCTTAATTGTGTGCCTAATAAGGAAAGAACAAAATAAAAATAAAAGAATGGTTAATATCTCAGAAGAAAATTATTTTTGGCACTAGTCCATAAATATGAAGCTTCAACTCACTATATAGTGGTAATGGTCTTTCTAATCATTACTCTAAAGCAATGTGTCTAATTAGTCCATATAAACTATATAAAAAAGACATTTTTTTCCATTCCTAATTAGTTTTTGAAAAATCTATTAGTTAACCCATCCTGTCAAAAATAAGATGTGCAAGGAATGCAAGTTGATGTCCTGAAAAGTGAAATTGAAAATCCAAGTTCAAATTCTATTTAAGTTTGTTACATTCACTTTTACACAAATACTTTTGGGAAAGGTATGAATGCATTTCTGCCAGGTTTGGATTAAAAAGCAAGGCGTGCTGGCTCTCTAGCCATGGCTGTCAATCAGTTTAGGAGAAGGCCAACTTCTAATTCAAAACTGCATGTAGCTATGGTGACACTGCAGCATTGAGTTGTGGACTCAGTAATTTTTACTGAGGTTGACCTTGGTCTGTTCTGTCAAAATCAACCTTGTTATTTCTGTAATTTTGCAATTGAATCATTTATATTTTCTGAATGAGTAATATGAATTTTTTATCTATTAATAAATTCAGTTGTTACATGTATGAAAGAATACTGCTTCTTAAATCATTAAAAGTAAAACAATCCCTAAAAAAACTAATACGAATTGAAAGAAATAAAAAAACAGTTATAAGTGTGAAAATATTTTCTAACTTGTGTAAACCTTGTATTCAAAATTTCACACATTTATTTTGAACCTCCTTATGCATATTAAAATAGAAGCGTACTACTTTTCAATGTTCAACCAGTTTTGGGGGTGGGGGGTCAGTTTGATCTATGCATGATGATATACACATACATTTATACAAATTCACACAACAGAGGAGAGATAGTCAGCAGCCAGCAACTAATGCCTTGTTCATGTGCCTAATAGAAGGGAATTAACCAGCAGCTACTGATTAAGCCTTTTGTCTATGAACTCAGAAATACATTACGCTGACCATCATAAAGTAAGTCTTTTCACACATTTCACACTCCGTTTAATTATTTGATAAAACAAATTTGACATACGACAAAAATAAAATGTTCAATTTTTCTCACAATCTTTGAAAAGAATATATAAAAGTTATTTCAGCTAACATTCTGCTTCTACTTTTTCTACAGAAAATAACTTTTTATGTTTCGTTTAAATGATGTATTGTTGTTCTTGATAAACACTCAAATAACCACAAAAACCTGACAGATCCCAAGACTATAACAGTGTATTACCTCTTTAGTATTTAGGAAAAATCAGGCTGTATAACCTATAAATATATATGAAACCATTTTGTTTATGATATTCTGATCTCTGCATTTGCTCTGATTGCATCTCGCCATTTCTTTTTTCTCATTCTAAACACTCACAAGATAAATCTTTGGAAATTTAACAGTGCAAGAGAATGAAATGTAGTATAACTTACTCTATATGTGCAAATAGGCAGTGACCATATATTCGAGAAATTTAACCTTATGGTCAAAACATTACAAACACTGTAAGATACATATATGAATGGATATCAGTATTCTTCCTATCTTTGGCTCTCTATAAAGCGTAATCTTTCTATCTGCTCAGAACCCTGAAAATTTATTAAAATTCTGAAAAATGCAGTTTTATCCCTTTTATCTACAGCATATGTCTTATATCTTGTCTCACAGCTGTCCTTGCTTCATGAAGAGAACTAATTTATATATTCAGCTTTCAAAATAAAACTTAAAAAATAACACAAACCAACACTTTTATCCACTAGTCCATTGTTTGAGTGAATTTGGTGACATAGTGAATTTAATCCCTTCTTTAAACAATGTGTATTTGCACTCGGTGGAAACAAGTGAGCAATAACTGAACAGTACTAAATATAAACTAAACAATGTCATTTACCTTGATTGATATACACCTGTGGGGGAATAGGAAATTAAGAATTAAAATCAACTTTTTTTCTTCACTTTTACAAAAATTCACAATGACGTGTGAAATCCTAGTTTTGCCGCATAGAAAAAGGATTGGCCTCATTCTTACAGAAAAAGTCAAAACTGAATTTCGCGAGTAGATGTTAAATAAGATTTCTGACCAATGAGAGCAATTTGCAAGACTAAAAATAAGTGACTTCGTGATCCAGTGCGAAAAATCTAAAGGATATATAAATGACTTTGATCAGCATCAGTCAGTCAGATGGGAGCAGCGAGAGAGAGGGAGACTAAAATGTAATGGGAGAAACTTCAACCACAACTCGAACATAAGGTCACGTTGCACATTGTTCTTTCTCCTTCTTTCTTGTGTGCTGATTCATTTTACTACTACTTCTCCATCCAAAGACATTCCTACCAAACAAACTGTCATACATACATAAATACAGATACATAAACTCTTTACAACAAATTACTACTACAAACATTCTACAATCCTTGATACCCTTAACTCATTACTTGTTTCTAAATGAACATTTTTTTTTCTCACAGTATCCAGTTCTATTAACAAAATTCTACTTATTTTTTTTAAACAACCTGATGATATCTTAAAATGTGGGGATCATCAGTTATGTTTGGAAGTGGCCTTGTACCAGGCATGACTGACGCACCCTACACTGGTGACCCTCGACAACTGAAAAGGAACATGCAATGGAAGAATCACTTCTTCACACCTGAGTAAGACTGGAGGGAACAACAGCTGAAACATTGTGATAACAACAACAAAGATGAGTACAATAGTCTAAATATAAATAGTGTAAATAATTATATAGTCTCTCTTCCTTTGTCTCACTATAAAGCTCAAAATTTGTATCTGCTCAAAACCACAGAAATTAATTAAAATTGTGATTAAAAAGCACATTTATAATTTACAGCATGTCTTATATCTTGGCCAAATTTGTTTTCTTCATGAAAGGAATTAATTTTTATGTTCATCTTTCAAAATGAAATTTTAAAAATAACTGTTTTGTTATTCATTTCAAACCTGAGCTTTTGTGATTTTTATAAATAAGAAATTGTTCTGTTGATAAATTAAATTGCCTACTTAGTCAGAGAAAGCCAGTTAATAATTTGAAAGTGTTAACTGTATGAGGATTTAGGATTTAAATTTAGGATTTAGATCACAGATTGGAAGTAAAAGAAGGTAAGCAATTTTGACATTTTTAAGAGTATATTTTGAAAAAATATTTTTGACTCCATTTTGTTTATAAAATATAATAAAGTAACTGACTAGATATGTTTTGTTTAATAATAGATTTATTTTTATTGAATTTCTTCAAGAAAAACATTTTATCATTAAAAATAAATTCCCAAACATTCAGTTATTATCTAAAATGTTTTCTATTACACCATGATGTCCACCTGTTTAGTACTGCATTGCAATGTCTTCATTTTTACTGTTGCAACTCTATAATTACTACCTACATCTTTACTATTGCACTACTGTCTACATATTTACTATTGCACTACTGTCTACATATTTACTATTGACCACAATGTCTACATGTTGTATATAAAATAAACAACTCATAAAATGTTATAACTGCAAGAGTGTCTAAATTATGACAATATGTCTTTTACCATTTTAGAACAGAGACAAATTTTTGTATAAAAAAAAAACTGCATATTTAAAACTGGGAAGTAATTAAAAAATGATACGCACACATTTACACGTTTATATACAATTTCCTATATTAGACACACTACCACTTCTTAGAGAGACGCCTTACATGTCACTTATCAAACCAAAGTGCCAAAAAAAAACATTTGTTAACCCATAATTTACAAGAATTCTTAAGGAAAATGTTTGTTGAAAATACAAAAATACTATATAAGTTACAATATCAGAAACATCTCACTATTACAGAGGTACTATATATCAAACAGATCTCTCTTACTATCAGCCTTACATTATTTAATAGTGGAAGTAGAATATTGAAAGATGCTTACATGATTTCCAGTTGCATACAATGTGAGAGCTTAGAATGAATGCCCTTTTTTTAAAAAGCAACAAAAGATAAATTATTATGTTAAAGTCAGAACATGAGAATGAAATCTGAAAATAGCCAGAGAAGTGGCTGAAAGTGCTTGGGATGATAATTATAGAAAACATTTACTTCAGTAAAATGAAGAAAATGTTAGGATGCTGGAAAAGCTAAATAAAAAAAATGAATCAAATCTTCCTTGTCAGGTGTATTCAAAGAAAGATGCTTGAAAGAAAAGTTGCTGCACAAGTATATATTAAAATATATATACACATGAACACTGATGAGGCAAAATATTATGGCTACTGATATGAGGACACCTACTGGCTTATAAGTTGTTTAGGCTTAAATACTTCAGTCTGAAGTCTTGAATGTCACAACGATTAGTTCTAAAACCAACTGAAATGGTTATCAAAGAAATACTAGCAAACAAAGAATAATAATTAACAATGCATTATAATAAATTCAGCAAATACTAGTTAAAAATTAATAATTAACAATAATTCATTTAATCATAAAAGTAATTAATAAATAAAAATAACTAATGTTTCATCTAATAATAAATTAAAAATACTACAAGTTAAAATGAATAATAATTTAATGTTTTATTTAATAAGTTCAAAATAATTCTCGTTAAAAATTATTAACAATGCTTCATTTAATAATTTATTATAATAGTAATTAAGAAAAAATAATTGAGAAAATTTATTTTTATAATAAATTCAGATCATACAAGTTAAAAATTAATAATATTTGACAATGCTTCATTTAATAATTTATTATAATGGTAATTAAAGATATAATTGATAATGCTTCATCTCATAATGAATTTAATTCTACTTAAAAAATTTATCACTGTCAATGCTTCATTTAATTTTTTTTCATATTACTCATTAAAAATGAATAATAGATGATAATTAACAACAAATTCAAAATAACACCAGCTAAAAATTAATAATTGACAAGTCTTCATTTAATAGTTCATTATAATAGTAATTGAAAATTTAAAAATAATTGACAATGCTTCATATAATAATAATTTTGATATTACATCTACTGCACTAATTTTTTTAGCACAACTCTAACATCATAATTCACTGAACATATAAGATAAAGAAATATGAATCAAAAATCAATAATAGATATTTGACATTTTGATGCTTATTGCAGGCATTTCATGACTGCTTCAGATTTTCGTTCATCTTAAAGTAAGTAATATCTACTTGATTGCACACTACCTTGAACTCCACCATCTATTCCTGAGCAATTGGGTATACCCTTTTGCTGCATCATTTCGTTGTCCTACTTTCGTGTATAGTGATATAATGCACTTTTAGTTCACTTCAGATATTATCTGGTTTCTCTATCAACTTGATGTGATTAAGTTTTAATTTTGTCTTTATTAGCTACTTGGAGCTGTTTGATATCATGCAAGAAATTTCTTTAAATGGAATAAAAGTAAAACAAAAAAACAGTTGTTTCAAATGCTTAAACAACAGAAATGAAAACAATTGTTTACTGAGTAATGGCAACTGGTGACTTTTGTATCTCTTTTCTTTTTCTCAGCTTTAGGTGTTTTGGTTGTCTGCCTCAAAGTTTTCATTCTTGATTTTCAGTTATAAATCTTGGTTATTTATAGTCTTTACTAATATTGATTAACAATGTAATGAGTAATGAAAATTCACTGGTTGCAATCATCAGGTAGCATAATTCACGATAGGAGATTTGAACATCATATAGCATTTGCTAGTTGTAGTTTTGCCCAACATCACAACTGGTTACAAAACCAAAACATTAACTGAAGAACTCAAGTCATGTTTTTAAATAGCCTCATCAGGTTTAGAGTTTCACATGAATGTCATGCATGGCATCAAACTCATTTAAAAATATCTAAACAGTCACATGAATATGACAACTTTCTCAGATTGATGGTTAAAAATGTTTTTTACTAAATAAAGTTCACCATCCTTAATGATATGTGCCCTTCTTTGAACCTTGTGAACTGGCAACTGCATAATCATATGCAAAGAACTGTATCAAATAACAGAAACCACATGACTTGATGATTTTCAACAGTAACAACAACTAAAATGAATAGCACATGTAACTTGAAAAGAAAATAATGATATAATCAAAATATTGATGTTCCATGCAATGTTACAAAAAATGGTTAGGAAAGAAGCCACTAGCAGTTCTAGGTAACTTTGAAATTGAGAAACCTATTTTCCTGACTGACTATTTTAACAGAAGGATTTGATAAATTTCAAAGAAAAGTGACAGTGGCAGTTCGGTCAATGAATGGCAAAAAGCATGAGTCATGTAGCACTGGCTTTTGAACAATGAATGCTAATGTTTCAACATAAAGGAATGGCTGATATTATCATTAAAGATGAAGAGAACAGTTACTCCACTTTGATCCAAACCAGAATGAAGAAAAGCATAACTTGAATAGCACTGGCTGTTTGGTTAATGAATGCCAAATGCTTCTACTTGAAGAAACATCAAATGTATCTAATAACACCAGAGAAGTGGAAAACAGATACTACATTTTGATTCCAGCCCAATGGCCAAGGAGTTAACAAAATCATAATTCGTGTAGCCCTGGCTGTTTCATCAATGAATGCCAAATGTTTCCACATAAGGAAACCATAAATATTCCCATTAATGTAAGAAATTGTAACAAATGGATCATCACTAAAATTTGAAATTTAGAAACATTATTTTCAGTGTTAGCGTATTAAAGAAATGATAATAACAGTACCAAAATGATATAAATTAATACAGCATGTATGCCAAAATGATAAAGTAATATTTTAAAAAGCCTAAAATGCTATACATTAAGGTAAAGTTTGCCAACAACAGTTTTTTTTTTGTTTTTTTGTAACCCTATTTTCACATAGCTGGTATTAATTTTAAGTAATTTTCAAAATGAGAAAAGATTTCTCTAAAATTAGTGGATACAATTATTTTTATTGGGAAAGGTAGCCAAAATGATGAAATGTGGAAAATACAGATTCAGAGTACAATGAGCGCAAATTGCTTTTGTTGCTAGAAGTAATCAAATTTATCAGAGCTTGTTAGTCAAAATTTTGACAATATGTGACCCTATGTCAAAATATAGCCTTTAAAATTTCTAGTGTACTTAGTACCAGGACAGCTGATAAGAACAGGCAAACAATAACAGAGAAGTTGAAATATTTAAATGTTATTACTTACATGTCAAGATAGTAAGTTATGTATAGGGAGGGAGAAACCCCATATCTAACTTCAACACCCCAGTTTTTTAGTCATTTTAATAAAACTGGGATGGAAAACAGTTAGTTTAGGCCCTGCATTTGGCATAAGAAGTTTGAAAGAAATTGGTTGGAGGGGCCTGAAAGATATTGCAAGAGATGATCAGTCCAAATTCAACCAGCTGAAAGTTGAATAAATCATCATCCTGTGGGGATACAAAACTTGAATATTATTGCGCTACTGAAATACCAGCCAACTGATATCCTTTTTTTTTTTTTTGTCACTTGCTTGACTTGCTTGTCATCTTGTATTTATTTGATATATATAAATATATATAAATCTACACCAAGTCTTAAATCTGGTTTTCATTTATACCAATCCCTCGCATGTCTGGGCTAAGTGACAACAAGCAATCCTGCTTTGGCTAATCTGATATCAACAACACAATGTGGGTGGAATTGACCAAAGGTCAGGAAGATTGACTGAAAACAGCCATGAGTTGTGTTATATTTTTATCATTTTACTCCAATCAAGGCAAGACCACTACTATTATGCAGGAGTTACAGTAAGAGAAAAGACTGGGTATAAAAGGTATTGAGGAAAGGATAAAAGATGAACAGGACCCAAATAGATAGAAGATGGCAATTTATGTTGCATTTGAATTTTTAGAGACAGTAGCTATCAGGGAAGCAATTAAATGCAAGACAGTTTCCACAGATGGGGAGTGTGAGAAAAGAAACTGTTGGAGTGATGGTTCCATTTACCTATTTCAATGGTAAGAGGGTGGAACCTGGAGGCTAATCTAGTAGCACACTTAAATTTTTGTAATCAGGGCACTTGGCGGGGGGAAAGCTTGTCAGAGCAGTTGCAACGTAAATATTTGCAGAAAAGACAGAGGGAAGCTTGACCATGTTATATCGATGAGAAAGTGACTGAAGTTGCGATGATAAATCAAGACTGATTAACATTGCAAATTCTTCCTTGGTTCTTGTCAAGAACCTTGGGATGAATACCAGGAGCACCCAACCAGATATCTCAACAGTATTCAATGCACGGATGAATGGTAAATTTATAAACGTGCAAGATGGATTCTCATGAAAAAAACTTACTGGCACAACACAGGAATCCAACTTTCCTAGCAGCAGATGCAGCTCTTGATTCAAAGTGAGGCCAATTGAATTTGGAATTATAATGAAAATGATCTTGGGTATATTGCTTTGAATTAGTAATCCTCTCCATTATAATAAAGACCATTGTGTATTTGTTTGTGTGTGTGTGTATGTATATATATATATATATATATATATATATATATATATACACACACACAATTTCCCTCCTGTCACACTCATGGAGAGAGAGACAATAGCGAGGCTGCATCAGCTCAGTTCATTCTCTTTACTACCAGTTATTAAAGCTCTTGCTGCGTGTTCATTCTTTAACACTACCTTATTGTTCTATTTTTTTGCAATAATTATGTCATCAAGTAGTGAAGAATATATATATATATATATATATATATATATTGAGAGAGAGAGATTTCCTTCCTGTCTTACTCAGGAGTTTGGATTATTTTTTTTTTCTAATGTCTCAGTAGGTACATTTATATTGCCATCATTTTACACAGCATATCCATATAAATATTTTGCCATCATTTTTGATGGCACAGGCTCAATCTTAATAATGTAAACCATTTTTAAATATACTTTGAGATTAGGCAGTATTTATATTATTCACATTGTTTGGACTATTGTCTTCATCTTTATTGCCTTATTTATGACATTTCAGCCATTGAATGCTCTGGCCTTTCCTCAAGTGCTAGGAATTTTGAATGAAACTCTTTATTTTGATCACGGGGGAGTGGGTATCATTTTTTTTTCCATGTGCAATGCCACTTCTTAACTCTCTAAGTTATTTGTTCACCACTGCTGTAGCCTGGTACTGAACTCCCAACTCTTTAGGTAAAGTTACTGGAAGTAACCAACATTTATATCCACTAAGCCATGGCATAACTGATTTTACTTCATTGGTCTTGTGTAATGATTAAAAGAACATGCGCAGTCCTGATAAAGACAAACACTAATCATTATATAACACAATATAATAATAGGAAAGGATAAGGTGAAAGCTCAAGAGCTCATATATAAAAGGTCTGCCACATACAATAGAGAATCTGAGAGGTAGTCAATGTATGTATCTAAATGCAGTAGCCATCATTGGCTAATGTGGTGAAAAAAGGTATGTTTGTTTTCAATGTAGCAGAAAGATGTCACATCTAAGCCAGTAAATTGAAAAGCAGAATGCCCTTTTTGAAGCTGATCTATAGATCTGTATATAATCAGATAGAAAATCAATGAAAACCAGAATTAATAAATTGTCTTTTCTCCAATGCTGTAGTCATTGTAACATATCTAGAGATGAAATATGACATATGGATGACTGCTTTTCATTTACTTGCAGCCTTATATCTTGGTTGTGAAAGTTTTCTGTTTGGTTGGTTGAACTATGGCTTTGGTTTGCGGAGTGGTTTTTATTATCCATCAAATTTTTAGAGATTGTTAAATTTTGGTCTTCTTGTTTTTCATTTTTTATTTATTTCTCTATCAGCACAAGTAGTTGTCAACACTGACTTTTTTATATCAACTCTGCTCTTAGAGAACTTCAGGACAATTCGAGACTGAGTAATGAAAGTTTAATTTTGACCACCAAAATTTCTAATAGGACTGTTATAAAAACGGAGCATCAGAAAAATTCAAAACAAGATGTCAAAAATGGGAAGTAAACCAACAAACAGATATTTCAAGGGAGAAATGTATGTAAGTGTAGATAGAATGAAATTGTTGAAGAAAGAAATTGAATCTTTGTCAATTGTGGACAAAAACCAGTTCTATTAAATTCAAGATAGAAAGAATATGGCAGAATATTCCTTGTAGACAATGTGGAGATGAGTCTAATAGTTATAGAATAAGCATAATGCTTTCTGTCATTTTATTGAAGCCATAGCCGAGAGAACAAGAGATATATTCATAACATTCCCAAGGGCATTATGAAAGGAGAATACAAACATTCTCAGTGAGAATTTGGACATGGATTACCAAGCCATTTTCAATGCAGTAAACCATTAATAGACCGACACTTATGAATAAGTTACTGCAGGTGGCAAAAGCACAATTATTAGAAATAATAATACGTTTGATGAAAATGACAAGGGAAATAAAGACTAGAATGAGATGATGATGAAATGGTAAATTAAGTGGAATTCTGATATTTATGGAAATAATGATGATAATGAAAATAGAGAATCTGTAATTTATTCAATAATAGATTAAAATAATGATCATGATACAAGAAATACTGATGATAAAAATAGAGAATCTATAATGTGTAATTTATGCAATACTCGATTAAAATAATGGTCATGATACAAGAAATAATGATGATGATAAAAATAGAGAATCTATAATGTGTAATTTATGCAATACTCGATTAAAATAATGGTCATGATACAAGAAATAATGATGATGATAAAAATAGAGAATCTATAATGTGTAATTTATGCAATACTCGATTAAAATAATGGTCATGATACAAGAAATAATGATGATAAAAATAGAGAATCTATAATGTGTAATTTATGCAATACTTGATTAAAATAATGGTCATATACAAGAAATAATGATGATGATAAAAATAGAGAATCTATAATGTGTAATTTATGCAATACTCGATTAAAATAATGGTCATATACAAGAAATAATGATGATGATAAAAATAGAGAATCTATAATGTGTAATGTATGCAATACTCGATTAAAATAATGTTCATGATATAAGAAAAATGCAGAAGATATTCTTTATGGTGCAGTGGATATCAGCTCAGAATGAGAAATTGGAGAGCCGAGTTCAAATTCCAGCTGAATTCGATGCATTCATATACACACAAATACTTTTTGGGAAAGGTATTAATTTGTCTTTTCCCTCCAGCTATGGATTAAATAGCAGGTCAGATGAGTTCTATAGCATTGGTTGGCAACCAATCCAACACATAAAGTAATGGCAACCTACTACAGGAAACTCTTTTGCCTTGTCAGTCATGTCTCTTTCAAGACATGTTTGTCCAAGCCTGTATCTTGTATGGCACTTAACTGACTGACATAATATATATAAGAAAAATACAAAATCTGCAATTGAAACATTCAGTCATGACAGATTAATATTTATCTTGATTCTTTGAAAGATAATAATAGAATTCAGTCAGTTAAGTGCCATACATGAAACACGCTTGGGCGATCATGACTCAAAAGAGACATGACTGACTGGGCAGATGATTATCCCGCAGTAGGTTGCCATTTCTTTCTGCTGTAGACTGGTTGCCAGCCAAGGCTATAGAGCCCAATCTGTTCACTTATTTCACCCATAACTGGAAGGAAGAGATGGATTAATACCTTTCCTAAGGATATTTGCTTGTAAGTGAATGCAATGAATTCAACTGGAATTCGAACTCGGCTCCCCGATTTCTCGTTCTGAGCCAATATCCACTCCATCAAAATTTCATGGTTTTCCTATTTTAAATTTATGATGAACACTGTGTTAATGATTTAATAATATCCTTGTATGTGCCATGGATATAAAACACACAGAAAACTTTCCTTATTGCAACTTCAAATATTTGTGCTTAACTATTATTATAACTATTATTAACAAACTATTATAATAACAATAATAAATATGAATACAGGTCATTATTTTAAGAAGTAAGGGGGTACAAATGACAAATTCAAAATTGACAAGATTTTACATTTAAGTGAAACAGATGTTAAATACAAGTGCTATCATCTCCTTTATCTTCTCTTTCTTTTTGCTCTTTAAAACCAAGCAGTATCTTTTTTTCCATTTATCCTTGCAATCAAACAGTATTAGTCCATTGATAATCTGAGGCAACAGCTGGGTGTAATATACATGTTAAGGGAAAAGCAGACTTACCATATGGTGATAGTGTTGAAAATCATAACAAAAACCCAGAATGTACAGTGTAATGATTATGCAGTGGCAAATTAATATGGATCTGAGCATTTAAGGAAATAATAATAATGATGTTTATAATTCTGCAATACTGAAGCTAATAGTTAGCACTTTCATACTCTAGCCTCATCTGGAAGTTGTACAAATACTGTTGGGCCATGTGACCTGAAGAAGAATTTTGATCCAGTTCACAATAGAAGAAGAAAATAATAACAATCAGCTCACCTTCCTGAATATAATAATAACTTGAACAGAGAAGACATCTCTATATCACAAGTCAACATTTATCAGTCAATACCTCAGCTTCAATTCTTACTATCCATGCAATCTGAAGAAAGGGATCATCTGGTGTCTTCAACCAGCCAGTTAAGGGCCATATGTGATACACACTCGGACAATCATGTCTTGAAAGAGACATGACTGACTGGGCAGAAGATTATCCCGCAGTAGGTTGCCATTGCTTTCTGTGGTAGACTGGTTGCCAACCAAGGCTATAGAACCCAATTTGTCCTATTATTTAATCCATAACTGGAGGGAAGAGATGGATTAATACTTTTTTCAAGGGTATTTGTGCAAAAGTGAATGCAAGAAATTTAACTGGAGTTTGAAATCGCCCCCCCCAATTTGTCGCTCTGAGTTGGTATCTACTGTAGCCCAACACACATTCAATGCTTTCAACACCAGTCAAAAATCATAAGTTGTGACCCAGTCACATACCTACAGAAAAATAATCAACATCAAACATACCTTTAAGCATAACAACTAAAAATTTTTTTATAATCATTTTAACCCAAGCAAGGATGTAATGCACAGGAGGTCACAGTGAGAGAAGAAAAAAAAGAGTACAGGGGAGACTGAGGATAGGATAAGAGATGGATGGGATTTAGGGAGATAAAAGATGGCAGTTGATGTTGGATTTAAACTTAGAGTGATTGTAGCTATCAGGGAAGCAAGTAAATGCAAGGGATTTCCACAGGCGGGAAGTGCGAGAAAAGAATCTGAGAGAATAGAAGTAGTAGTTACATTTGGCTATTTTGATAGTAAACTTAGTTAGTTAGATTCCAATCTAGTAGCACAAATAAATTTCTGTGGTCTGGGCACCAGGGAAAGATGCTAATCAGAGCAGAAGCCATATAGCATCAGTGTTCTGCAAGTGGAAACAGAAGGGTCTGATGAAGACCAAAAAATAGCTACAGTCTTTCTCTGCCTTATATCAAGAGCTTATTAGAAAAAAATGCAGGAGATCTACAATCCATACATCAGGACAATATTCAGAAGCAGCACTGATGTAAAAAGAAATCTGATGAATAAAGCTTAATACAGAGAAGAATATGACCAAAAACTATGTGTACGCCATTCCTTGCAGTTATGGGAGAAATTATAATGGGAAAACATGCTACCTGCTTAAAGTAAGGTTGGAAGAAAATTATAAATTCCTTGTGGGAGGAGAAACTAGGAAATCCGGAATAGATTATTATGAATGAAGTAATAAAGTGAAAATATTGAACAAGAAAGAACATTGGAAAGTTAGCTGTCTGAAAGAACCAGCATATATGTTAGGCTGTGAGGACCTCCTTGGTCGTCCTAGTATAGAAAGAAATCAATATTGGATCTGCTAATAAAGAAAGACAGACAAATGAGAGTAAGTCTTCAACAGAAGCAGCAGCTGTACAAAAGAGGAAATCTTCAGTGAGTGAAGTCTAGCATGACAAGCAGCAGCACACATCTGCAGGCAGGTCAAGTTTAAGGTTCTAAGTTCTCAGCAGAGAATGGGATAATAGCCTATAGGATTAAATTAAATTGTTGGTTCATTAATTTTAATCCCCGAAACAGGCAGTGTATAATCGGACTTGGTGGAAACAGTGCAATAACTCAGCAGTGCTAAATATAAGAACTAGAAAATATCCTGGGTATGACAATAAACTGCATCCAGCAGCAAGGCCTCTGATTGGGAGGTTGTGAGGAGCATGGAACCACCTCTTAACTGCTGTTGTTCCCAGGTCCACCCTGACCCAGAGTGGAAGCACTTGTTAGGGTTCCAGCTATGGGTAAATAGTTAAACTCCAAACCGGGGTAAAAATGCTATGAAAGTATTTACCGACAAAACTTTTTTCAATGAAAAATATTAACAACAAAACTTTTTAAACCCCCCCCCCCATATAAAAACAATAAAATAAATAAACTAAATAAAACAAATCAAAACGGTTTTCGTCATTAAATGACCTAATGAAGGTTGATATGCTGGTTAAATGACCCAACCAACCTAGAAAATATATTCCTAGACATGGGCAGTAGAATGAGTTTAGCCCCATAGATTAAATTTTAATTTAGAATTCTCTGTATGTGACCTGAATATACACCTGATGAAGGCCAGAGGATACAACAGAAAATATGAGGGCAAAAGTCAGCATGTAAATAATAACTCTGCACACAGGACATTCAGACAAGAAAAATAACTTTTTTTAGAAGTGAATATGGCATTAACAACTTTTTTGTGAGTAACAATAATTTTTGCAGATACAAGTCAATAGCTGAACTATTTAACTCATAACTGAGAGAAGAAGCTTTGTTCATACTTTCCCTAAGAGTTTTTGTGCCTAAATAAATGCAACAAACCTGACTGGAATTCAAACTTAGCTCTCTGATTTCTTATTCTGAGTCATTCTGAACCACTTGCACATTTTTTTCAGAAAAGCTTGAATGATCAAAATATAGTAAATATATTTTGTAAAATGTAGACGTGCTCTCAAGGTTCTCAATTGATTTGAAAAATTAAATTATTTTTTATATATCTTTATACATCCAGCATCAGTATTGACCCTTTGTTTACATGATAGTCTGTTATGAAATGTGCTTATTCTTGAGCTATATAATAATTTTATTATGAAAGATGATATTTGATTGCATATAAGATGCCCTTCTTTCTCCCTTGAAAGGTAGCTTAAAAATATTCCACTCTGTATCAAATAAGCACATTTGAAGTATTTTATCTGCTGGGTAGTCTACAGCATAGATAATCCATACTTATATGCAGCTTCACCTGATAATTTTCTTTAAATGCTATGTTCTTTCAGGATATTAATATTTCAGGACATGAATATTTATGAGTCTCTATGGATTCTGTTTTTTTTTTATCTCCAAATTACTACTTTGGGAAAGATAGTGGAGTACTTGTATACAAACTCACTTGATAATTTTTTTTAAATGCCATATCCTTTCATTAGTAGTTTTGACTCTCCATAGATTCTTTTTTTTTTAATAATTTTCAAATTGCTATTTTTGGAAAAGATAGTGGAGTGGTTTCTCACTGCTTTTTCCACAGTCTAGCATTCAGTTTTCTGTTTTCTAGACAATCTGCCACCTAAGGCTAGAGAGGTCTGATATTTAACCCATAGAAGGAGAGGAAAGAGGTGGATTCATGCCTTCCCTAAGGTCAATTTTATGGAAGTGATTACAACAGACTAGCATAGAATCAAAACTCTACTCCCTGATTTCACTTTCTGTGCTCTTACCCATTAAACTACCCCACCATTGAATTTTATAAAACTTAAATGGTTACATAGTGGTGGGTCTTCTATGCCAACAAACAGTGTATGATGAAACTTATAAATTTGGATTATAGATTTTACTAGTATGAAATGAAACTTGAAGGGTTTTCTTGCTTGCAAAATTAAAATTTCTTCAGTGAATATATCTACCAAAGACTGAATCTTAGTTGTAACCTAAAATTTGTGCTTCAGTCACCTAGTTAAATTTTTTCCTTCAGATGAAACACTGCTAGCCTCTTGCTACTCTGTTGCTATTTTCCTCGCAAATGTTCATAATACGTACATCCCAGAGTTCCACCAGTTCAGACATACACAGCTATAACCCACCATGCTCATACAAAGTGGACTCATCCTCATTCCATTTTTATTCCATTGGTAAAGAGGAAGTTCTTTTCAGCCAGCTTCTTCCCAAGGACTGTAATTTTCTGGAACAGATTCCCAAGAGGCTACTTCCCTGATCACTATGCAGTTAATCTCTTCAAGTCTAGTGTCAACTATTATCAATTTCCATAGTATGAACATTTTACTTTCTCTTTTTATGCTTTCCCTTAAATATAAATACTCTTGGAAAAAGTATAAATGTACCTCTTTCCAAAGTTATGGCTTCAATAGTAGAACTAGTATCTAGAAAAATCATTGTTATTCTTAAAAGGTGTTCATGCAATATTCACTCATAAAAATGTAAAACAATTATTCTTACAATCAAAAATAATTTCTTGCTTTAAATAACTTACAAAAAGTTGATTAGCTATGAAAAACAAATCAATCTATTCTCTCTTTACACACTTGCGTCAATCTTATTCAGTAACACTCTACTATTAGTGGCTCTTGTACCTTGTATTGCAAGAGTAATAGTGGGAGAAAAATAATAATATAGAATTTGCTTGACTTGTAAATTGGCTAAACTAAACTGCAGTAATTTAGAGTTTCTTTGAATAATAGCAGATTTCTTTGAAGATTGGTTGACTTCATTTCTGTGAAAAATGATGCAAAGTCTTTTAATGGAAGTGACATACAAGAACATCACCTAACAGTCAAAGATTTTCTTCATTGTTCAATTCAGCTTCATTCCATCTCAGGTTCTGGCATTAAAAGCCATTGATGCTGTGTCCAGCTGGTTATCATTTGAAGTTACCCACTGGCCATTGAAATTGACATTGCTTCTGTTACTAAAGGCTTGGCTTTTATGCTTCAAGAATTAGCCATGATGTTTGCAGAATCAGTCTTGTGAGGGTAAACATCAAAGTTCTAGTGCCTTATAAGATTTAAAACCTGTGACCAATCATGTGGAAGGATATAACTTGATAAATTACCACCTGCAGATTACTTTTCTCTCACATCACATAAATATGTATGTTCATTTACATGTGTAGATATTGAAAGATATATGTCTGTATACTTAAACACACACATGCACATATTTAAAATAGATATATTCAGTGTTTACACACCTCACATGTTGAATTATATTTTGTGATTGTACCATATAAATATGCTGATGTTCATTCATTCTTATATAGATAGGGATATATATACATACATATATATATATATAGAGAGAGAGAGAGAGAGAAAGAGAGCTACATTTTGACCTTAATAATTTTTTCCAACCTTTTATGAAGGCTAATTCTAACCCAATATATGTACATCCTAATTCTAACTATCCTCCGTCAGTCATTAAACATATATCCTCTTCAATTGAATTTAGAAACAACACTCTTTTACCAAAATAATTTTTGATAAACAGCAAATTCTATAATTTGCCCTTAGAAATAGGAAGTTATAAAACTACTATTATCAAAATTGGAAATCCCATTACTAATGACCACAATGAGAAGAAAAGATCTAGAAAGATAATCTGGTTTACTCCCACTTACAATCTGATGGTTAAAATTAAATTGGGACAAAAATTCTTAAACCTTATCAATAAACATTCTCCCCAAACTAATCCTGTTAGTAAAATATTCAATAATAATAATAATAATACTCTTAAGTTAAGCTATTGTTGCATGGATAATCTTGAAAAAATATTTAAAACACAATAACGAAGTCCTCAACAAGAATAAAAATACAAAAAACTCATTGCATTGAAATGCTGAGAGAAATAATATCAAATATATTAAAACTAATACAAGCGAATGCAATTGTAGGAATTCTAAAGATTGTCCACTACATGATTGCTTAACCCTCTAGGGCCATTCATATCATATTTGATACAGTATTTTCCTATAATGAAACATTTGGTATTCATTGACTGAGCAGTCAGTACTGCTTTCATTTGAAATTTATAAAATATTTCACTTAAAACATTTTTCAGGAAAATATTTCTTTCAAGGCTTGTTTTCATACTGTATCAAATATGATATGAATGGCCCTAGAGGGTTAACCAGTTCCCTAGTTTATCTTTGCACTATCTCTTCATTTGAAAATCCTGATATTAAAAAGTTTTATAGTGGGTCTACTAAAAACCTGTTCAAAACCTACTGGTACCAGCACACGTATTATCTTTGAATAATATTTCTTATAATTACAGTACTTCATTATCCAAGTACTTTTGATGTTTAAAAAAACCAAAAAAAAACCCTACTGTTCAATGGAAAGTACTTACAAGGGCTCAGACTTCTAATTCTTTCCATGCACCTTGTTTTCTTTGTCTTAAGAGAAGTTAGAAATCGTCAGACTTAAGGACAAGGTTAACCTGTTAAACCAGAGAAAATTAACTTACTATTAACTCTTATCATAGTTCACTTTTTATTTTACAATATGGGTTGTAATATTATGAATATATGTACATTAAATACTGATGCCAAGTGTTAATTACCCTTATTTGTTGGGTATTTCATCTGATATGGATTGTCAAATTAATATTTGCTAGATATTTAATTTGGCACATATTATTATATTAATATTTGCTAAGTATTTCATCTCACGTGGATTATCATGTTAATATTTGATATTTTTTTTATCTGGCATATACCATCTGGTTAATATTGAGTTTTTATTATAGCACAGATTATCAGAATTTTGTTGATCAGCTTCTATTTTAATGAAATATAAAGATTAATATCACACTAAATTATTTTTAGAGTCTGTTTTTATGTTCCTAAAATTAGAAATTACTTGTATTTAGATTGGTCACTATGGACTATGTAACAACACTTCCCTGATTGAGAAGGTTTGGCTAGTTTTAAAACTCTTCTTGAAATCAGCACCATCACTTGATAAAACACAAATAGTGTGGAAACAAAATAGCTACTTTTGTAGTGATTGTAGCATTTTTATGTTATAAATTCTAAATAAATATTATTCACTCAACTTTGTATTGAGCTCTTTTTAAGAATTGTGTTTTTTGGGGTTTTTTTTATACAGAATTTTATTCTATCTATATCTACCCTATCCTTGGATATATATAATTATAGATAAAATAGCATAGGTGTACATATTTGTGTGTGGGTGGGTGTGTATAATTCATTCTATGTTGTTATTGTTATTTGCTGACAGGCAGTTATTCAAATGTGGAGTTCTATTAAAGCAAATAAATATGAATATGTATTCTAATTCAAGACGTTTAAAACTTTTACATGTATATTTAAAGGGGATTTGCCCAAAATAATGACAGCATAGGTTCTGGGAAGTGTTTTAACAGAGAACAAAAAGTGTACCATTGAAATCTGGAGGTTCATTGGGATAGCCAAAGAGTGTTCCTAAAGCTAAGTAAAGTATTAAGAGACAGAAACATTTCATTGTAAACAAAGTAGAGAGTACTGAACTGCTATGCAATATCAGTTTTCCTATATGGCAGTGAATGCTGAACAATCTCCTCAAAGATGAAAAAGAGACTTCAGATAACAGAAACAAAGAAAAGAGCACTTTTTTTAATCATTTCACCCCAAGCAAGGCAGTACTGCCACTGATGTGTAGGGGGCTACATAAGAGAGTTAAAGTTTTAGACAGGAAAAGGGTGAAGACAAAGACAAACTAGGTACAGGAAGGATAAAAAGAAAGGGCAAGAGAAGGACGTGAACACAGGAGAGAAGGTAGAGAGGGAGGAAAAGAACAAGATACACGGTGTGACGTGGAAAGGGCTGAAGTTAAGTGGAGAAGAGGTGGGAATTCACTTTGCATTTAAATTCTTGGAAGTTATAGCTGTCAGTAAAACAAGTATATGGAAGGGAGTTCCACAGGTGGGAAGCGCAGAAAAAGAAGCTGCTGGAGTAGAATTGTCGCCTGTAACTGTAAAAGGGTGATACCTTGATGCCAGTCTGGTTGCCTGACTAAATTCTTGTGGAGGAGGCACCAGTGACCTAAGATCTTCAAAGCAGAAGCCATAAAAATATTTGTAGAAGAGACAGCAGGAAGTCACATCTTGTTGATGAGAAAGTGGCTGGAGTTGAGCTGCCAGGTCAGGACCAATCACATTACAGATTCTCCTTTGGAGCCTGTCGAGAACACTGAGATGAACAGCAGAGGCGCCTAACCAGATATAACATTATTTCATGCATGGTTGAATGGTTGATTTGAATATGTGTAAGATGGATTCAGGTGGAAAAAACTTCCTGTCCTTGACACAGTGACCCACTCTTCCTAGCAGTGTATTTAGTTATTAATTTAATGTAATGATTCCACTTGAGTTTGGAAGAATGGGTAAGGCCTGCTTTCAGGGAGACTTGCTTGTTCATGCTTATGGGTGGTAGGAGAGATTGCCTGTGATGGTTGACAGATAGGAGTTTGTTTTAAAGGCATTGAGATTTACGAGCCACTTTTTACCCCAATCCACCACTGAGTGGAGATTCGCAGCAAGGTTATGTTTGTCCACCTTACCAGATGTCTTGTTGATGTGGGAGTAGATGTTGGTGTCGTCTACATAGTTGCCTACTTCAAGATTACATTCATTATGCAGTTAGATAAGAATAATTGGATCAGATCAAGCAAGCATCCAGTGATACTATAGCCCCAAAGCTTGTGCAGGAGGCCAGCGTGCCAAACCATGTATTTTTCTAGATGCTGAAAATAACATGAACATGTGAGCAACAAGTTTCAGACAAAAGGAAAATACAAAAGAATATTTATACTTAGAATCAAAAAAAGATAGTTGAAATTTCCAGGGCACATAATGAGGAAAGAGGGCTTGAAAAATATGGTACTTGCAGGATAGCAAGTTTAAATGGTTGGCAGAGCATAGATTAGGAAAGATAGCAAAAAGACAATTTTCTAAGATCTACAAAGGACAAGAAATTGTGGAGAGCCACGATCACATATGTCTTGAATGTAAATAACACATAGAAGAAGGAACCCCTGTCAAGGTATGCATGTTTAATATAGTGTTTCTTAGTGCAGGAATTAGAATTGGGGAGTTCAAATTTCTGTCTCAACTGTTGTATGTCCTTGAGAAAGGTAGGAATAGATTATTTCTGTCTGCTGCTATGGGTTAAACCTGACTGGGCTGTCAAATATTCTAAGAGAAAGCGTCTTTTAAATTCAAAATCATAGAAAAGGCAATATGAAACTAGAATATTTTTATCGCATTTTCTTTTAACACAGAGTCTCGACTGAATGATATGCACAACGAAATTCTGTCAATCACGTCTATTGAAAAGGTATAGAGGCTCATCACTTGTTCCCTGTTTAGGATGTGGTTTCCGGTTTTCTCTTTTCCAATCTTTTCACTTTCTTTTTTGTTTATTTTTTTATTTTTTTCAATTGGAGTAGATAGACTGAACTATTGCCCGGTTCACACTCCACCCACGTCTATTGAACAGGTGTAGAGGCTCATCCCTTGTTTATTGTTTAGGATGTGGTTTCTGGCTTTCTCTTTTCCAATCTTTTCACTTTCTTTTTTGTTTATTTTTTTTAATTGGAGTAGATAGACTGAACTATCGTCCGGTCCACACTCCACCCACGTCTATTGAACAGGTTTGGTTTAGAGGCTCATCCCTTGTTCCATGTTTAGGACGTGGTTTCCGGCTTTCTCTTTTCCAATTTATTCCCTCTTATGTAGCCTCCTGCACACCAGTGGCCTTACTGCCTTGCTTGGGGTGATGTGATTAAAAAAAAATTGTTTCTGCTATCATTTCTAAACAAGGCTTGTGAACCCATTGGTATCTCTGTAATTGTTCTAAAGAAATGTGCTCTTGAACTGGTTCCTGTCCTCTCCAAACTTTACAATAAATGTCTCACTACTTCTTCATTTCCAACTTGTGGGAAGTTCTTCTCTGTAGAATAAGGAAACATTTAACTCCTCAAATTATTTTTGCTCTATTGGTCTCTTACCTCTTTTTAGTAACCGTATTAGGGGTTTCATCAATGCGAAATTGGTTAAGCATCTCACTTCACATGGCCTTCTTTTGGATAAACAATATGGTTTTTGTTTATCCATGTCTACTTCCAATGTGTTATTGGCCCTAGACAGAGTTTGGCACACTGACCTTCTCCTTAAGATCAAGGGCTATGATGTCTATGGATGAATATTTGGCCTAATTCAGATGTTCTTAAAAATAATGTAATGAAGGTCATATACCCAACTCAGTATATATGCAGATGATACAACTATTTACTTTTGTCCCTCACAAGACCAACAAATCTGAAAATGTAAAACTGGCAATGGCTCTCAAAAAAGACCTCCATTCAATAGTTAACTGGGGCAAGGAATGACTTTTCAATTTTAATGCCTCCAGAACAAAAGCTTTCATTTATTCACCACAGAGAACTTTTTCCTGCTTGCCATCACCATGACAAATGCAGACCACCAGGAGAACAAGGTTTTGTGCTTCCTAGGCCTTACATTTTCTACTGACATGAACTGAAGTTGACTATACTGAATCAATTGCTAAGTCTATTGCTAGTAAAGTTTCTTCCCTGTGTTATGCCAGAAAATATTTTCTCATCAGAATCCATCTTGTGCATTTATAAATCTCCAATGCATGCATTGAATATTACTACCATATCTGCTCTAATGCTGCTACAAGATTCTGAACAGAATTCAAAGAAGGTTCTATTAAATATTCAGTCTTGACCTGGGACTTGACTTTTGTCACTTTCCCACCAATGTGAGGTGTTCTTTTTTACAAATTTTTTCTTGGCAATTGTTTTTATGAGATTTCTTTCATAGTACCTTGTTTACTAGATTGGTAACTAGATTTCATCGCTTTACTGTTGAACTAGTTAAATGCTTCCATCAGATTCTATTCTAAGAGTTTGTTTTCTCACACTTCTTGCCTGTAGAACTTGCTTCCAATTTTGTGCTTTCCTGCCACATACAATCTTCAAACATTTAAATGCAACATCAATCGGCATCTTCTCTCTTCTTGAACCCTGTTCCTTTATTGTCCTTTTCTCACCTCATTAAAGTGTTCCCCTCTTTCACTCACTTTAAACCCCTGCATCATATTATTACCTTGCTTGGACCAAAATGGTTTAAGAAACAAAGCTATCTTTTCCAGTAAGTCATATTAATTTACAGAAAATAGTGAAACTGAATCTTTGAACAACCATGATCACTCATGTCTAGAAGGAACATGGTGTTCAAATAAAGAGCCCCTGTTAGTGATGAAAGTACACAAAACAACTTGATACTTTTGCCTGGGGAAAAATGGTTTATCCAGCCATTCATTTTCTCTCTTACTTCAACAATTTTAATTTCAAGAAAGAGTAAGATTTTCAGCAATGAAATTTATGAGATATGCTATCTTCTATTTTGAAATATCTGATCAAACACTGATGTTTCTTGGCAGTTGTTTATAAATTTTATTTATTTCATTATTTAAAATGACCAAGTACTATTAGATTCGTGGTAAGAGAAGTTGCTTAATATATCTTTACGTTTGCCATTCTTGAGTCGGTTTTTACTGATAAATGGCATGGAACTTTGTTTCTTTGAATAGGATGATATTTTTGTATGAATGGCCATCATTGAAGATTGGTTGAAATCTCTCATAAACATGTATTTTTTAACCAATCTCTCCTATACCTTTCAGAAGTTTAAATGATATTTGCTCCTCTAAATTGCTCACTGCACCATAATTGAAAATTCACGATATTTGATAGTTGAATGAAAGCAGTTCAAACAAAATTCCTGGTTAAGTAGTCTTAAGACCAATGAACTGTTTAAAAACTAAGGAAATGAATAACATGAAAAGATGACATTATTTACATTTGGACATGTTTGCTATTGCTATTATAATATTTCAACAATTTTTCTCTTCAGTCTTCTTCAGGTGCTAGTTGATCCAGATAATCTTCAGGGAATTTCTTCATTAGTTGTCCTAAAAATTCAGCTGTCTATTTTAGCAGTTTCATTGTAGTTTCTACTGTTGTATATCAATTTAAGGAAGAATAGACTGAACCTGAAATTAGAGTTCTTCTCAGCTTTGCTGACAAAAAAATGCTGATATAAACATATAAAAATACACAATATTTTCATTATTATTCTCTTTTTTCAGTGACAGGTGGTGGAGTCAGGGTTTAGTTGGAGATACGCATGTGCAGGAGTTGACAACTCGACTGCTGTCTGCAACTACTAAAGTCAACTGTAAAACTGACTCTCTGTGTCAGCTGATGTAACTTAAATAATTATCCCCATTGATACCTGTAGCTTCTAGTGCCCATCTTGAGTAACAATCTTTCTTTGACCTCCATTAGTTAAAACAAAATTCACCAGCCCAACACACATGCTTTGCACTCAGCAACATTGCCCAGTGCAAAATACACTTCTTGGCAAAATTTTATCATTTTCGTTGGCAAACATGAATGACCCCCCCAGCATTATTCCACACTGACCAGTTATTATATAACACTACAATCCTAGCCAAAAAAAATCAGTATGAAATGGAACTGAGCAGGGGGCAAATAGTCATAAGCAGGTATTTATTGACAAAAAAGACAAACTGAAATAAACAATTCTCAGGTACCTATTCAATAGAAAAGAACAAGTCTAAAAGACAAAGATCTCAAACAAAGGAAAACGTATTAAAGAATAGGATATGTTGGTACAAAAATAACATCATATTTGCATTTTTTAACTAGAAAAATCAAGGAAAACTTCAAAAAGCCCTGTATTCTCACATATGATGATAGAAATTGCACAAAATATTAGCAATCTAGAATTTGGAATATAATCACTGAACAACATAGATTATTGGTAAATAGAATGATTTCATAAATTTTAACCTATTACTGAATTAATTTTTAAAACAAATCATCAGGAAAGTTCCTTGCCTGACCAAAATCTCTTGAAAAATATATTTGTAATGTGTGGTCATTTGGTCATATTTAACCAGGGAATCTTAAGATGACCTCAGATGGAAACCCTTCACAAGATCAATTAAATGATTTTATTGATTTATTTTGTGCTGCTAATCAACCTTTTGCAGGTTTATATTATTTACATTGTTCAGCCTCTTGTCCTCATCTTTATTGTCATATTCACAACATTTTGGTCGTAATATGCTCCAGCCTTCTTCAGGTGACTGGAATTTAAAATTGAACCCTTTATTTCAACTATTGGAGTACATTGGTCTCATTCCATGAGCCATGCCACTTCGGTGATGGACATAAAGAGTTTGGTTTCCTGATAAAGGCTGATGTGTACAGCAGCTGAAATGTTGTGAATATGGCATTAAAGATGAGAACAATTGTCCAAACAATATATATATCATGTAAACACTACCTCATCTCAGAAGTATAGACAAACCTTTGTAGGTTATTTAAAACCAGAAAATATTTTTTAGATTGTAAAGATTTTTTTTTTTAGATAATAAATACTTAGGGATAAAAGACATACTAATTAACCCATAACTGGGGGCAAGAAGAGTTGAATTCATAGCTTTTTCAAGGGCATTTACATGTAAGTGAATATAACAAATCTAACAGGAATTAAAACTTGGCTCTCTGATTAACAATTTGAAGCCATTATCCATTACACCACCCACACATCCAAGCTTACAGCAGCTGGTATTCCCAAAGAGTCACCCATCTAGGTACTGACTAGGCTTAACATTACTTAACTCCAATTTCCAATTCCAAGCCATTATCCATTACACCACCTACACATCCAAGCTTACAACAGCTGGTATTCCCAAAGAGTCACCCATCTAGACTCAACTTTAAGCACCCATTGATATTGGAATTTACTACACAAGCAAATGGGTTAGCAAGATGAACTTGCTAGCATTTGTGATTCATTTGTTCCCCATTAATTAATTTCATTATTTTGGGAACAGAACTTTATAAATTAATTTTGAAATTGTATGTATCTTGATCTGAATGCTTATAAAAATCAATTGCCTGTAAAAAAAAAAAAAAAGAAAGAAAAATTTACTCCAGAAACCAGATATCAGTTAATTAAAAACCTAATTTATTCATAAATTATATATGATAATATCAGTAGTTAATTACTTTAAGTCATTTGGAAGATTTTTTAAAAATAAGTATTATGCAGGCTAGCCAGACCAATCTGATTCAATAATTTGACACAAATTTTCATGAAAGCCATTTCAGATTTCCCAGGTTGCTGCACAAACATGACACTACTGCTGAATTCTATGAGTTGCTATATCTGCTGTTTTTGAACATTTTCAAACAATCAAACAGTATTTTTATTTGTGTTTTTTGCATTCTTATTATAACTTGCTGGTCATGGCTCTAACAAATGCAGGAAGTAATGCTTGTGTGAAGTGCAAACACCTTGCGTTGTCTATAGCTGCTAGAATTTTATTGGATTTCAATTCAGCGTTTTACTTTAGATGTGGTAATGATGTAGTTTCTTATATAAGTCAACAGAATTACTTGTATCCCTTATGTTAAATGTATTTTAATATTTCGCTTGATTTTAATTTTTCTTTTTTCACCAACATGTACTATTTACAGGCTATTTTAAAGGTAGAAAGAAGTGGGTAGTTGTTGGGTTAAATGTATTCTAGCATAACCATAAGTAATCCGAAAAAATCACTTATCCAACATTTTAAAGGTTCCGTTTATGCCAGGTTAGAGATGGTCAACCTGTAATATAATATTTGAGGGAACAATGAACAAAGTCTTATTGCAATAGTTACTTGAAACTCTCGATGTACCCATGTTTGTTCAGGATGTAGGCAAACATGGTTCTCACAATTGTTTTTTTGTTTTCTCAGCAGTGCTTGTTCTTTTATGACCCCCACTTTGCCATGATAAGTAATTTTAAAAAATGTGAAGTAAGTATTGGTTTTTGTTCATGCTTGGTCAATTTTGCCAATAAACGGAAATGATGTATGTACAATGAATTGTGTTTCTTGTAGATGACTTAGGACTAGAATCTCTTTACATTTTTATCTATGTTTACAACAAGATTTTTTTCTCTGTACTTTTATTTGTTAGAGATTAAACCTCAGCTTTTGCTCTGAAACTTTTGCTCTCATTTTTTACTTCCATGAATATATTTTCTCTTTGGTTTTGTTTCCTTTTATTTAAAAGCAAACATAAACTTCCCTATTTAGTCTTTAACTTATCAGATTCAGATCCAAATTTGATCTGTATGTGATTGATTGGTTTGTTTTACAGCAAATCAACCCTTTAAGGGTCATTTAATGCCAAAACATTAGTTGTTGTAGTATGATGGGTGAAAATTAAATGTTACTTATGATTCATAGGAACTTTTTGACTATATCTTATTGTATAGTTTCATCTCTTTTAGGAATCTTGGAATATTTTTAGGGTCAACCTTGTTGAAAATAGCCCTTAGATGATTTTCTTGATACTATTTTAGTCAGATCTGTCCAAGGTCTATGCAGTATTCTTAGTATATGGTGTACTGTTGGTGATTCTTGGCATGGTATGCAGATTGGTACTTCTTCTCCTTTCAGTAAGTATGAGTGGGCGATATAGGTGTGTCCTATTCAGAGTCTAGCCATTATCACTTCTTCTCTTCTTGACATCCTTTTATTGGTTTCTTTTTTTCTGATAGTTTGTGTCACTTGGTGTAGTTTGTTGTCAGTACAGAAGTTTCATGACTCCTGCCAATTTTTGAGGCTATATGCATCTATTTTTTGTTTTAAATCCGTATAAGAGATTTTTTTCTGTTGTGGGGTTTAGTTGTAATGACTCTTTTGCTGCTTTATCACCGGGTTGATGCCATGATGCTTACAAAAGAAAATGGAAGTGAATAACTCTTCAGACAAACAAAAGAGGAAAAAAAGTAGTGCCTTCACGGATGTCTGTATTTGAGCCCAATCCATATATATATATATATATAAAATGGATTTGTTTTATTCATTAATTAGCTGTGTAGCCAAGTGTCGCTTGGGGCTTTTAGGCTTGTGGTTATGTTGAAATGGTAAAGTGCTTATTCAAAAAGCTTTAGTATGAAGATTCCATCATAGATAATTTTAAAAAATGTGAAGTAAGTTTTGGTTCTTGTTGTGTTTGTAAAACGAGATTCATGCTTGGTTAATTTTGCCAATGGGAATTATGGATGTACAATTGGAAGAATGGGGGGCAGGCATTATGGGAACCCATAATGTGATGCAATGACGTTGTAACACAGAAGAAGTAGATGTATTGACCCTGCAACATTGGAGAGGTTGGCACCTTGCACAAAATGGGAAATTGTTATGGCATATGATAAGGTAGAAGTTACAAAAAAGACCTGATTTTTGTTGCAATACAACTAAGTGTTTCAGAGAAATAAATGCTTGCAAAATGAAACATTTTCAATTTTTGCCACACCCTGTGTTTCAATTGAAATTTTTGTTCACATATTAAGGCATCAGATCTTGATCTACCAGTGACTCAATTTTGGTTGAGTTTGCTTAAAGCATCTTGGAGAAATGCAGAAATGTGTGCAAAAAACCACCCCAAATTATGTTTGTCATTGATTCAAAAAATTTGTGTGTACACCAAATGTTTGAACTTTGATCTACAAGTTACTTGATTTTGGTTGAATTCACATAAGGTGTCTCAGAGGAGAAGAGTTCATAAATTCTAAGTGTTTTGGTTCTTTCTGCCATACATTTTAAATCAATTCAAACAATTTTTGTATAAATCAAAGGTTCATGTCATGATCAATAAGCGATCCAATTTTGGTTGAAATCAAACCAAGTGTTTTGGAGGAGTAGTGTTCGTTAGAAAGGAGACACGCAAACACAAACACAGACAGACATATATATATATATAGAGAGAGAGAGAGAGGCAGCAAGTAATTTTTTAGACATATGCTGTTAAATATAAGAGACAATAAATGTCTATTATGTTTAATCATGAGCCGTTCTAAATGTCGTATTTTTGCTTTAATTTCAGTTGAAAATAAAGACAAAAATTCTCCAACATTTGGATAATTATTTATTGATTTTCTTCTAAGCTTTCGGCTCACATGAGCCATCTTCAGAGAGGCTGTTTAAACTGAAATATTATAACATCCACCATCACCGACGATTTTATTTTGTGTTGACATAAAACTCCGCTTGGCAATGGCAATTGTTACCAAAAATTATAAATGCAGTTCTTAAATTTGCGATGCGGTTTTATGACGTTACACCTCGTGATAGTGCGAAATGACAACAAAACCATGTAGTCAAATGCAATGTAATATGTTATTTCCGGTTTTAAAGTTGATTTTATTGAGTGTTATATATATATATGTAGGTATGACAGATTTTATCAGTTATTTTTTTTTTATTATGAAAAATATCCTGTTTATTTATTAAGCAGTATATTTATTTTCATCTGCCAGGGTTAGGGAAATCTTATTAAAGAAAAGTAGTACCCTCCAGCAGAACATTTTCTTTTATCTCTTTTTTTTTTTTTTAATCATTTCAATCTAAGCAAGCAGGCAGCTACTAGTGTGCAGGGGATACTATGAGAGAAAAGCAAGGAAAAGATAAAAGATGAACAGGATTCAAGAAGATAGAAGATGGCAATTGACCTTGCATTTAAACTTTGGGAGATTGTAGCTATCAGGGAAGCAAGTAAACAGAAGGGAGTTCCGCAGACAGAAAGTGCAACAAAAAAAATTGTTAGAGTTGAAGTGGTGAATGTATTTCATTTTAGTAGTAAAAAGGTGGGACCTAGATGCCAATGTGGTCAGTCAGTCAGTTAAGTGCCATCCGTGATACACGCTTGGGCGATCATGTCTCGAAAGAGACATGACTGACTGGGCAGAAGATTATCCCGCAGTAGGTTGCCATTGCTTTCTGCGGTAGACTGGTTGCCGACCAAAGCTATAGAACCCAATCTGTCCTGCTATTTATCCCATAACTGGAAGGAAGAGATGGATTAATACCTTTCCCAAGAGTATTTGTGCGTAAGTGAATACAATGGATTCAACTGGAATTCAAACTCGGCTCCCCAGTTTCACGTTCCGAGCCGATATCCACTGTACCACAACGCCAATCTGGTAGCATGCTTAAATTTGTGTGGTTCGGGCACCAGTAAAAAAAAGCTTGTCAGAGCAGTTGCCATGGAAATGTTTATAGAAAAGTGGGAAGCCACGTCATGTAGGTGAGAAAGTGACTAAAGTTGAGATGCCAAGTCAGGATCAATTACATTGCAGATCTTTCTTTGGACTTTGTTAAGAACATCGAGATGAATAGGAGGAGAACCAAACCTTGAAACTGCATCATCCTTATCAGGAGAAACAGTCATTAGATCCAATATACTTTCGACCCACTCAGCCTTGAATGGTTCACTAATCAAGCAAAGCCATATCGTGGTTTTAAGCACAAATTTCTCAAAACATTCATATCTGCCTAGTTGTTTATCCTAAAGTAAAAAAAATTAATTTCTAAAGATGTAATGGATTTTTTATTTATTAATCTAATAGTTTTAATGCTTAAATATTATAAAATACTATTCAGCTTTGCTCGATTGGCAAGATCCTTCTTAGCTGAGTTAGACTAAAGCATATCAGAAGAACACTGGTTAGTGCATCTTTTCCATGATAAGATTTCTCAGATATTCAAGTCAGTTGATGAAAATAAATATAGTTTAATAAAAATGATGTTTAAGTGATAAAATAGACATAACTTCAAAATGTTATTTTTAGTGGATGCGTATATCTTTGGTTGATACCCATATTTGAAAGAGATGATGTGTTTTTTCTTTTTCTTTTTTCGCAGTGTGTATTACATCTATTGATCTGCACTTTCTAGAAATGCCCTTTTGAATAATACACAATTCAGTTATTCTCAAAAGCCCATATCTGCTCCATTTTGTAACCCAAACATGAACAAAGCAATTACTAAAGAATTAATGTTTTCTGAAGTCCTCAGACCAAAATGCCTAATACACATTGTTTAAAAAGTGAAAAACTGCACATTTATTTCAAATATGGTTATCTACTAAATAAACAATAAAAAATGTTGAATTATAAATAAGTCCATTAATTCTTTAGATATATGTATATAGTGTGTGGATATGGAATCTGCATGCTGGCTGTCAGTTTCACACCTCAATATGATCTTTAGCCCAAGAAACTTCTCTGATCTGAAGAAGCATGAAAATGACGGTGTTGCCATGCAGGGTTGATTACGATATCCACAGACTGTATATCTATAACTACTGTATTTCTGATATTGAGCGCCTTTCCTTTATATAGCATATTTTAAACTATACATACATATTTATTTACTTCAGTTGATTAATGGATTTGTTTTTTATGGCTTATCAACTTTTTGCAGGTTATCTAAAGCCATAAAATATTTTAGATTGTAAGAATTTTGAGACCGGTAATAACAACTTAGTGATCCAAATTCTGCTAATTAACGCGAGGAGTGAATTCCTACCTTTTTCATGCATAAGTGAATATAACTTGACTCTTTAATTTCCAATTCTGAGCTTTTATCCATTATATCACCTGCACATGCAAGATTACAGCACTTTGTCCTCCAAAGCAGTCACCCATTTAGTTAGTGATCAGACTCAGCTTAACTTTAGTGATTGCACAGAACTGGTGTTTCTAAATGATATGGCTGTAAGCTTTTATTACGTCAAAGGTTATTTTTAGTGGATACCCATATTTGAAGAGGACACACCATTTTTTAGACAGTGTTTATTTAATCTGCTGGCCTCTGCACATTTGAGAAAACTTACAAAAAATTGTCCTAAATGATGTTTGAATTATTATTATGTGTTGAATTACTAATAAAAAAATTTCATTATATATATATATATATATATATATATATATATATATATATATATATATATAGTTTTAAGGTGTGCTATATTTGTTGGATAAAGTGCTCAACAGATAGAGCATACGTGAATATAAAAGAGTGAACATTGAAGTCAACACTCAGGGCTAACAGACTGTTTTATGCTAAGCACAATCATCAGGCCACATGTGTTGAGTGTTTCTTTGGCTATTTATATATGTGTGTCAGTGGGACATTGAGGGTAATCCTTCTAATGGTTAGAATGACGGAATAGCTTGATTATTTATTTGAGTAAATCTATTTGACTTGTTTGTTTATTTTTTGTTTTTCAATGATAAATTTATTTGGTTTTGTTATTTATTACTTATTTTGCTTTTTATTACTTTTTTATTATGATTTTATTTATTTATATTATTTTATTTGCTATTTATCTATTATAATGGATGTTATATCGTCGACAGTTTGTGAATTTGTTTATAATTTGCTTCTTATTATTAGTTTTCTATTTTTAAGTAACATAGCAAAAATTTGTTTTCATGTCTGTATTTTGAGATTAGTTCAGATCATTTATTTAGTAGTTTGTTTTGGTCAGGGAAGGTAATAATAGCTATTTTTTGATTTTAACATTTACAATTTTTAGCTTGCATCACTGGTTCATCCTCTTGCTAAAAATTGCAAACTCTATCTTCTTACAATTAACATAGAGTTCCTTTTTTTCCCCCACTCTCTTTTCTATAATACTATACAATTACAAATTAATCACTGGTTAAACTAGTTCATATATAATCAATTTAAAATGTTCCACGTTTTTTATAGTTTACTGTATATTTCCGTTAACTTTTTGTGCATATAACATTATCACGGTAATGTATTCCATTATCGAGAAGAAAAAAATGTTTCTAACTTAATTTTGAATTTTATTTACATAGTATTTGACTTTATTATATTTTATATTACTGATTTGATTTTTCAATAGTTTCTAAACCTGATTGTGTGAAATAAAACAAATTGACATATGAGAGGGTGCAGAAAAGCTCTTAGGCTAAATGAGAATCAATTATAAAAATGTTGATGTTTGATTATTTGGTCAGATTTGGCAAAGTGGAATTAGGCTGAGAACTTTTCAGTATCTGCTCATATGTCAAAATGATCAATACTTGAATAAACAAATAGTGGGCTTTATTGGAATTTGCCACTACTTCAAATTTTCTTCTGTCTAATTTCAGAACATTTTACTGTGCTGACATTACCATGTGTTACTTTCTTTATAAAGCAGTCCTGGTATAAGGGAAGGAAATAAAAATAAAATATATATAAAAATAACAAAAAGAGGAACAAATTGAAATGAACATTTTTCTTTACTCTTTTTGTACTAATTACTTCTAATTAATACATTCTTTATTATTCAAGTCTTTATAATTTATTATATGTAAATTTTCTACTTAATAATCAAGCTAACTTTTGTCCCACTCAATATCTTATTCTTATTTACTAGCAGAGTACCCATAAAAAATATTGGGAATATTCTCATAAGGATCAGTACGGCTTACCTTGATCAAATTATTTATATGTAACTGACAATGACCAGTGAAGTGGCTGAAAACACTTGGAAAAATAAAAAAATTATTGGACATTTTTACTTTCTTTTCTCGAGCAAAAGAAAAAAGAAAAGACATGAAGAACAAAAATTAATTCATTTTTTCTTGTCAGTAGTTTTGTTTTCTCTTTTTTTATTTATTTTTTATTTTTTTATCTTATTTTATTTGAAATTTTAAAATTTTAATTTTCCCTATATTTTTTTATATACATGTGATATTTGAATATTTAAATTCTTAAGACTCATGATTTACACCCCTTTGATTTCTTCTCCTTGCATTTTATTATTTTTTATATTATTTTAAACTAGCAGTAAAGCCCCACATTGCTCGAGTGTAATGAAAGCTTTAAAACTAATCCATAGTCCTGGAGCTCAGACTCTTTGGACATTGGCACGAAAGACTAAAAAGTAATAGTTGTTTCCAGTTAAAGCGAAACCGTAGACTGAAAGAAAAATGAATGGATGTAAGTCAAATTTTGATTTCCTGGTATTGATATCAAATTTTCTGCACTATTGTAAGAACTGCAACCTTGAAACTTCTGAATATCGTTTCTTATATCTTTGTCTATGAGCGTATCAAATTTTATTAAAATCGGACCGCTCCTTCTATAACCCGATTTTTTCGATTATCAATATTTATCAGGGGTGCCTCAACACAAAACCTAGCTAAGAACACTCGCAGACACTTATAGTACAATTGTGTAAATTTTCAAGAAAATCGGTTTAGCTGTTTTGGAGTCTATAGGTAATGGATACACACACACACACACACAAAGTTTCATTTATAAATAAGTTTAGATTTAAATATTTATCTGCATGCAACTGTAGCACATTTAAATTTTTAATCTTGTTATTAAAAAAGCAGTAACTTAAATTTAAAGATTTAATTCTCATGAGCATTGAGTGAACTTAAATTGAAATCTATTAAACTCTCAGTTTGAAATATGCACCTGATGATTGCATAATGCCATTAGACATAGGATAATATACATTATGATGGGCACTTTGGCATGGTGTAATGGTTAGCAAGCTTGTATTGTTAGAACAGTTATGACTGAGGAGTGAGTTTGATCCTCACTAGGTGCCTGATACCATTAGCCTTGTGCCACATATAAGCTACTCTAATAAAATTGTCATATAGAGAGGCTTACAATGTTTGATTGTTGGAAAAAGAGGTTGTAGAGTGGAAAACAGTTCATTACCCACAAGGCTGTATAGATGCTTTTAATGATACCATCCAGCCAATGGAAGGATCATAGAACTTACAGTGACTATGACCTTGAATGTAATCTGCAAGATAGATAAATGAGGCAAAGAAAAATTTTAGCTGCATCCAGAACAGTCTATGATTTCTTCACCTAAATAGAATTCTTTTAGTAAAGTTTATGTGCTAGGTGGGATTCAAAGAATTTTTATATTTTGTATTGTTTAGGGATGAACTGTCAGTGCATGGTGCTCTAAGGTGCAATTGGTTTGTTCGAAGAGAAAATCCTTTTATAGTTAAGGAAGTTTACCAGTTAATTTGTAAATTTAACATAGACGTTGATATAGAGCTAGGATGGGAAGTTATTCCATATATAGTAGAATGTTCACATCTATTATATCAAGGTTATTACTCATGCTACACTTTATACTATATTTTTGGGTAAAAGTGTTCAGTATAAGAATAGAGTATCTGTAAATATAAAAATGGACATTGATATCAACAAGTGAAGCATCAACAATGTTTCCTGCTTCAACACAATTTTCAGTCCTAAAGATTGCATTTAATCATGAAACAGTCACCACCAGGTGTTGATTATAATGATCAGAAAGCAAATCCAGGATGTAGCTGCCAAACTTTTGTCTATGAAACATTTAGCTCCAGATAATAATTAATATGGTCAAAAGTAATCAAATTAATCAAGCACCCATTTTGTTGCAGTTGTGTGACAATTGAAAAATACGTTCCTCTGTGTGTTATCTCGCTATCTCTCTTAATCCCTTTTCTGTTAACCTCAGCACAACATAAGCTCCTTAAGTAAGTTATGTACTGCTTTCTTTTGTCCCTCTTGCCTTCAATATGTTCTGTGATTGTCAAATTTTCCAAACCCTTTTACCTCATTATTTGATCAACCAATTTCAGCTCTTTCTTTCTTATACTAGTTATAACTGCCCTTTTTTGTTTCCATTGTCACAAAAACTTTGTCATTGCTCACATGTTCAACTTATGGTATTCTCAGTACCCTTCTGTAGAACTATATTTCTGTTGGCTCAAGTCTCTGTTCTGTCTGTGATTGTCTAACATTCACTACCATATAGGAGGACTGATTTTACAAAACAGTTCACTATTTAATAAATTAAACAGACAGACCCTATTAGCTTAATTCAACACAACTGGTTAAAATGAATTTATTGTTGCATATCAACATATTTTAGATTTGAAAAAATGTATCATATCTTCCTAAGTTTAGAATGCCATAAATTATGTAGACAAATACTGCTTAACATATTAAATGTGCATGAAACCTACTTAACCAATGAATAGCTAATGATACAATAATATAAATACTAGAATTTCTTTTTTCCCATATCTCCTAGTTTAATGGAGCTTTAATAAAAAGGAAACACATCAAATTGATAATCTTTGCTTATTTGTTCTTTATCTTATAAATCTCTCTCTATCGCAGTCTTCTTAAATTTATCTATTTCAGTCAGTCCATATCTATCTAGATAGAAGCCTTTCATTAATACAAATTAGATTAAACATGATGAAAAATATTTAAATCTTTTTTACATATTTTTTTCCTATAAGAGGGATGCATGTTTAAATGCTGCCATAAGATGCATTTTCTGTAATAAGGGTCCTCAATGCACATATCAGTAGGCATAGGTTAACACTGTTTAAAAACAGTGATATCTATTCAAACATGTGTATTCACAAAATGATATGTTTAAAGTAATATCAGATTATAAAATCCATGTATTCCTGAGAAATATATACGTATATATAGGATTAACACAAATATAAAATTTCTCACTTTGCTGATTGATGTTAACTTCAGCATATGAACTCTAGAGCTTCAGAGAGGGACCATTCAGCAATCACTCAATCCACTCATCAGGGAATATCAACAGTTAACTGTTTATTTTCTCATTTTTATTTTACATGGAGTTAAAAAATAATTTATGTACTTTCATTGGAGCAATGTTGATTTCTTTTTTTCTTCTTCATCTTCTTTCATTGAGTGCACACAGAGAATGATATCATCTTTTTCTCATTTTTCTTGTCTCTTTATACTCTCTTTATTGGTTTTGTACTTTTTTCTCTCTTTTTTTAATTTTGAGTATCATATATATATATATATATATATATATATATATATATGTGGAGAGAGAGAGAAATACATAGACAGAGAGCTACAAGAGAAAATATGCAATGAATATATTTTACAAATGTTTGTGATCAAGTATTTTCAATCATACCCCTGAGCATTATCAAAATCAAGACAGAATTGTAGATATTATCCATTTTTAATGTTTTGAATACTTTTAAACTCTGTGTTTGCTGTTGGTGTATTATAATGATGGCACACACAAAGCAGCATAGAAGCAAAACACTTGAATGAGCTAAATACATAGAAAATCTCCATTTTTATATATAACCCATTAGTCTTGTGTACTACTACTATGATAAATATACATATATGTGCGTGTGTGTGAAATGTTGATATATCAGCATCAACAAAACTATGAGTGAACCAGAAAAGTGATCCATTAAAAGTATTTTTAACAACCAGTTTGATCTTCATAATTCATCACACAAAGAAATAAAAAGTGTCTGCAGGTCTGAAAAGAAAAATATTTAGATAATCTTATCTTAAAATCTTTTGTACAAATAGAAAATAAAGACAGCTGGTGGAATGAGGGTAGAGAACAAGAATAAAAATCTAGAATGAACAAGTGGGTAAAAAAAAGAAAGCAAAGAAAATAATGGAAAAATAAGATGATGAGAAGGTGACAGAAAAAAGAATAAAATTTAAATCAGGAATTATAAGAGAAGAAGTATAAATAAAAACAAATTTTTAAAAATTAAAAGAGTAGAAGAAAAAAAAGAAAAAATGAAGAATTAATGAGAAGAAATAAGAATAATGAGAAGAAATGAGAAGAAATGAGAAGAAATAAGAATAATAAGAATTATTGAGAAGAAATAAAAATAATCCTGAAGAAAAAAATAATGAAAAAAAATGAAGAAGCAAGAGATAGTAAAGAAAAAAAAAAGCAAATTAAGAAAAAGTATGAAGATTGACTTGTTTTTTATGGCTTATCAACCTTTTGCTGGTTATTTAAAGTCAGCAAAAATTTTCAGATTGCAAGAAGTGTTTTGACAATAAAAATGATTTTTACTAATACAAGTTTTATTAATTAACCCATAGATGGGAGGAGAAGAGGGAAATCTATAATGTTTCTAAGGTTATTTGCATGTAATAGAATATACTGAACCTGACTGGATTTAGAATTCAGCTCTCAGATTTCTAATTCCAAGCTGCCCACACATTTAAGTTTACCCTACCTGGTATTTCCAATCATTCACCCATCTGAGCACTGACGAGGCTCAGACTTACTCAACTTCAGTGACCATTAGCCAAAAGTATGAAGAATGAAGGTGTAAGATAAAAGAAAGAAAAAAGAAGTCATGATAATGGATGGTAAAGAAAGAGCAATCAAACCTCGAGTGAATGAATAGATTTAAAAGAATAACAGATGAGAAATGTTTGTGAGGGGGAAAAAACCTCAGGTAAAATTATCAATAAACCTAGAATAAAAATGTTTTTCAAGACAAATAAAAGAAACACATTGAAAAGCTCTTGGCAAATAAATCCCTTGACTCTTCTGAAAAATAGAATTTATTTTAGTTGAAGTAAATCATAAAAATAGATATGCGATTTTAAGTTTTTTTTTTTAATTTAAAAATAATCATTATTGAAATCACATGGAATTTTGTATGCTTTAGAATATCATGAAAGTATTTTGGATTTTACATGAATAGTGAAAATTCAAAAATTTGATTTCTTCTTCTACGTGCCATGTCCCTTTTGGATATGTATGATCATGTCTCTCTAGAATTTCATATCCTTTATGGTCTTTAGCTGTGTTTCTCTCCTCATGCCCTGGTCTCCATTCTGCTATCCATTCACACAAGTTTGGTAGGCAGTTGGCCCTGTACCTCTTTTATTTCTCTTGTGAGAGTTAAGTTTTCCCAAGGTTTCCTTTATCATGATAGCCAAGAAATTTTATCTGTCTCTTTCTGATTCTTGGAGCAAGTGTTTTTTTTAAAGGTATTCGGTAAGGACCGGCATGGGCAACAGGTGCCACCTGACCATCATCCGGCGACTGTTAGCACCAACGGCGTAAAGGGGACATTTTACTCCAAAATTTATCCCTATCCGGGAAAGAACGACATGAGCAACAGGTGTCTCTGGACCGTTACCCTGCAACTGTGCGTATCAAAGACAAACTCACTATACGAACATGGAACGTCAGGACACTGAACTGTGGACAACTAGAAAATGTCAAACAGGAGATGAACAGACTGAATATCAGCATCCTAGGCATATGTCAAACAAGATGGCCTAATAACGAAGATTTCTGTAGCGACACTCACAGGATAATATATGCAGGAGGTAAAAAACACGAAAAAGGGGTCGCTTTAATACTAAACAGACAAGTGAAGAGATGTGTACTTGGCTACTGGCAACTGTCAGAGAGAGTCCTCTTGGTTAAACTGCGGGGAAGGCCCCTCAATATAGCTATTATAGTAGTTTATGCGCCAACAACTCAATAGTTGGAGGACGAGATAGAATCTTTCTATTCAATAATGAACAGTGCTAGGGCTCAGTGCAAAAGCAAAGAAGTTAGGATAATAATGGGGGACTTAAATGCAAAGGTAGGTAAAGATAGAGGAGACACGAATGGCAACTTCGGACTAGGAGAGCGCAACGAAATAGGAGAAAAATGGATCCAATGGTGCTCAGCCAATCACCAGGTCATAACTAACACCTGGTTCCAAGAACACCCACGGCGTTTATGGACATTGAGAAGACCAGGAGGTGACACGAAGAACCAAATAGATTATATAACGATAAACAAGAGATTCAGGAATGCAGTAGTCCAATGCAAAACATACCCAGGTGCTGACTGCGGAAGTGACCACGTCCCAGTCATCTGCAAACTAAAAGTGAAACTCCGAAGACTGAAGAAGCCCAGCATATCACCAAGGCTGCAATACAACACGCTAGAGGACGATCTCACCCTGCAGAAAGAATATAATAACAGTGTGAGGAACAAATATGAAGAACAAATTGGAAAAGGATACTCAAAATGGGATTCACTAAAAGAAGCGATGGTGACCTCAGCGAACAACATAGCCCCAAAGGAAATCAGATGCAGAAGAAAAAACGAGTGGATGACTGAAGAGATCCTCCACATGATGCAAAGGAGACAAAAAATAATGCCAAGACACGGAGCAGAGTACAAAAAAACTTCACAAGGAGATAAGGAACAAATGCAGACAAGCCAAAGAGGAATGGCTCAACAACAAATGTGCAGAAGTAGAGAGACTGAGCAGGAACAACAAAGCAGAGATGCATAAAGAGATAAGAGAACTGACAGGACAAAAAAACCTGCTCCTCAACAGGATGCATAAAATCCAAGGAAGGGACAATCATATTAGAGAAAGAGGAAATACTCCAGCGATGGGAAGAATATATAAAGGATCTCTTTTGCGACAAGAGAGAACAACTGAGAATACACAAGGAGATGGATGGACCGGAAATACTAAAATCCGAAGTGGAAGCTGCAATGGCCAAAATGAACAGAAACAAAGCACCTGGCCCAGATGGCATAGTGATAGAGCTGCTGACAGCCTTAGAAGAATATGGCATAGAAAAGATTACCGACATAATAAACAAAATTTATAGCAGCGGAATAATACCAGACGACCTATGCAAGTCGATATTTATAGCGCTGCCAAAGAAACCTGGTGCAAATGAGTGCGAACTACACAGAACTATCAGCTTAATGAGTCATATTACAAAACTGATTGTCAGAATCCTGATGAATAGAGTGAGAAGCAGAATCAGGCCAGAGATAGGGCAGGAACAGTGCGGGTTCGTCAAGGACACTGGAACAAGGAACGCCATATTCATGATTAGGATGCTCTCTGAAAGGGCATTGCAAATGAAGAAAGACTTGTACCTGTGCTTCATTGATTACATGAAGGCATTCGACAAAATACGACACAAAGAATTGATGGAGATGCTGGGCAATCTCGACATTTTCGGCAAAGACATAAGAATAATCAAGAATCTCTACTGGCAGCAAACGGCCTGCATACGGATGGGTAACAACCTCAGTAGATACACAAAGATAGAAAAAGGCGTAAGACAAGGATGTGTCTTTTCACCGGATTTGTTCAACCTATACAGCGAGAATATTTTGAGGACCCTAGATGATACGCCAGGATTTGTTATTGGAGGCCACAACCGGAACAACATAAGATATGCGGACGATACAGTGCTGATTGCGGACACGGAAAGGAAACTACAAGACCTCATACAGAAAGTAGCAGTGGAGAGTGACAAGAAGGGACTACAAATAAACTTTAAGAAAACTGAGTGCATGGTCATCAGCAAAAGATACAATCCAAAATGCCAAATACAGATGGAGAATAACAGAATCAAACAAGTACAAGAATTTAAGTACCTAGGAAGTGTTCTAACAGGAGATGGAAAGTGCGACACGGAGATCTGAAGGCGAATTGGCATGGCAAAGGACGCATTCCAGAAGATGAGCAAAATACTAACACACAGGAAAATCTCAATATAAATGAAGAAAAGAGTTCTAGACTGCTACGTGATGTCAGTTCTTCAATACGGCTGTGAATGATGGACAATATCATCGAAAATGAGGACAAAACGGGAAGCGGCCGAAATGTTGTTCTACAGAAGGATGCTACGGATATAGTGGACTGAGCATACAAGCAACGACGAGGTGTTAGAAAGAATGGCAAGAAAAAGGAAATTGATGCTGAGCATCAGGAAGAGACAACTGAAGTTCCTGGGACATGCAATGAGGAAGGAGAGCCTGGAGAACCTGATACTGACTGGACAGATAGAAGGAAGGAGAGACAGAGGAAGGCAGCGGATAACATATTTGCAGGGACTGATCAGGTGGATGACGGAACGGGGGTTGCCAGGAGCAACAGGAGCAAACATACTAAGAGCCACAAGGGATAGGGAGACGTGGAGAGCCATGATCGCCTACGTCCTGAAGGGACAGGGCACATAGAAGAAGAAGAAGAAAGTAATGTAGGTACCATAAAAAATTATTTTTTTTATCCTTTTAAGAACCTTGAAATTTTATTTAATGTGGGACCATAAATTTGTATGGGAAATTTGAGTGTCTTTTTGCTGTGAAAAACACATTGATTTTGAACTTTAATGAAACTTTCAGGACTTATTCAAAAATGAATTTATTTAATTTTTAAAAATATTTCTTTTGTAGTTCTTAATGTTTATAATAGTTATTAGGACAAATCCTCAGATAATTAAAATCATGAAATGTTTTTGGTCAAACAGCTACAGAAAACCTGCCCTCAATCATAGAATAAAAATTGCAATAAAACTAGACATTATTTAATTAGAAAAAGCTTTTAATAATAAATATGCTCTGGACACTAGAGTCTTTTGAAAAAGAAAATTCTTTTTTTTTTTTAGGAATAATTGTTTTTAAATTTTAATTACAATTACTGATAAACTTTTAGATATTTTAAAATTTTGTATTGATTTGTAGCAGTCCAAGTAATTTTGTTAATAAATTAAAACTGTATTCATTAATTATAAATGGAAATGCTTACTACAATTCAACATTTTTTTAATTTAATTTATGTGTGCATAAACATATCAACTTTTGTAAATATGAATGTCCATACACAACATTATCAGAAAGTAATAGCAGTATCTATAATAAATTTAAAATTTATTGATAAATTTCTAAGATTTTCTAAACAAGTGTATTTGTCAGTAAGGCTACAAAACCCAAGTACCTAAACGTCAATAAAATATTAGATTGCTTAGAATGTTTATAAAAATTTTAAAGATTACTGGGTTGTTTTACCACTTTGTTATAGTTTTTTTTATAAAATTGTCCTTCATATTTAAAAATTTATACATCACCTGACCATTAACATTTACATATGTCATTACAACAACGATTGTTGAACTAGGTATGTCATATTTATATGCTTATATATATGATAAAAATATAGTTTAAAGGTATGCAATGTTTATGAGTTGAAAGTGCTCAATATTAGGGATAGAACATATGTAAAAATGAAAGTGGACGTTGAGGTCAACATCCAGCGACAAAAGTTTGTTTCTTGCTGAAACACAATCATATATATATATACATATATATATATACTAACAGTATAGCCCAGCATTGCTCGAGTGTAATGAAAGCTTTGAAACTAATCCATGGTCAGCCTAAAGGATATTTGTATGAAGTTTGGTGAGAATCAGATAAAAATTGTGAATTTGTATAAAGGACATACAGACAGATAAACAAACACACACACAAACATCTTGCCATATTATCGATTTTCTGCACTATTGTAAGAACTGCAATTTTGAAACTTCTGAATATCGTTTTTTATGTCTTTGTTCATGAGTGTATGAAATTTGATTAAAATCGGACCACTCCTTCTATAACCCGATTTTTTTCGATTATCGATTCTCAATATTTATCGGGGGTACCTTGACACAAAACCTAGCTAAGAACACTCGCAGACGCTTATAGTACAATTGTGTAAATTTTCAAAAAAATCGGTTCAGCCATTTCAGAGTCTATAGGTAACGGACACACATACAGAGACAAAGTTCCATTTATAAATAAGTTTATATATATATATATATATATATATATATATATATATAATTATGAAGTACAGTGTGAGATGGAAATTTCTATGTCGTCATCAGGCAATGTTGGATGTTGGTTGTGAAAACAAAATTTTATTATGCTCTACAATATTTATTGTATTGAGCACTTTTTATAAAAAAGTAAATGCCAGGGAACACAAAATCTTAAAACCTTGTGTCCTCTTTAACTATATATATATATATATATATACATATATATATAGTTTTAAGGTGTGCTATATTTATTGGATAAAGTGCTCAATATCAGAGATAGAGCATATGTAAATATAAAAGAGTGAACATTGAAGTCAACACTCGGGCGACAGACTGTTTCCTGCCAAGCGCAATCATCAGGCCTGATTTACAATGATTTAAAGGGGATAAATATTTCCGCATCATGCCATATAATATATATATATATATATATATATATATATAAAAGAGTGACTATTGAAGTCAACACTCAGGAGCGACAGACTGTTTCATGCTAAGCGCAACCATCAGGCCTGGTATGATGCAGAAATATTTATCCCCGTTAAATCATAGTATTTTTCTCGTATGCGTTGTGGTGCAGTGGATATCAGCTCGGAACAAAAAATCAGAGAGCTGAGTTTGAATTCCAGTTGCATTCATTGCATTCACAGACATGCAAAATACCCTTGGAAAAGGTATGAATCTGTCACTTCTCCCGCCAGCTATGGGTTACATAGCAGGACAGATTGGATTCTATAGCCTTGGTTAGCAACCAGTCTACTGCAGAAAAATATGGCAACCTACTGTTGGAAAATTTTCTATCCAATCAGTCATGTCATTCTCAAAACATTATTGTCTAAGCATGTATCACATATGACACTTAACTGACTGACTGTAGTTTCTCATAATTGACAGCTAATAGGTAAATATTTTATCAGTGATATATTTAGTCTTTTGCGGGGTGTTATTTTCTTACCAAATTTGCATCAAGCTTTCTGAATGGCATGGGGTATGAATTTGGAATGACTCCAAAATTGGTCATTTAAAAGTTTTAAGTCATCTCTGAGAAATGTTTAAGTGCAAATAAAATTATAACAGTAGTTATTCCAGGAATGTTCTGTACATTGGTAATATTATTTGCAACTTAGGCTAATGTGAATAACTGCTTGATTGCTTGAAGAAAAAGGAACCATGCAAATCATTCACAATGAGATTCCTATTTATGTATGCTGCACCAAGTCTTTAGAATGGAACTATCAGTCAGTCAGTTAATTGCCACATGATACATGCCTGGGCAGTCATGTCTCTTTTGATCTTTGATTGACTGGGCAGAAGATTTTATCCTCAATAAATTGCCATTACTTTCTATGGTAGACTGGTTGCCAGCCAAGGCTATAGAACCCAATTTGTCCTGCTATTTAACCCATAGCTGAAGGGAAAAGAAATGGATTCATACCTTTTTCAAAGGTATTTGCGCAAAAGTAAATGCAACAAATTTAACTGGAATTTTAACTCAGTTTTCCAATGTCTCATTCTGAACTCAAAAATCTTTCTGTTATCCTCAGAAAATGAAACTCTACAAGTTATGACATACAAAGTGATAGCACAACGATTCTAGACTACAATTGCACGATCAATTTAAATAATATATGTAGTATGTATTTACTAAAATAACATTGTACTTGGCTTTTGCCTAATCCAAGTAGTTTTCAGTACAACTTTATATTTTAATCAACTTTCTTCAGTCATCACTTTTTATGTATCTCTAATGCATCAGCTTAAACCCCAAACACTTCATTTCTTTAATCATGTTATGTAGGTCATTTCAATTAGGTGGACATCTTCTGACAAAACATCTTTGATTAGACTTCAGCTCTGTGTTAATTTAATTGCTTAATATAATCTTGTTCCTGACATCTGCACCCCCACAATTCATTCCTCTGAGATCAATGTAATTTTTTTGATTAAGCCTGCTTCCTAAGCCATTACATTCTTCTTCAATCAGTAATCTTGAAAGATATACTTACTGACTGATGTCTTCTGACACCAAATTAGTAAAGCTATTCTTATACATCACTTTCTTTCAACTATTTTTGGATGATATTTGGCTACTCTGATAAGTTTCTACACTTTTCTACATTGCAGCTGATCAGGGAAACCATATCTTTTTTGTTGAGATTTGTAGAAACCACACCTTTTTTGATTATGATTTTAACCAGTCATATCTTTGTGGTTGATATTTGGGAAAAACACAACATTTGGTTGAAATTTGGCATAAACACAACATTCAGGGTGAGATTTCAAGAGACCATATCATTTTGGCTGAGATATGGTGCAACGACATCATTTAATAGAGATTTAAGAGAATCACAACTCTATGGTTGAGATTTTTTGCAACTACATCATTAAGATTTAGGGCAACCACAGTTTTGAAGTGAGATTCGGGGCAACATCTTTTTTATTGAGATTTGATACGATGACATCTTTGTGAGTGAGATTTAAGGCAACCGTATCATTTTTGTTGACCTGAATCTAACACACAAAGATGTGGTTACCCCAAATGTCAGCCAAAAATATGTGGTGGCCTCCACCCAAAATGATGTGGTTGGCTCAAATCACACACAAAAAGTTGTGTTGACCCTGAGTCAGACCTGAAAAGAATAGGTTGCTCAGAATTTCAACAAAAAGATATCGATGCCTCAAAACTCGACTGAAAAATGTGGTTGCTCTGAATCTCATCCCCAAAATTGTAGTTAGACTAAATCCTAAGTAAAAAATGTCATTGAGATTTGGAGCAACCACATTTTTGTTAGTGAGATTCAAGGTAGCCACATCTTTGCGGGTGAGATTCAGGGCAACTACATCTATTTTGCTGAGATTTGAGGCAACCACGTCTTTTTGGTTGAGATTCAGGTTAACTACAACTCTTTGGTTGAGATTCAGAGAAGCCACATGTTTTTTGTTGATATTTGGGATAACAGCATCATTTTTTTATGAGATTCCAAGTAACTGCATGTTTGTGGGTAGAATCTGAGGTAAGCACATCTATTTTAATTGTGATTTAGTGCAATCACAATTTTTCGATGAGATTCAGAGAAACTAGATATTTTTGGTTGAGATATGGGGCAATCACATCTTTGTGGGTAGGAGCTGAGACAACCAAATGATTTTGGATGAGGTTTGATACCACCACAACTTAAGCATGAGATTTATGGCGGCCAAATCTTTGGAGGTGAGATTTCAGGGAGCCATTTCTTTTTGGGTGAAATTTGGGGTAATCATAACTTTGAGGTTTGCATTTGGGATTACCAAATATTTTTGCTTGAGATTTGGGACAACCACAACTTTTTGTTTGTGATTTGGAGTGATCACATCTTTGGTTGAGATTGGGAATAATCATGACTTTGAGGGTGGGATTTGGGGCAGTCACATCTTGGTGGATGAAATTTGGTCTGATCACATGTTTTGAGTATATTTGGAGTAACTAAATTTTTGGATAAGATTCAGAGCAGCCACATTTTTTGACTGATATATGGGGCAAGCAACAAATTGTTTTGATGAGATTTGGGGTAATCAAAAATTTTGCGATATTAAGGGCAACTGAATCTATGTGAGTGGGAGTAAGTACAAATAAATATTTTGGGATGATATTTGGCACAACCACATTTTTTAGAGTGAAATTTATAATAACCCCTTCTTTGTGGGTAAGATTTCAGGTGACCATAAGTTTTTGATTTAGCCAGAATTTTTTGGGTGAGATTTAGAGCAGCCTCATCTTTGTGAGTGAGATTTGAGGCAACCACATATTTTTGAGTGAGATTTTTGGGCATTTGGTTAAGATTCAGAGCAGTCACATCTTTTTAGCTGATATTAAGTGCAACCACAATTTTTTTTATTAGATTTGTGACAAATATTTTTGATTGCAATTTGTGGTAACAGCATAGTATTCGTTGTGCTATATGGCAATCACAACTTCTGGGGTGAGATTCGAAGCAAACACATTTTTTGTGAGGTTTAGGACAATTGTTGGTATGATTCAGGGCAACCACATCCTTGTTAGCAAAATTTGGTTCAACCACAATCTTTTTGAACAAGATTGGGAGCAATCATATCTTTTTGGCTGTGATTTGGGTCAACCACATCTTTGTGGGTGAGATTTGGGACGACGACAACATTTGGTTGAAATGTGGAGAAACCACATTTTATTCTGGGATACATCATTTGAGTGAGATTTAGAAAAACCACAAAAATTTGGGTGAAATTTAAGGCAAATACATTTCACCCAACAAAGTTTTGGTTGCCCCAAATCTCATCCAACAATGTGTGGTTGCTGCAATTCACAACCTATATATGTGGCAATCATAAGTCAGACTCAAATTCCCAAAAAGGCAAACACATTTTTATATGAGATTTGGTATGACCATATCTTTATGGGTGAGATTTGTGGCAACAATATAATTTAGTTGTGATTCAAGGAAACCAAATAATTTGGGTTGGGATTTGAGGCCACCACATTTTTTTTGGTTGAGGTTTCTGACAACTACATCTTTATTATTGAGATTCATGATATCCACAACTTCTGGGGAGATAGTCAGGACAAACACATATTTTGGGTTGAGATTTGAGGCAACTACATACTTTTTGATGAGATTTTGAGTAACCACATCTTTGTAGGTGAGATTCGGGGTAACTACATCTATTTAGCTGAGTTTTGGAGCAACCACATTTTTGTTTTACTTGTGATTTCCAGTAATGAAAACTTTTGGGATGAAATTTGAATCAATCACATGTGTTAGCAAGATTTGGTGCAAGCACATCTGATTGGAGCCACCACATTTCAATGGGTGATATTTGAGACATCCATATTTTTTGGCTGAGATTCAGAGCAAACATATTTCTGCTTGAGATTTGGCAGAACCACTGCATTTGGGATGATATTTAGGGTAATCACAAGATTTGCAGTGAGATTTGGAGCTGCTACATATATTTGGTTGAGAGCCGAGGGAACCTCATCTTTATCTGTGAGATTTGTGGCAACCACTTATTTATTAGCAAGATTTGGGTGCAACCACAGCTTTTTTTTTTTAATCTAATGTGGTGCAATCACAATGTTTATGGTGAGAATTAGGGCAAACGCAACTTTTTGGCTGAGATTTGGAGCAACTGCATCTTTTTAGTTGAGATTTGCCGTCAACACATCTTTTTGGCTGTCAGTTGGAGCAACCACAACTTTTTACTGAGATTCGGCACAACTGAAACTTTAACTTCCCAGACAACAATTTATCTTTGCCATCTCTACTCTCATTATTCTGGTTTCTTGTGAATATTTCTCTTTGATTTCACCCAATAACAGAAAGAAAAATTTCCAAGTGAATATATAATTAATTTTTAGAACTCTGTACCAAATAAAACAATTACCTATTAGCCGTATAACTTTCAAGCAGAAAAATGTATAGACATTTTGGAGAGTTGTTCTACATTGCCTAATTCATAAATTCTTAAAAACAGCTTCAATACATGATAATTAGATCTAGAGATTACTCAGAAATAAGCCATAATTTTACCTGCAAAGGACACAGTATCAGCTACTTGTTAAGAAGTAAGCATCTATGCTAAATTTACATGAATTTTCAATGCCTTAAGTCTATTTGTATAGTACTGCCTATAGAGACTATACCAGAGATATATCCCATTATATTTTAGATTAAATGTATGTAAATATCATATTACAGCTAAATTTTCCACATCAGGTTAATATTAGTTTTTCGGCTAAAGCTTATTATATTTGTATTTTGATTTTGATTTTTTTTGTTTATATTTATTATATTTATAGGTATTTTGTAAGTTCTTTTGTCTTGTTTTGTAATAGAATGAATAATAATAATAATATTATTATTAGTAGTAGTAGTAATAGTATTTTTATTATAATTATCATTACATCTGAGAGAAATTTTGTTTGATACATGTATATATAAATGCATATGTACATAAATACACATATATATGTATGTGCATATATTTATGTATGCATATATTTGTTATCTCGTCATTGTTTTATTTGTTATTATTATAATTTTTATATTATTATTATCTATTATGAGTATTGCTAGTATTTTAGATAATCTTTAAGATTGTATTTTAATAAATTATATTTTGTTATTGGGAGTTATTATTTTAACTATAGTTAGAATAAATTACTACTAGTGGTTATAATGTAATTTATGTTAGGATATATGATTTATTTTTCACCATAAATATTCTCTACAGTCAGCATATTTTAATTTAAGAGTAAAAATCCCTTGTAACGTTTCTAAGAATGAATTACGTTGGTTTCGATCTACCTTTTTTTTACTTTTTTTAATTATTTTAAAATCCGTTCTATCATAATTTCTCCTTTTTTCTTTCCTTCTTTTTGTGTATTTTCCCATTCTGTTTATTAAATTTTTCCAGTTTCTATATGTATATTTTTTTAATTTAATTTAATTTATTTTTAATTATTTTAACAATATTTTTAAGTTAGCATTAATTTTTAAAATAATCGTAACAGTAGTTATTTTTTTCAAATTGTATTAAAATTATGATGTACAATTTTTTTTTTTTTTTTAATCATATCACCCAAGCAAGGCAATCCACTGCCACTATAGCACAGGAGGTTACATAGAGCGATTGGGTATAGGAAATGTCAGAAGGAGGGTGATAGACAAGTTAGGAGGTACATAGAGAGTGTTAGAGGGAATGGGTGTGAGTTAGTGTGTTAGGAGGTGTCTGTTGACCTTACATTTAAAGTCCTGTAGGTTGTAGCCGTCAGGGAAGCAATCAGGCGGAAGGGAATTCCATAAGCGGGAAGTGCGAGAAAAGAAGCTGTTGGAGTAGAAATTGCGGTTACATTTCGACGGTTTCACTGTAAAGGAGTGGGACCTAGTTGCCAATCTAGTTCTAGTAACTCGTGCAAATTCACATCTAGGAGACACCAGTGATTTAAGTTCATCGGAGCAGAAGCCATGAAAGTATTTATAGAAGAGGCACAGGGAAGCCACGTCACACTGGTGAGAGAGTGACTGCAGGCGCTCAGCTAAGTCGGTATCGATCACATTACAGATTCTCTGCTGTATTTTGTCAAGAAGCCCGAGGAGAATAGCAGGGGCACCCAACCAGATGTGGCAGCAGTATTCAATACACTGGCGGATGGTAGATTTATATATGTACAGGATATGCACAGAGAGCCGACTTTCATAGCTGCGGATTTAGCAATGGATTTGACGTAGTCATTCCACTTGAGGTCCGCTGAGAGTGTCAGGTTGAGCAGGCATAGTGTTTTACTCTCTGGGAGGCAAGCCTGTTCCATGCTAATGGGGGGGGGGGAGGTGCGGTTGTCTGTGGTGGTTAATTGACAGCAGCTTCGTTATGGAAGAATTGAATTTTACGAGCCATTTCTTACCCCAATCCACCACAGATTGGAGGTTCTTTTCGAGCTCGGCAGCGAGGTTCGCCTTGTCACCATCACCAGGTTTTTGATCGTGGTGAGAATAAACTGTGGTGTCATTGGCATACATACCTACTTGGGATCTTATGGCATCGGGGAGATCATTGATGTAGATTAGAAAGAGTGTAGGACCTAGGATAGAGCCTTGGGGGGCACTCACGTTTGGAGGATAGTTCTGGGAGGCATGTCCATTTAATACCACCTTCAGAGTGCTGTTAGAGAGGAATGACTGGATTAGGTCCTACAAAAGTCCAGTTATGCTATACCTTTGCAGTTTCCGTAAAAGGCCGGCATGCCATACTCTGTCGAACGCTTTAGATATGTCCAAGGCGACAGTTCGCGCTTCACCATTCTTGTCGAGAGCCTGGTATATATACTCGGTGATGGTCATTAGCATATCAGCAGTGGATCTTGTGAAGCGGAAACCATATTGCTTTTCCGAGAGTAGCCTGTGGGCTGTGAGATGTTGAACAACCTTGGCGTTGATAATGGCTTCAAACACTTTGCCAAAGATCGGAAGAAGGCTGATAGGGTGGCAATTTGCGGGATCTGATGGTTCACCAGTGTTCTTAAATATTGGAACCACAGAAGAGGACTTCCAACAGGCAGGAAAGCAGGAGGAAGATAGGCAGAGGTTGTAGAGTTTAGAAAGGACAGAGGAGAGTTCAGGGGCACATTTCTTCAAGACTATGATTAGGATTCCGTCCCCACCACTCGCTTTGTGAGGGTCAAATTTTGAGATGTTAGAAATCAGCGAGGGCGTGATGTGGACGTCATTCAATCGGGCCTCTGTTCTAGGTGGGAAGTCGGGTGGTCAAGAATCTACAGGCAAAGCATTCAGCCTTGTCCACTGAGGAGGTGAGGACCTCAAACTCGTTGATTAGTGGGTGTATTGAGGACTTCCTCTTGTTAAGCATGCTTTTACAGAGACACCAGTAGTCTTTGGCGCCGAACTTAGAGGATGCTATGCATTGCTTCAATCTGGCAAACAGCATCTTAGCTTTGCTAAGTACCTTTTTACACTTATTACGAGCTGAGGGGAAAAGGCGCCTGTTTTGGTCCGACGTGTGGCTACAATAAAGCCAGAAGAAGTGATTCCGGTGGGCAATGGCAGCCAAGCAAGCGGGCGAGAACCAGGGAGATGAATGGGATTTAAGCTAAAATTTCCTGGCAGGGATGAAAGCATCAATGCCAGCCCTAACCCAGGAGGAAACCTCTGCACAGTCTTCGACATTGTTCCAAGGGACGTCACAGAGGAAGTCACGGAACGAATCCCAGTCTGCTCTTTGTTAGCAATAGGATATTCTGCTGGTCTGGGTTTGATTTTCTTGGGTAGAGGTGGAGTGGAATGAGATGTTGACAGAAACTACAGTGTGGTCAGAATTTCCGAGAGGGCAGAGCTGTCTGGTGGTGCAAGAACTTGAGATGGAAGTGAAACAGAGGTCTAGTAGCAAGTCCCTTCCGTTAGGGCTATTGGAGAAACATGTGGGGAAGTCCACCACTTGCGTAAGGGATTGGGAGATTGAAAAATTAATGGTGTGGACACCAGCAGGGTCAGTGACAGAGTTTTCCAGACACTTAGTGTGGTGGGCATTAAAGTCACCAAACACGAAGATATGGGCAGATGGGTGAGAAGAAATGGCCTTTTGCCATAAATATATCCCGGTATATTTGAAATTAAATTTCATAGTTAAATTTTTCCATGTGTTTCTAAAAGAACAGTTAGGTGGTTTGAAACGCTATTATAAGAAATGGTGTCAACATTTATTTCTCGTGATACGATATTTCCTGTTATTGTATCTCTTTGTCCTTTTTTTTCTCTTCTTGCTTTCCATTCTGTTTTTTCTGTTTCTCCTTTTTTCTTTTTTCTCTATTTTCTTTTTCAACTTTTTTTCTGTTCTTTGCATTAATCAATCATCTATCTTTTCTTTATCCTCCCTTTGGTCTTTCTTTGAGGTTCTTTTTCGTATGAGCGAGAAATTTTTGTAAATGACCATAACAAATGTCTGTTATAATATGGATATGTGAGTGTCTATGTAAAATTAAATAAAAGAAAAGGAATTTTGGAGGGTGGGTATTTTGAGGACCATCTGTTGTATCATTTGAGTCTGATTAGCCATGATAATAACATCAAAGCGCGGTGAAATATGTATTACCCATTGTAATAATCTAAAATTTTTTATAAATTATATTACTCTGTTAAATTAGATAAATGAATTTAACATTGAGTTCTTTTGAGTTCATCTCTATTAGAATTTACCTGGATTGCATAACAAGTGTACTATGTTATATATATATGTATACATTTTTATATATCAAGATCAATTTGATGAGAAAATTGTGTGACAAAGTGGAAAATATTTTTGTGCAAGATATTTTGTCTTTTTAACAAGAAAATATATCACATGAAAAATCTTTCCACTTGTTTTATATATATATATATATATATATATATATATATATATATATATATATATAGGTACTGATTGAAATAGGAGTGTGTTAAAATTTTAAATATTAATATTGGTAACATACTATTATTTTACATTAAGTGCTTTTATGACCACCAGCACTTATTGTGCAATATTTATATATATTATTGCAATATAATTAATTTAGCATTTTTGCAACACAGACTTTTCTATGTTTTGAAATCATATTTTTACTATGACTTGATCTTCAAGTGATCATTTTTGGAGTGATTAATGGAAAAAAATTTTCCATTTGAAAACATGGGAAATTCTGTATCATAAAAATATTAAATGAATTATATTACAATAATATTTAAGTCTATTTTTGTATTAAGCACTGTAAAATTAAAAATAAACATTAAAGAACAGTAAATTTCTTATTGTTCTTTCTTCACATTAGCCACACTGACGAGCTGTGATACAGCAAAACAGGCTTTTATGTGGATGACTAATGACTGACTGAGCACTCTAGAAGAGAAAATTAAGAAAAAACAGTAACTACTTCTGCAATTTATGCATTACTCACCAGCTTGGCTGCTGGTGTGTGTATACACTGCATATAATATGCTAAAATTTCCTCATCTCTCAGTCATGTATCCATAGTTTAGGGGTAGACACTTCAACTGACACAAAATTGGTTGGGTTTTGATCCTGTATGAAAGCAAGTGGATGTCTAGCCACACATCTGAGCTGTGATATAGCAAAACAGGCTTGTATATGGATGACTATATATAAATACTCAAAAAGCATACAATAGAAATGATTGGCTCTTTTGCTTCAATTATTAATTGTTACTTTTATTCTTGATTATTGCCTGTAATTATTATTGATATTTCATGACAAGATCATTACACGAACTGATAGGTATTTTGCTTCATTCTTTCTTGGCAATAACTTCTAGTTCTTCCAAATTGAAAGGACTTCTTTCTCTTACTTTTTTTCTTTAAATACACCCATAAATTTTCAATAAAGTTTAGGTCAGGACTTCATGTAGGGTATGCTAATATCTTAATTTTACTGTCATCTAATTATTTTGTAACTATTTGTGCCATGAGTTTCGGGTCAGTGTCATGTTAGTGCATCAAGTGATGCCCCAATGACAGCACTTGTGCACTTTGTTTAATATGATTTTTAAGAATAGCTAAATACAGCTCTTTATCCATGATACCCTGTACTCTCAGTAATTCTCCACCTCCAGAAGCAGCAAAACATCCCCAGAGTAGAATGCTTCTGCTACTGTTCCTTCATACATGACAGGAGTTAATGTGACAAAATAATTTTAGTTTGGTTTCTTTTAAGCATAACATATTCCAAGATTTACTCCCATGTTCTAGAAGGCTTCTAGCATAAACTAATCTGTATTCTCATTGTTTAGCCTTAAGTTAAGGAGTTTTCCTTGGAAGACAAGCTCAAAGTCCTTCTAGATGAAAGCATCAAGTGACTATCTTCACTGAGGCATAAAACCCTGATGTCTTTACATCATTGACAATGTTCTTTGTTGTTAAGTAAAGATTCTTCAAGACATCTCTAATCATTTTCCTTTACATTCTTGCAGAAATAAAACATTTTTTGCCAGTTTTTAATCTATTCTCAACATTATGAGTATCATTATCCTTGTTGATAATGCTATGATCAAGGAACATTTAAATGCTTGGAAAGTGTTGCATGTCCATCACCTTGTTTGTACTCATCTATAATCTTCATGTCAAGTTCAGCCATCTTCACCATAACTGCAGAACAAATAAGTTATCATGGTATGTGGTACTGACATATTGTTTTTTGTTTTTTTTTCACTACCATTCAGGATGTTATAGAGTCAGATCAATACTACTTGATTTTTGAAAGGTGTTTGTATTAAATGTCAAATTAATAAAAAAAAAAACATGGCAACAGCCATAGACCAATGTTATTCCATAATTTCCGTAAGGTGAGGGAGGAATAATTTTGAACTGCACCAATTTTTAGAAAAATCTATAACTACGAATATAATAGATAGAAACTTCTAAAAATAAAGAATCAACTATTTATGGTAAATTCAGTAAGTACTTAAAAATATTTGCATTTCCTTAAAAAATATGCAAGTATTCACTGGAGATAAATAATTCTGTCAACAACTGTATGATATTTATATATAATGAATTTAAATTGATAATTTTTGATACATAGATTAACAACAATAATAATAGAATAGATATATTATTTCCAGGTATAAAATGCAATTTATATACTCTTTCGATATAAAATTGAGAATAATTTGATTGAGTGAATTTGCTTAAAAGACAAAATAAACTTTTGATTCTGAATCTCTTTGTAGCTGATTTCACCATTGACTAAACTGAACTAATTGATGTCTTCCTCTATGTTGTTAGGGGTCTCAGGTTCAAATCCTGGCTGTATATTAGGAATTTCATTTTAAGTGCTTAAAGACTGTTTGCATAGTATTGTACACATTTTCTCACTATACATATATATTGTTATTACAATGGTTTATAAAAGCATTGTATCACTAGAAAAAAATTTTCATGTTTCAGAACAATACTGTTCTTCTTCAGGTGATTTGTTAAAATAAATAGTGAAAATGATTTATTTTGAAAATATAAGATGAATTCATGGTTATTTAGAAAATCAGAGAGTGGTAATTGGAGAAAATGCTTTAGGTGTCTCAATACTGTTCAATCAAAAATGAGAATTAGGTAAACGAAACGAAGCTGCTGTCAATTAACCACCACAGACAACTGCACCTCCCTCCCATTAGCATGGAACAGGCTTGCCTCCCAGAGAGTAAATCACTACGCCTGCTTGGCCTGACACTCTCAGCGGACCTCAAGTGGAATGACTATGTTAAATCCATTGCTAAATCTGCAGCTCTGAAAGTTGGCTCTCTGTGCAGGGCCCGGAAATTTTTTCCGCCTGAATCTATCCTGCAATTATGTAAATCCACCATCCGCCCATGTATTGAGTACTGCTGCCACATCTGGTCAGGTGCCCCTTCTATTCTCCTCGGGGTTCTTGACAAAATACAGCAAAGAATCTGTAATGTGATTGATACCAACTTAGCTGACCGCCTGCAGTATCTCTCTCACCGGCGTGATGTGGCATCCCTGTGCCTCTTCTATAAATACTTTCATGGCTTCTGCTCTGACGAACTTAAATCACTGGTGCCCCCCTAGATGTGAATTTGCATGAGATACTAGATCGGCAACTAGGTCCCACCCCTTTACAGTGAAACCGATGAAATGTAACCGCAATTTCTACTCCAACAGCTTCTTTCCTCGCACTTCCCACCTGTGGAATTCCCTACCGCATGCTTGCTTCCCCGACGGCTACAACCTCCAGGAGTTTAAATGTAAGGTCAATAGACACCCCCTAACACACTAACTCACTCCTACTCTCTCCAACTCTCTCCCTATGTACATCCTAAGTCATCTATCACCCTCCTTCTGACATTTCCTATACCCAATCTTTCTATGTAACCCCCTGCGCTATAGTGGCAGTGGAATGCAGCAGGATGGCCTGGTGTCTAGACATGTCACTTTTTAATTTTGTCTGAATAAGATAGAGAGAACATAGATTTTTTAAATGGGGAGACAATAAATGTTAATGGCAGGATTTCAGGGGTTTTTTTTTTATCAAAAACTAGATTTTTTTATTATCTCATGAGTAAAAGAGCTTGAATGTTTAGGTCAGAATTAGGATTAAATAATTATGGTATACTTAGGTATATTGTAGTAAGAACAACAATTAAGTATTGTGTGGGTCATTTATTTTAGGATAATAATTTTTTATTTTTGAAGTTATGTTGGAGTATAAGTTACAAATGAAACATTGGAATTAATTAAACTTTAAAGAAAATTATTTTGCCTGAGTAAGCTACATAGTGGGCTTTAATCTGTGTGTTCTTTCACTTTCTTATATATGTGTGTTTATATATATATATATATATATATATATATAAAAGCAGATATTTATTTTCCATTTCCTCATGCCTCCTTATTTTTCATATCGTATACATTAAACTATTTTAATAGTAATCCTCTATAATGATAGGTTTTCAAGCCTTGTATTGAAAGTTAGTATTAAAAAATTAATACAAATTTACATGAGTTTTAAGTGCCTGAAATATGCTATACATATACACTTACACACAGTCTATATTTTTAAAGAATTAATGAGTTTATTTTGAATCTGACATTTTTATTACTTCAAACATTGTTGTTGTGGTTGTTTCATATTTGAAATAGACACCTCTTATTTTATTTCTTAAGCAGTGTATATTGCTTCTATCATCTATCAGCCTGCATATTCAAGAAATGGCAGAGATTTTTAAAAAAATCATTTTCCCCAAGCAAGGCAAGAATGCAACTAGAATGCAAGGGATTACTGGACGTGACAGAGCATGAAAAGACGTGAGTGTAGATAAGTGAGGAAAGGACAACAAGGAAACAGGATTCAAGAAGACAGAAGATGGCAACTGATGTCGAATTTAAAACTTTTGAAAATTGTAGTTGAAAGGGAATTCCACAGGCGAGAAGCACAAGAAACTATTAAAATAAAACTGGTGGTAGCATCTAGCTAGTTCAATAGTAAAATAGTGAGACCTAGTTTCCAACCAAGTAGAATGCTGAAATCCATGCAGTTGAGGTATCAAGAACTCATCAAAATTATGGTTATGAAAGTATTCATGGAGAGAAGAAAGGGAAACCACATGGAGTTGGTGAGAAAGTGACTAAAGTCAAGATACCAAGTCAAGAACATTTACATGACTGATCATTCTTTTAATTTTATCAAGAATCTCGAGATAAGTAGGAAGAGCACTAAATATGGCAGTCATATTAAATACATAGACAAATAGTAGATTTAAAAATATGCTAAGAAGATTCTGATCAGAAGTATTGTTTGGTCCAACACAATAAATCAATTTTCTTTGCAGTAAACTTAGTAACTGATTTTATATAATCACTCTGCTTCATATTAGTTTAAAGTGTGATTCCAAGAAGGCACAAACTGTTTCTCTCCTGAAGATCCATAAAAGGTTCATTGCGGTGATTAATTAAAGTCAATTTTATTTTGGAGGCATTAAAATTTACAAGCAATTCTTCACTCCAGTTAACCACTGATTGGGAGTCCTTTTTGAAAATTGTTCTACTTTGTTGTTTCTGTCAAACTTGCTACTAAGAAGTAAAAAGTTGTGTATTCTGAATAGATACCTATTTGGGAACTGATGATATCAGGAAGGTCATTGATGAAAATATGAAACAGTGTAGAACCAAGGATAGAGCACTGGAGCACTGTGGGACACCTTTTTTTTTCTTTTTCTTTTTTTTTTTTTATAATTGTTTCACCCCAAGCAAGGCATTTCACTGCCACTATTGCACAGGGGGTTACATAGAGGGGAATTGGTGAGAAAGGATGGTTAGATATAGGAAATGTCAGAAGGAGGATGATAGACGGGTAAGGATACCGAGAATGAGGGTTGGGTAGATGGTGAGTGTGTTGGGAGAATAGATGCAAGTTAGTGTGATAGGAGGTGTCTATTGACCTTACATTTAAACTCCTGGAGATTGTAGCTGTCGGGAAAGCAGACATGTGGAAGGGAATTCCACAGGCGGGAAGCGCAAGAAAAGAAGCTGTTAGAGTAGAAATTATGGTTATATCTTATCTGTTTAACTGTAAAAGGGTGGGACCTAGTTGTTAATCTAGTATCTCATGTAAATTCGTGCTTAGGCAGCACCAATGATCTAAGTTCATCGGAGCAGAAGCCATGAAAGTACTTGTAGAAGAGGCACAGGGAAGCCACATCATGCCGGTGAGAGAGTGGTTGCAGCCGGTCTGCCAAGTCAGGATCAACCATGTTTCAGATTCTCCTTTGTATTAAGCCCAAGGAGAGTAGCAGGGGCACCCGACCAGATGTGGCAGCAGTATTCAATACACAGGCAGATGGTAGATTTATATATGTGCAGGATAGATTCAGATGGGAAAAACTTCCGGGCTGTGCACAGAGAGCTGACTTTCATACCAGTGGATTTAGCAATGGATTCAATATAGTCATTCCATTTGAGGTCCGCCGAGAGTGTAAGGCCAAGGAGGCATAGTGCTTTACTCTCTGGGAGGCAAGCCTGTACCATGCTAATGGGAGGTAGATGCGATTGTCTATGGTGGTTAGTTGATAACAGCTTCATTTTAGAAGCATTGAAATTTACGAGCCATTTCCTACCCCAGTCTACTATGGATTAGAGTTCCTTTTCAAGCTCAGCAGCGAGGTTCGCTTTGTCACCCACACCGGGATTTTGAACGAGGCAAGAGTAAATTGTGGTATCATTGGCGTATATGCTTACTTGGGATCTCATGGCATCGGGGAGATCATTAATGTAGATCAGAAAGAGCGTAGGACCTAGGATAGAGCCTTGAGGGACGCCCACGTTCGTATGGTAGTTTTGGGAGGCATGTCCATTTAATACTACCTTCAATGTGTGGTTAGAGAAGAATGACTGGATGAGATCAAACAAATGTCCAGTTATACCGTAGCTCTGCAGTTTGCATGAAAGGCCAGCATGCCAGACTCTGTTGAACGCTTTGGAGATATCCAAGGCAACGGTTCGGGCTTCGCCATTCTTGTCAAGAGCCTCATATATGTACTCAGTAATGGTTGTTAGCATATCAGCAGTAGACCTGGTGAAGCAAAAACTGTACTGTTTGTCTGAGAGAAGCCTGTGGGCCATGAGATGCTGAATCACCTCGGCGCTGATAATGGCTTCGAAAACTTTGCCGAAGATCGGAAGGAGACTGATAGGGCAGTAATTAGCGGGGTCTGATGGTTCGCCAGTATTCATAAATATAGGAACTACAGAAAGGGACTTCCAACAGGCAGGAAAGCAAGAAGCAAATAGGCAGAAGTTAAAGAGTTTAGAGAGGACAGAGGAGAGTTCTGGGGCACATTTCTTCAAGACTATGATTGGGATTCCGTCCCCACCGCTCGCTTTGTGAGAGTCAAGTTTTGAGATTATCTTAGAGACCAGTGAGAGTGTAATGTGGACATTATTCAGTTGAGCCTTAGTTCTAGGTGGGAAGTCGGGTGTAGGTACTCCTGACAAGTCCAGTCGAATTGGTGGAGAATCTACGAGCAAAGCATTCAGCCTTGTCTGCTGGGGAGGTGAGAACCTCAAATTCATTGATTAGTGGGTGTATTGAAGTTTTATTCTTGTTGAGCATGCCTTTGCAGAGTCGCCAGTCATCTTTGGCACCGAACTTAGAGGATGCTATCTGACATTAATATATGACCCTCATTACCTAATTTGTTAAGAATGTTTAGATTAAGCCAAATATATGTCAAGAGATTCTGTCGGCCTTGAGCTTAAACCCTAACATCTTTGAGATATCTAAGGCCACAGCCCAAGCTTTGCTCTTCTAATTTAAAGCTTGATAGACAAAATCATTGACAGCTGTTATAATGTTCGTGATAGACCTGGAGAAAGAAAAGCCATATTGCTTATCCAAAATGAGGTGATGTGAAGTAAACATTTTTTCTACATTTTTATTTTTATAACCTTATTAAAGAAGTGGTGCTTACATAAAACCAGAAAATAGAACCTTGCTTACTGTGATTTTCTTTGTGGCCAAGTGGTAAAGCACACTAGATCAAACAGTGGTTTTCTATAGAAAGGGTGATGGAGGTTCAATCTTTGACAGGGAATACATATTTTTTCTACTAAGATTTTTTGAATGTGTTGGCCATTTGTTCTGGTGTAATGGTTTACACACAATCAAAGATTTAGAAACAATTTAAGTTTACAAAAATAAATACAATTTCAAAATTTGAAACATTATTATATATTACTTGTAATTGTATCCATGAGTCCGAGGATAAATAGTCATAAATAATTATTGACTGATTTTATTATTGTGATATTTTTTATTTATATCAAATATTAGGAATATAGTAACTAGTGTCTGCAAATTGGTGGAGAGAGTTTTCAATTATATTGTTGATTATGAATCTGTGGTTACCTCCCTTAATCCTTTCTTTGACTTTTATTTTTTTGAGTTTAAAATATACTTTTTATTACATGATATTTGGTGTGCAAACTTCTATTTGGAAAATGCGACCCAGAGAAAAAAAATTGGGAACTACTGGTGGAGGTCAGTAGGTATAATAAGCATTGTTTAATATCTAAAAATGGGATGTCTATTTTGTGTTGGGGTGCAGTAGATATCGACTAGGAATGACAAATCAGGGAACTGAGTTCGAATTCCAGTTGAATTCCTTGCATTCACTTCCACACAAATACCCTTGGAAAAAGTATTAATCCGTCTCTTCTCTCCAGTTATGGGTTAAATAATAGGACAGATTGGGGTCTATAGCCTTGGTCGGCAACCAGTCTACCACAGAAAGCAATGACAACCTACTGCAAGATAATCTTCTGCCCAATCAGTCATGTATCTTTCGAGACATGATCACCCAAAGTGTTTACCATGTATAGCATTTAACTGATTTTACATAGAAAGTATCCACTATAATAATGTTTGAAGTACTAAACACACACATACATGAACGCACATGATCAGTACTTTCCAAGCAAGTAAATAAAGTGTTATGCATTGCTACTGGGAGTGAGTGAGAATGAAAAAGACTTTAGAAGTAACTGAAAACCCAATCCTGAAATGGCAACAAGGGATAAATTTCTACTCCTGTTCAAAAGACTAGAAATAGTTTATCTATCTATTTACTATTTATTTACTTATATATAACACAGAGCCATCTTTAGAGAGGTTACAGGGACGTTAACATAAAAGCATCCACCATCAGCTACGATTTTATCTTGTGTTGACATAAAACTTTGTTAGGCAATGATAACAGTTACCAAAAATAGCAAATGCAGTTAGTAAATTTGTAATGCAGTTCTATGAGGTCACACTGTGTGAGAGCTCGAAATGATAACAGAACCATATATTTAAATGCAATGTAATGTGTTATGACCAGATTTAAATGGGATTTTATTAAGTGTAGGTTCTTTAGAGTTCATGTAGATGGCCTCCAATTTTTTTGGTAACTGTTGTTGTTGCCTAGCAAAGTTTTATGTCAACACAAGATAAAATCGTAGCTGATGGTGGATGTTTTTATGTTAACATCCTTATAACCTCTCAGAAGATGGCTCATGTGAGCCGAAAGCTTAGAACCAACTTAATAAAAAATTATCCAAATGTTGGAGAATTTTTGTCTTTATTTTCACCTAAAATTAAGGCCAAAATACGATGTTTAGAACAGCTCATGATTAAACATAATAGACATTCATTGTCTCTTATATTTAATATTATATGTTTAGAAAATCATCTGCTGCCTCAATACACTATATATATATATATATATATATATATATATATATATATATATATATATGTGTGTGTGTGTCTGTGGGGAAGGGCCATAGAAATCAACACTGCTTGATAACTGTCACTTTCACAACTTGGTGTATCAGACCATAGACTCTATGTTTATATCTAAAATGCATTTTAATAAATAGTGAACATTTTTTCACACTGAATGTAACACATACTAAACAATATAATTTAATATATATATATATATATATATATATATTGCTAGGAAAGTTGGTACCCTATGTCTTGCTGGACAATTCTTTTCTTCTTGCCAGAATTTGTTAGATACTTAAAAATCTGCCATTCATCCATCTTTGAATATTATTGCCACATCTGGTCAGGTCATTTAAAGATTCTTGATAAAATACAGATCTACAATGTTATTTCTTCTGACCTGGCTTCTTGGATTCACTCATTTTCTCACCTGCATAACATAGCTTTCATGTGCATTTTCTATCAATACTTTCATGGCAATTGTTCTGATGAAGTTTTTTTTATGGTACCGAGACTTGATGAAGTCAAGCACAGTACTAGATTAGCAGCAAGATCTTATCAATTTACAGTTGAAATTGCAAGATGTAACCCTAAGTTCTATGCTGATGACAGTTTCTTCTCTTGAACTTCTGTTATGTCTTTGTTGCGTTCAAACATAGCACAATCAAAAAATATAATATGTTTGAAGTTGACATAGTTTTGCTGAAATTTGTTGTATTATATAAAGTTTAGTTACAGCTAATAGTCTTTCAGCTGCCTCATAACTGCCTACTGACTGTCTACTCTAAGGATTCTTGGCCTCATTATTATACTATTTGGATAAGTCCATGTTATACTCTGCAGAGGTGTGTACATCTCTACAGCCCCCCACTTTTTAGATGTGCATTTTCTTTAGTTGATACTTTTCACGGCAGTTTTTTTTTTTTTAATCATTTCACCCCGAGCAAGGGGGCTAGATAAGTATAGAGAGTGAAGAGGAAGACGAACCAGTTAGAAAGCAATAGAAAGATGAGAATGCAAGTGTGATGACAGTTTCAAAGGTGGAGAGAAAGGAAAGTATATACGGGGTGGGGAAAGAACTAGAGTCAAGTGGTTAATAGATGAGTATTGACATTGCATTTAAATTCCTGGAGGTTGTAGCCGTCAGGAAAGCAAGATTATGGAAGAGAGTTCCACAGGCGGGAAGTGCGAGAGAAGAAGCTGCAGGAGTAGAATTGTTGTCTGCATTTGGCTAACCTCACTGTGAAAGGGTGGGACCCAGTTGCCAATCTGGTTGCACGAGTAAACGCCTGTTGAGGAAGCACCAGTGACTTAAGTTCGTACGAGCAGAAGCCATGAAAAGAACATACAAAGAGTGGCCACATTTCGTCGGTGGTGAGAGTGGCTGTAGTCAAGCCGCCAGGTCAGTACCTATCAGATTACTGATTCTCCTTTGGAACCTGTTGAGAACACTGAGGTGAACGGCAGGGGTGCCTGACCATATATGGCAGCAGTACTCCATGCACAAACGAATGGTTGACTTGTATATATGCAGGATGGATTCAGGCGGAAAAAACATCCTGGCCCAACACAGTGACCCAACCTTCTTAGCAGTGGATTTAGCTATGGATTCGATGTCGTGGTTACATTTGAGATCAGAAGAAAGGGTAAGGCTGAAGAGGCACAGTGTATTGCTCTCAGGGAGAATCGCTTGGTCCATGCTTATGGGAGGCAAGAGAGGTTGCCTGTGATGATTGACAGACAACAACTTGGTCTTAGACACATTGAAATTGACAAGCCACTTCTTGCCTCAATTCACCACAGAGTGTAGATCCCGTTCAAGGTCAGCAGCGAGATTATGTTTGTCCACCACGACAGGTTTCTTACTAATGTCGGAGTAAATTATGATGTCATCTGCGTAGATGCTTACTTGGCACTTGATCTCATCTGGGAGGTCGTTAATGAAAATAAGGAAAAGCATTGGGCCCAGGATAGAGCCCTGTGGTACACCAGCATTTGTGCTGTAGGATGAAGAGGCATGCCCATTCAAAACAACCTTCATTTTGCGGTTATTTAAAAAAGAATGGATCAATTTTCAATATTTCAGTTAGATTATATCTCCACTTACCTTTGGATTGTATTGTAGTATTCATATTAAGAATAGTTACTTCAAAAGTATCATAAGTATATTCATCAGGTTGTACTGATTGCTTATTCTGTGCATATCTAGACCTCAACTGATTTACATGTTTTCTATGATGGAATCACGCATTTTCAACAATGTACATCATACTACCAATGCATTGAATTATTTTTTTTTCTTTTTTTGTCAGTCTTTGTTTCTGGTCTTAAAGTTTTTGAAGAAAATTTTATCTTAAATGTTTAAATTTTTTAAATTTAAAATTTTTTTTACTTCTCTTTTATTTCCAGGCAGCAATTTGTCGAAAATATATCTCACTTTCCTAGCAAACGTGAGCTCTACAAGTGACATTTTTGTGGTGACATTTGCCTTTAGCTTTTCTTAATGTTAACAATCCTCTCAGCTTGACCATTCAATCTTGGATGATAATTTTATGTTGTCAAAATGTTCAACTGTTATTTAAACTTTCCAGTTTTTTTAGGTGGTAGCATTACTTTTAGCAAGTTAATCTGTGAATTTCTTTTGTTTTAAACTTAAAGGAGTTTTGTTTGTGACCTGTTTTTTCACAATTGAACATTTTTTGTTTTCAAATAAACAGTACTTTCTGAAATGATACATACCACAATCATAGTGTGGGTTAAGTTTGACAGTATTTGTATTTTTCTTTTGGTACTAATGTTATTTTTTTTTTTTTTTTAATCAGTTTTACTTTTGACATGTCATTCTGTTTGATTTTTGCCATACCATGCCTTAAGTCAACAATTTTTTGACACTCTGTATTGCTACCTTTGAATCCTGTTTAAGTTTTGTAAGAACTTGAGAGTGTATTTCTGCATCATTGCTTGATGTTAAAACTTAACATTTAAATCTATCTGGTGATAGTTCATCCAGTTTAAATTTCTCACTCATGGTTGAATTTATCAGCATATATGACAAAATCTTTATCTTCATTCTTAGTAAGGTTCATGCACTGCCAACATGTATAAAAAAGTAAATTCTTTTCACCAAAAATGTTTGATAAAATTGATAGTTTCATTAAATGATACTTTTTCTGAAGTATTCACCAAAATTAAATTCAGAGAGTTTTCATGTTCAGCAGAGCACAATTCTCTAAAAAGAAGATGTATCTTCTTTTCATTCGAACATTCTAGATATTTTTCTCTGGAAATAACTCTGTAACTTCTCCTGAGTCTGGTGAAAATGAATTTGATGCATTGTAGTTTTCTTGCATTTCCAGAATTACCTTTATCTGTATTTGCATTTGTTGTAACAATGTCCACCACAATTCTTGCTGTTGTTGAATAATTAACTTAATTTCTTCCATAATGTATTATGTTTGTACAATCTCGGAAGGAAAAGGTTTCATTTTCTTTTCCATGTGAATTCAGATACTCTGTCGCCACCGTTATTTTTGATGAGAGAAAGAAACTTTTTTTTTTCCATGTGAATTCAAATCATCATCACACTATTATATCTTTGTTGTGTTGAACAAAGATGAGACAATCAATGAATATAATGTCACTTGAAGTTGACATTATTGCTGAAATCTGTAGTATTATATGAAGTTTGCTTATGGCTAGCAGTCTTGTAGTTGTTTTTCTTCTTGCTTCCAAGTCAACTTTGATCTTCAAAAATTTAAATGCAATATCAATCATTATCTTCTGTCTTCTTAAATCCTTTTATTTTATTTTTCTCTCTCTTTAATAGTGTTTGTATATATATATATATATATAAACAAAGAAAATAATTGTAACATTTAAAACATTACTTTAAAACAGTGCTCAATATAAAAATAGAGCAATGAATATTTATTATTATTACTTTAAAATATGTGCAAATTACAAACTACTATAAAATTGCACATTTTGTTTTGACATTCAATTTTGTAGTAGTTTATAGTTTGCACATATTTTAAAGTAATAATTAATAATATATCTGTACATGTGTGTGTATATATCTGTGTGTTTGTATATTAATAAATATACATATTGTCTTACATCTATGGTGTAACTTGGAGTTTAATGCATTATGCAATGATCAGGTGCATATTTCAATCTGACAGTTTAATAGATTTGAATTTAAGTTCATGCAATGTTCATGGGAATTAAATATTATATATTTAAGTTATTGCTTTTTTAATAACAAGATTAAAAATTTAAATATTCTAAGATTACATGTAGATAAAAATTAAAATTTAAAATTAAAATATAAAATAAAATAAAAAAATATTAAAATGCAGGTAGAAGAAAATGAAAAGGGGTGTAAAGCATAAAACAAATTTAAAAATCTAAATATTCTTATATTACATGTAGATAAAAAATTAAAATTATAAAATGTTAAAATAAAAATTAACATTAAAAAGAAAAATTTAGAATTAAAATTAAAGATGAAACAATGCTAGAAGCTAAAATTAAATGGGCTTAATTCACAATTGTTAAAGGTTTAATTTGCCAGTGAAAGAAAGGAAGGAAGAGGGTAAGAAAAGGGCAAATGTATAGAGGAATCTATATCAATCTGAGTTTAAGAATTTAACTATTTTTTCTATGACAGCATGTGGTCATTAAATCACTTTTTTTTTATGAAGCTAATTAGGATATGGTTTAAGATGACAAGCTTTTCTAAAAGACATATGTTACATCTATCTCCTTTTTTCATTTTAAGGTTTGGATTTTGCTACAATATTCCAGGTAATAATTGGGTTCTTGTTTTTTTAATTTCCAATAATGTATGGATAAAGCAATACTTTTGATGTATTTACTGTGGTTTAAAGACAACATGTGGTTGGGAAATCTTATTTTCTGGCTGTTACTAGTGCTTCCAAAATAAAATTTAACATTATTATCATCTGAATGAATTCAAGCTCTATAAACAATGTTTTCAGATATATATGCATAATAATTACAAATATGATAAAATAACACTCAAAATATAATCAGCAAAAATGGTAAACCAATTTGTAATAATAAACAAATTAAGCTCATCATATAGTATAAAAACTCAAAGCAATTGACTTCATAGTCTGTAATAACCATACAACCACACAACTAAATCCTCTGCAGAAAAACAATGTAACGTAACAATTTACATGCCTGTTCAGAGATTGTATCTCTGATACTAATAATAAACCCACTAGATATATTGGTTTTACTACAACCACACTCTCCCATAGACTTACCTGCCATCTTTCTGATCATAGTTCAATGAAAAAAAATATAACCGTGTATGTAATATGAGACAGATTTTAGTCAATAACACCATAATACTCACACATACACACAGTAAAAAGAACCTTCAGATATTAGAGACCATCTCCATTAAATCAAAGCAACCCACATTTAGACATATCGTTTCGTTGTTAACATTTTGGTTTCTCACATAATGGGACATCATAGAACTGCATTACTAATTTACAACCTGTGTCTGCTATTTGGTGACTGTTATCGTTGTATAGCAATGTTTTATATCAACCCAAGATAATATCATCTTTGATGGTGGATGTCTTTATGTTAATGTCTCTGTAACCACTCTGAAGATGGCTTATGTGAGCCAAAAGCTTAGAAACAGCATAATGAAAAAATATCCAAATATTGGACAATTTTTGTTTTTATTTTCACCTGAAATTAAAGCCAAAATATGATGTTTACAACAGCACATGATTAAACATAGTAGACATTCATTGTCTGTTATATTTAACAATATTTGTTTATATAATGTGTCTATATATATATATATATATATATATATATATATATATATATATATATATATATGCACACACACACATGCACAGAGTGCAGCAGAAATACCTCCAACATTACCTCTCCGACATATCTCCTATATAATGATTAGGCATTAGCTCAATGAAGACACTATTGCCACGAATGTCTTACCATTATGTGGGAGATATTTCTGTTACAGCCTGTACAGAAAATGAATGACAAACCATTTTTATGTTTTTTATTTATTTGACATGTTGGAGTACAATAAATGATTTTGAGTATCGCCAAAAAGCACTTGCTAACTTCTTACTTGATACCACTGATATATATTTTCTGGAATAGTCAGGCCATTAGACAAAAATAAATGAATGTACTGTTTAATCCTTCCTATTATGATAAAGACCTTTGCGTTTTTGTTTATGTGTGTGTGTGTGTGTGTGTATGTATATATATATATATAAGTCATCTACATACAAGCTTGTTTCACAGTATCACAGGTCATCAGTGTGGTTAGACACATCCACTTGCTTCTGGCTGGGATCGAAACTCAATCAATTTGGTGTCAGTCAGAGTCACTACTCCCCTAAGCCATAGGCGCATGGAATCAGAGAAGGGAAATTTTAACATGTTGTATATTAGCAGTGTATACACACGCCAGCCACCAAAAAACTCAATTCATTTCTGAAGATTTCCCTCCTGTCACACTCATGGAGAGAGTGACAATAGAAAGGCAGCATCAGATCAGTTCATTCTCTTTACTACCACTTATGAAAGCTCTTGTTGCATATTTGCTCTTTAACATTGGCTTCTTTTTTTTTTCGACCGATTTGGTGTCAGTTGGAGTCACTACCCCCTAAGCCTTAGGTGCATGGCATCAGAGAAGGGAAATTTTAACATGTTGTATATTAGCAGTGTATGCACATGCCAGCCACCAAAAGAACTCAATTCATTTCTGAAGAGTCACGCATATAGCAGAAGTGGAAACTGTTTTTAAAATTTTCTTCTCCAGAGAGCTCAATCATAATGAGAGTATGATATATTAGTCATCCACATACAAGCCTGTTTTGCTGTATCACAGCTCATCAGTGTGGCTAGACACATCCACTTGCTTTTGACCAGGATCGAAACTCGACCGATTTGGTGTCAGTCGGAGTTGCTACTCCCTAAGCCATAGGCGCATGGAATCAGAGAAGGGAAATTTTAACGTGTTGTATATAAGCAGTGTATACACACGCCAGTCACCAAAAGAATTCAATTCATTTCTGAAGATTTCCCTCCTGTTACACTCATGGAGAGAGTGACAATAGAAAGGCAGCATCAGATCAGTTCATTCTCTTTACTACCACTTATGAAAGCTCTTGTTGCATATTTGCTCTTTAACATTGGCTTTTTTTTTTTTTTTTTGCTATAATTATGTCGTCAAGTAGTGAAGAATATATATATATATATATATATATATATATAATCATAAATGGAAGACAGTACAAATCATCAAACAGCAATATTTTTGAAAGAATTTTTAATTTTTTGTCAGTGTATAAATACATCAATTTTGGTAGATACAGGTGATCACGCACAATGTTATCAGAAAATAAGAGCAATAATTATGGGAAATTTAAATCCAGAAAAATATGTAAAATTCCATAAAACATTAGATCACAGAGAATATTTTCTTAAATTATTAATATTTCTGAATACTAAAATATGATATGTAAAATGTGCTCATGTGATATTCAATTTTTATAACTGAAGCCTCTGTAGAACAACAAAATAAACATCAATCTGTCATCAAGCTCTCAAAGATGTCAACCAGTTAAAGAAACAGCTACTTCTCTGTGAAAAAAAATGTGTTTTCACAATATTTTAAATTTTAAGTAAATAATATTTATTTCAAATTAGATTAATTATGCTTTAAATCAGCTAACATTCCTCAAATAAAGTACATTATATTTTTGGAAGATTTCTTAATGAAGGGAATTGCATTGTGATAAAAGACAACTAGAAAAGGGTGCTAATCAGCTATTTTAATTCCAGTCAATTCAAATTAGTTTTGAAATACAGCAAAGTAGTTTGCTCATTTAATATATTAGCATGAAATAAGAAAGATTTTTCATTTTTAAAATTCCATTTTAAACCTTAGGTATCACGTTTTCTGTGGTGGGACCTATATAATAGCTTTATTCTGTCAACAACACTTTTAGCAGTTCCTGACCACCTAGTTATTTCAAGACTAAAACTTGGAAATAAAGTCAGATAAGTTAAATGTAAAATTGGTCTCATTGACACCAGATTCAGAGATAGTATGCATGAAAATAGAAATGTTATAATTTCATTTTATTCTTCAGCCAGAAATTCCTGTGGCATTCTCTATGAAATCAGGAGAGCAAATCAATGTTTTAATGGGTTTGTTTAAGAAATGTTACTTGTGATATCATGGGTTATATAAACAGTTTATTTTACAATATTTTTCATCGCGTTTTTTCTAAAATCAAATCATATTTAGTGTGATTATGTAAATAATTAATTTACATACATTTTTCTATGTATGGTCTCATGTCACTTTACATATAATTAGAGTGAATGAAAATCTAAACTTATTTATAAATGGAACTTTTCTGTGTGTGTGTGTCTGTGTGTTTGTTACCTATAGACTCCAAAATGACTGAACCTATTTTTTTGAAAATTTCCACAGTTGTACTATAAGCGTCTGCAAGTGTTCTTAGCTAGGATTTGTGTTGAGGTACCCCCAATAAAAATCGATAATTGAAAAAATCGGGTTATAGAAGGAGTGGTCCAATTTTAATCAACTTTCATACACTCATAGACAAAGACATAAGAAATGATATTCAGAAATTTCAAGGTTGCAGTTCTTACAATAGTGCAGAAAATCGATAAAATATATATATATATATATATATATATATATATATATAAGGCAAGATGTTTGTGTGTGTTTATCTGTCTGTATGTCCTTTATACAAATCCACAATTTTTATCCGATTCTCACCGAACTTCACACAAATATTCTTTAGGCTGAGTCTGAGCTCCCGGACCATGGATTAGTTTTAAAGCTTTCATCATCCCTGAGCAACGCTGGGCTATACTGCTAGTTTTAATATATTTGTTTAATAAATTCTCCCAATGATATCATGAGTTGCATAAGATATTGTCAAAATTATTTGCAATGTATTTTCTACTGATTCATAATTGACAATGCATTTATATGTCAAAATAACAACATATCCAATGTATTTCTACATATGCTTTTAATATTGCAATATCATGGTATGTGTAACTATGACATTAAATGAAAATTTTGACACATTTGTTAAATAATTTGAATGCATTTCCATAGTAAAATAATTTCCAATACATTTCTGCAGGACAACTGTGAAAGCGAATGATAAAACAAAATGTACTGTGTGTATCCATCGCAACCTATGGCATGACTAACTCTGATAGTGAGTAGCTACAGATACAACCTTTTATTAAAAAGTGATTGGTCTTTATAAATAGTTACAAGGGAGTCAACTCTATATCTACTCATATATCACCTCCCCCATCGCAAAATATGAGAATTATCATATCCATTATTGATGGATAAAAATGTTTTTGACATATTTCATTAAGATATGATGTATAAACAATCATGGGAATAAACTATCCTCGTGCTCCTAGAAATGGTATTATTAAATTTCAGTTTTATATCTGATGAGTTTGTTTATAATGCAAACACTTCTTGTTACAAATCTGCCAGCCCTTGAGTGTGGCATGTTTGATGGGGTTCTGATCAACAGTGTCTGACACAATTGGTTCTTCATAGTTGAATCCATCAGAGTGCTAACCTTTAGTTATCATTCTCTCTTGATGGGCATATGTTTGCCCTGATGTGATTGTGACAATGTATGATGTTGGTTTGTCACACTTATTTGTGACAATTGCTGGCGCTCAAATATTATCATTTAATTGTACACCTATATAAACACCTGCCTTCAATGTATATCAATTGAAATATTTCGGCTACTCTTTTTGAGATCCAGCATACCTTTCCCGAACTACAGATACATTTTTTGTATGTGGATAGAGTAAAATGCATAGTGGTTAATAATTTTCTTAAATGATGGCTCATTAAAAATTTTGAAGAAGATTTTTCCAACTTTGCCCATTGATTTATTTCTTAGTTCTAGTCATAGGGTAACAGTGTTTTTTTTTTTTTGTTTTTTTTTAATCATATCACCCCAAGCAAGGCAGGAATGCCACTGATGTACAGGGGGCTACATAAGAGTAAAAGGATTAGAGGAGAATGAGAAGGATGAACCAGTTAGAAAGGAGCAAGAGAAGGATGGGAATACAGGTGTGATGACAGTTGCGAAGGTGAGAGAAAGGAAAGGGATCTACAGGACAGTGTGGAAAGAAGTAGGGTCAAGTAGTGAAGAGATGAGAATTGACCTTGCATTTAAATTCCTGGAGGTTGTAGCCGTCAGGAAAGCAAGAATAAGGAAGCAAGTTCAACAGGCGGGAAGTGCCAGAAAAGAAGCTGCAGGAGTAGAATTGTCATCTGCATTTTGTTGATCTAACTGTGAATGGGTGGGACCCAGTTGCTAGTCTGGTTGCACGAGTAAACACCTGTTGTGGAGGCACCAGTGATTCAAGCTTGTTGGAACAGAAGCCATGGAAATACTTATAGAACAGACAAAGGGAGGCCATATCTCGTCGGTGGGAAAGTGGCTGTTGTCAAGCCGCCAAGTCAGTACCTATCACATTACTGATTCTCCTTTGGAGCCTGTCAAGAACACAGAAATGAACAGTGAGGGCACCTGACCATATATGGCAGCAGTATTCCATGCATGGATGAATGGTTGATTTATATATATGCAGGAAGGTTTCAGGTGGAAAAAACATCCTGGTTCGACACAGTGACCCAACCTTCCTAGCAGTGCATCCAATCTTTTCAATAGTAGCTAAATTCAAACAAAATCTCTTGATAGGCTTCTGTGTTATCTATATATTTGTCTTGATGTAGTATGATCTTGGTTTGTCACATTTATTGGTGACAATTGCTCAATTGCTGGTGCTCAAGAATTATCATTTAATTGTACACATACATGATCACCTGGCTCAATAATGAGAGTTCTTTACCAGTATATTGATTGTAATATTTCAGCTACTCTTTTTAGGATGTGCGTTGTGGTGCAATGGATATCAGCTCAGAACGACAAATCAGGCTGCTGAATTCAAATTCCAGTTGAATTCCTTGCATTCATTTAATACCCTTGGAAAAGGTATTAATTCATCTCTTCCCCCCAGTTATGGGTTAAATAATAGGACAGATTGGGTTCTATAACCTTGGTCGGCAACCAGTCTACCACAGAAAGCAATGGCAACCTACTGCGGGATAATCTTCTGCCCAGTCAGTCATGCCTCTTTCGAGACATGATCACCCAAGCGTGTGTCATATATGACACTTAACTCTTTTTAGCACTCAGTATGACATAATTATATTTATGTCTTTCAGTTTTCTTCCTGTACCTGCTATCAACACTGTCATCTGTATATCTTATGTTTTAAGGGAAAGAAGTATGACAAACTGGAAAAAGGTTTTGTATGGATCATTTTATCTTTTAGGGACTCATTAGACTCAGTCTGTATTTACCTTGATGCAACTACACATGTGCATGATGGAAAGAGGAATGCTGAGAATTTTAAATGTAATTTCTTTTAACTATATATTTTGGTTATATAATCTGATTTAATTTATATAATAGTTTATAGATGCTAAACCTTGTATTGTAATCCATTTAATCAAACTCGCTAGGTAGGTTATACATTGTATTCCTATATCCATTTTGACTTATACTTTATAGATGTCTATCAAATTTTCCAGGCCCCTTTTCCTCATTATGTACCCTTGAAATGTCTATTATCCCCTTTTGATATTAAATATAAGTGTTTTTTTTGTTTCCAGTTTTTTCTTAAACTTTATTGTTGCTTTCATGATCAGTCCATGGTGTTAGCATTCTTCTGTAGAACTACATGTCTCTTGTTTCATGTCTGTAAGGAGATTATTCAACATTCACGGCCATGTAGCAGAATCAGGTCGGAAATAGGACAAGAACAGTGTGATTTTGTCAAGGGCACTGGAACAGGGAATGTGATATTTATGCTTATGATGCTATCAGAAAGAACTATACAAATTAAAAAAGATGTTTACCTGTATTTTGTAGACCATGCCAAGGCGCTCAACAAAGTATGCCACAAAGAATTAATAGAAATGCTCAGCAACCTTGACATCTTCAGCAAAGATATCAGAGTAATCGAGAACCTCTACTGGCAGCAAAATGCCTGCATGCAGTCATGAAAACAATTTAGCTGGTATCCAAACATAGAAAGGGGCGTAAGACAAGAATATGTCTTTTCATCAGATCTATTCAACTTGTGCAGCAAGACTATTCTGAGGACCCTAGATGTTATGCCAGGATTTGTCATTGGCGCTCACCATCTGAACAACATAAAATATGCAGATCATACATAAATATACATGTTTTCACCATAAGATTGATATTAACCAGTTGAAGCTGTGAAAATATTCAGCATTTTTCTTTTTTTTTTTTAATCGTGTCACCCCAAGCAAGGCATTCTACTGCCACTATAGTGCAGGGGGTTTCATAGAGTGATTGGGTATGGGAAATGTCAGAAGGAGGGTGGTAGATGACTTAGGATGTACATAGGGAGAGAGTTGGAGAGAGTGGGTGTGTGTTAGGAGGTGTCTATTGACCCTACATTTAAACTCATGGAGGTTGTAGCCGTCAGGGAAGCAAGCATGCGGTAGGGAATTCCACAGGCGGGAAATGCGAGGAAAGAAGCTGTTGGAGTAGAAATTGTGGATACATTTCATCGGTTTCACTGTAAAAGGGTGGGACCTAGTTGCCAATCTAGTATCTCATGCAAATTCACATCTAGGGGGCACCAGTGATTTAAGTTCGTCAGAGCAGAAGCCATAAAAGTATTTATAGAAGAGGCACAGGGAAGCCACGTCACACCGGTGAGAGAGATACTGCAGGCGGTCAACCAAGTCGGTATCAACCACATTACAGATTCTTCACTGTATTTTGTCAAGAACCCCGAGGAGAATAGAAGGGGCACCCAACCAGATGTGGCAGCAGTACTCAATACACGGGCGGATGGTAGATTTATATAAGTGCAGGAAAGATTCAGGCGGAAAGAATTTATACAGTAAATATATTATATGAACTTCAGCTTCAATATTTGTTCTGATTAGAATGCATTTGATGGTGTAAGGTTGTTCATCATATTTAATAGATTTTTTTTTTTTTTCAGATATATAAATGTTATCATGGGCAGATAAAAAAGATATTTTTAATTTATTGAGTGATGAAGACAGTAATTGAAGTTATTAAAATGTTAAACAGAGAAAAGAAAACAAGCAAAAAAGAAGATTGGCAAGATAGAAATAAGAAAAAATTATCTATAAAAATATTACAAAATTATATTTGAAAAATAAAAAGGATAAGCAAGAGAAGTTCATTGATCCTGAAGAAAAGATTTGATGAAATTGGTGTTGCAAATGTAAATCAAGAGAAAGGATGCATAATATAAAGAAGACCTGAAACCAACTAAACCAAAGTATGTTCAAAATATTGGTAGTTGAAAGCATAAAATTACTTAGAAAATATTTAGATTTTGGCATTCAGTGCCTCATAGAGGTGTTGATATAACACTGAACAAATTCACCCAGAGGAGCAGCCAACTGCCATATTCTATTACCTTTTTGACTTTTGTTTTTTAATTTAAAAGCAAGTGACCAAATAGGTTTTTTTAGTAAATATAACGAAGAGTAATATATAAGGGAAGAAGTATATATAATAACTGATTTCTCAACTGTAATTTTCACTAATGAATGTAGAGCTACATTTGATGAAATTGATGACTGAGCTAGAAGTTGGATCTTTCCTGACAATAATCATTCAACTTGGATTAGAAAACAGGAATAAGGAGAAGTCATTTTTTGGTCTAGTATTGTCCTCAGTAAAATTATAGGTCATTTTAAAGTTATCAAGATGAATGCATTAAGTGATGCAGGTCACAAACAATACAATTAAAGTTAATGTGTATATTGGTACTAAGAATGCTACTTCATATTATGCAATGCTAATTATTGCATACTTTCAAAAACATTTTCTAAGATATCATATTAATAGAATGGCCTTTCACCCCACCAGATATTAATCCAAAGGAAATCTTGTAATCCATTATGAAAAGGGATGTCTATAAGAATGGGAACCAGTATTCAAACAATGAAAATCTCTGGGAAATGGTAAAAACTGTTCTAGGTAATGTTAAAGTCAAAACTGTACAAAATTCAATAGAATCAGTGGTTGAAAAACTGATGCAAGTTATATCATGTCATGGAGTCATCTAGGAATAAAATGTGTCCAAATATATATGCTTGCTACCCTGACAGCTTCAATCTCCAAAAGTTTAAGTTCAACATCAATTATAATCTATCTTTTTGATTCTCAACTTTCTCTTATCCTTTCTTTAACATCTCTAGTGACTTGTTCCCTCTTTCTTTTTCCTTTCAATGTAACTATCTGAATACCAGTAGCAGTACTACCTTGCTTGGTTGGTAAATGATTATAAAACACAAATGTGTAGCCTATAACTTATGGGTGGACAAAGAAAATTTGATGTTGAAATTCATTTGTAATAAAACCTGATGCATGCAGAACAAGTTATTCATCAAAAGTTTTTATAAAGACAGATATATAAGTCAAGCTCATATGGTATATTGCTTATCTAATGACAATTACATCCTGAAAAATGCTACTCACTTTGATTGATAGTAATTTTATCATGAAGATATTGATTACAGTATAGATGTGTTGGGGAATCATACAAGATTCTCAATTATACTCTATCTTCTTCTATATTACCAAAATACAGAAGCATCGGGCCTTCCAGACTAATACAAAAGGAGTTGTATAGAAAACATGAAACCCTCATTTTGTTTGAATTTAACAAAGACACAATTTTATATATTAGGAATAACAAGATGTTTGTATATAGAAAAAGTGAATAATGTACATGGGAAAACTTTGCAAGACAGGTCAAAAAGTTATCACATGTGAGGCAAGGTTTCTTTGAAGCAAGTGTCTGTATATGTGTTATTTGAAAAAAAAAGGTGATAATAATAAGTGTAAATACATAGATAACTTAAGGGAAAAGAAAGGAACAAGCAAATAAACATAATGAAAATATATACTCGTGTGTCTTAGAAGTTCCTGTGTGCTGGCTTGAAGACAATTGTGCTGCTGTTGATGGTCTAACATGAAATGGACAACTTCTGTGCTCATCCTGCCTGGTTTTAAGTATTCTCTTCTTTAAGCTCTGAGAATCTCTGCATAAGTATGGGTGTGAGTTGATTTTATTTGAAAGGAATTATTTCATTGGTTGAAAGATATCATGGCATGCTTTCAAATGTGTCCACACAGGAAATATAAGACTATTTGAATTTATTTTTTGGCAGGCTAACTTTGAAAGATACATGTATGTGAGTTTATATATACTTAAATTTCCTACAGATGGAAAAATACACATCATCTGCAACATTTTTTTTTATCATCATTTCACCCCAAGACGTACTGCCAATGTTGTGCAGGGGATTACAGTGAGAGGAGAGGGAAGAGAAAAGAAGAACAAAAATCAGTACAGAGGATGTCATAGAAAGGGTAAAATAGAGGTGTTAGTCAAGTTGGCAATTGACATTGCACTTAAACCTTTGGAGATTGAGAAGCAAGCATGTGGAAGGGAGTTCTACAGGCAGGGAGTGTGAAAAAAAGAAACATAGAGAAGTGGCTGTAACATTTGCCTATTTTGATGATAAAAGGATGGGACCTAGTTGCCAATCTAGTTGTACTCGTAAATTAATTAAAACAGGGCACCAGGAAATAAATCTTGCTAGTGATACATGGAAGTAAATATTCATATAAGCATATACATGTTAATGGTAATATAAACTGTTTCCTTTCAAGGAAATATTCATTATTCATTGACCAAGCAGCCAGTACAACTGCCAGTTGAAAATTTATAAAATTCTCCTCTTAAAACAATTTTTCAGGAAAATCAGTTTCCCAAGTTGAGTAGCTGTTATCACTCTTGACTGTAAGTATCAACTTTTCCCAAGCCCTCTTTCCCCATTTTGTGCTATGATATTAAATATAAGTGTTTTTTTTGTTTTCCATTTTTTCTAAAACTTAATGATGTGTGTTTCCTTCCTAATGTTTTATTTGAGGTAACGTGGAATGTCAACATCTTGATTATATCATTATTTTCTTTTCAAATTACACATGAAATTCATTTTAGCTGTTGCAAGTGTTCAAAAAATAAGGTTTCTGTTATTTGGTAGAGTTCTTTGTTTGTGATTCTGTGTCACCAATTCACAAAGATTCTATGCCAAGACCCACAGGCTTCACTTGCTTTAAGCCATTTTTAACCATTAATCCAAGAAAATGGTTGTATATAGGAGAGAGTTTAGATATTTATGAATGGGTTTGGCACAATATGTTGATTGTTTGATGTTCCATCAAAGTAATAAAATCTTAGTATGTTTAGTTATGTTGTATCCTTGAAAGGTAAAATAATGAATTGTGCATTCAAGTGGTAAACTACAAAATATGGACATTGTAGGGCAAACTGGATTATTCTGAGTAAGAGTGTTACCGAGAGATTTATCTACTGCAATGTACACTATCATACACACACCTCGCTAATCAGTAGCTATGACTCTCATATAACAAATGAACTCATTCATCTCACTATGCTAGAAGGGTAGCATAATATTTCACTACAACACCTTATTTCCATAATGGAAAAAAATTATTTTCAATATAATGGGTCAGGACTTAACCTTTGAAGTAGTTTCCTTTCCCTAATACTCTTTCTTTTCACGCCTCTCTGAATTAGTGCTTCATATGTATTTTGATCAACCAGAACCAGTGGTGATGTGGGAGCTGGCACCTGGAAAGTATCATGAAGTACCCCGATCTGTATTTCCTCGGTGTCTTCCACAACATCATTCGCATACCTCGGTTGTAATTGGGTTATGTGCCTTTTGCACTCAAACCCATTGTTTTCACAATGTACACCACTCTGCCGAGTTACTTCATGATCCTACTGTCTTCCCAAAATAATTTTCCAGTTCTATAGAATTTGAAAAATATTTTGTCTACAGTCTGATAAATTCTCACTTCAGTGTTTTTCACTTCAGAAGTTTACTTTACAAGACTGGACAACTGCCTGTCAAACACGGATCTTATTTTTTGGCAAACATTAGTTCAGCAGGTGACAGTCCAGGATCTGCATTCAGATTTGGTGTGATTCTATATATAGCTACAAACGTATGTATAGCATCATCATTTGTATCCATTCCTTGGTTTTTCATAAGTGCTCTTTTAAAGGTATCCATGAATCTCTCTGTTTGCCTATTAGACCTCAGATGATATACAGAGGTAGTTACATGACTTATTGCAAGGATGTACAGGAAATCTTGAATTCACGTCAAGTGAACTGCATATTGTTATTCCTGACCAGAGTTTCTGGAACTCCAAGTCTAGAAAATAGTTCATTCAGTGCATTTATTGTGGTAGCTGCTGTTGGATGCTTATATTTTACCACTTTCGGCGACTTTGAGAAGCTGTCCAAGACTATGAAGGTAGTATTGTTCATTAATAGGTCCTGCATAGTTGACATGTAGTCTTGCCCATGGCACATCTGTTTTTTGCCATGATTGTATTTTAATTGCTGGTGACTTTACTGCCAGTTGACATCCTCTGCACAGTATAACTGTATGTTTAGTATCTCTGTCCATATTTGGCCAGTATGTAAATCTGTGCATCAAGGATTTCATTTTTTTAAATACCTAAATGGCCTACATAAAATTCCTTAATTTTGTGAGGTATCACAACTGTGTCTCCATACAATAGTATTTGTTTACAACATTGAAAATAGAGATATTTTTGATTCTTTTCTGTTATTTTTGTTTTCCTATAATTGCTTCTTTGTCCTGTTAATAAAAACATCATTCACAGTGGCCTTCCTTATGTCTTCCATTGTTACCAGTAACTCCTGAATTGTTTTACACAATAACATTGAAATCTCGTTTTCTTCTCGCAATGCTGCAATAACAGCCTCTTTCAATGGCTCAAGTAGTGACCTTGAAGACAATAATTCCATTTTAATATCATAATTAGTCAAAATTATGCCCAAACACTGCAATCTATTCGCTGCATACATTGTTATACTGTTTCTTGAACTGAAAATTGCTAACAATGGTCTGTGATGTACTTGAAACACCTCTTTGGAATTTTTGTTTTTTTGTTTTTTGATAAAAGTGATACTGTAGCACCAGTCTATATGATCTGATGGTTTATCCATTTTAGTTGTTGCTGCTATAGGAAGTCTTAACATGGTGTGTGTTTTTTATTTTGGTCAAAATTCAAAAGCAAGCAAGAAAGTTTCTTTTTCATCACCATCCTCACAAATTGATAAAGTATACATGATTTAACTTTCTTTCCTTCCCTCACCCCAACAATTAATATGCACTGCATTTGACCAATCATGTGACACTTAACAGCCAGTGAAACCCAGTCAGTACAATGTCATGTTTTTAGATAATCCATGAAGAGATGATTCTTACCTTCTGTGGGTAAAAACACAACCTCTTTCAACTTGCTAGATGTGTAATTAAAAAACATGTTAGAAGTGAAAATAGAACATTTATCCTCTGTTGACTTCTTATCTCTTTTAATTTCTTTATTAGAAATGTCTGTACTTATATCAGATACTAATAAAGGCTACACTCATATATTTGGTAAACCCAACAACATTAAATAAATGAATTTATAGCAATAATTTAGTTAATTGCTTTTTTTGTCTGTGGACTCTTCATGAAGCAAAGAGATGTAATGACACTCACAAGATATAGTGATTTTAGTCATAAGCATTTTTTATAGGATACGGTTGCATAGCTTCCTTTTATTTTTGCTATCTTCTGTCTTCCTGTAATTTGTATTTTTATTGTTCTTTCGCCTCACTAAAATCTTCTCATTTTCTTTTACTCCCAGTTATTGTGTCCTAGTGGCATTATTGCTTTGCTTGGGGTGAAATGATTAAAAAGAATATTTATAAAGTGTATTGCTGACATTGTTCTTGGAAAAGATAGTAAAATGTTTTCTTTTTGCCCTTCTTTGGTGTTTTTGTATTCAGAGTTGTCTCTCTCTCTCTTTCATTGGATACCAGCTAGATTGTCTAGTCTATTTTGTTATTTACTCATAACTAGTAAAAGAACAAAAGTGGATGTGTTGAGGTTAACAAGGTTGTGGGTTTTGTGTGTATTTTTTAATTGAAGGTGCATGTTCAATATGTAAACTAAGAAGATAAATAAAGCATACAAAACTAGAGTTTCTGCAATGGATGTTTATTTCTTTTTATATGTTGATGGTGATCAGTGTTAAATATCTCTTCAGTATATTCATTTTCCTATTTAATTCAGAACTAATTTATGGGAAGTAAGGATAAGAATGGGTAAAAAATGGTTGCACTCAAGGTCATTCTGGTGCTGATTTGAGATGGCTGAATCTCTACCCCATAAGTAGGGTTGCTGAAAAATCATGTCTAAACAATCTCTTTGAAAAGTGGAAGCAGTTCATTAATTAGTGAACTATTTACATGGTTCACATCTTGAAGCCAATAGAAGAAAGTGAAAGATTCTGTCCTTTCTAAAAGTGTGGACATAAAATGACACATGTGACCAAAAACCATTTCTGGTTTCTTCATATCTTGCATCATGGGAATTTGTTTTTAATTCATTATTATTATTATTTTATCTATTGGTTTTATTTAATTTTCTCCCACAGATTCATGCTTTTTCCAATGGTATAAGTACATAGTGAACACAACAAATTCATATAACCAATAAAGACTTGAAGCAACCAAAATGTGGTTCTACAGAAAGATGCTGAGGATACCATGGACAGAGCATGTGACCAACATCAAGGTTTTTGAGAGGATGGACACAAAAGCATGACTTATTCTTAATATCAAGAAAAGAGAGCTGAAGTTTCTGTGACATGTAGTGAGAAAGGAGGGCTTGGAGAATCTGATGCTCATGGAATAGATAGAGGGAAGGAGAGACAAAAGAAAACATGTGCAACAAACTTGAGAGATTTGTGTAGATGGATGGTGGTGCTGGGTTTAAGTGGGATAATGTGATGTTAAGAGCTACAAGTGATAGAGGTGGAGGGTTTTGATTGCATACGTCTTGAAGTGACACGGCATATAGAAGAAGTAAAACCTATACATGCACCATTTAAATGGTTAGTAAACAGCTATCATCACTTAAACAGATTATTAAAAATGTTATCCAAACTTCTCTGACTACATTAGTATTTGTGAAATTCTTTCTGTCAACATAGTTGAAGCAAATTATATGATCCTAATCAAGCTTAATAAAAAGATCATCAAAAATGAATGTTTTTAATGAAATTTACTTTGATTCTTAAAATAGATTTAATCAAATTGGAAATTTAGCTTTGATGAAAGTTACCAATAAAGCAAAGGAAATTGGAGAACTATTTATTCTTAAAGATTATATTTTTTAAAGCCACATATTTTATTAAAAACATTAGAAGAGCAAGAACTAATTTTTTCCCCTATTTTTGGAAATTAATTTTGCAATAAATTTACAAAAATATTTCAATATTGAATTAAGTATTGATGACTTGTAATTATTACTGCTGCTTGTTCTGATTTTAAAAAAAGGATTTTTTCAGTTTTTATTAATATCAATAAAAATAAATTATAGAAATAAGTATTTAATATTTTTATATAAAATACATAAGGCAGGTTAATTAACTGGAAATATGTGGTTATTTAAGCAATTGTCAATTTATCCCATGTGCTCACAACTAATTTAAGGATTGTGATTGGCTACCCAATCAAAACACTTGTAGCCAATGAATGGCTGGTTGAAATAAAAGTAGTGAAACTCCTGATTCAATGAATTTGATAACAATGGAGCACTGAGATCCATGCTTAATAAAAAAGAATTACTAGGATGTTTACTTTTTCTTAAATCATGTGGAGTAATTAATCATGTTTAAGTGTAAATAGGCAAAAAAGGCTCAACAAATGGAATTGACAAAGTTTCCAATGAACAATAAAAGAACAGGGCAAAATAATCCTAAACAAACAATATACTTGCAAAACAAAGCAACAGTAACAGTGCAAAAAGGTTACCAAAGTAAGAATGGTGTTAACATGCAAAAGGGATGCAGTTAAGTGATTGTTGCATTAATATTTCAAAACAAGAAAGAAAAAAGATGGCAGATGAGAGTGAGAAGTGGTCTATTTTATTAGTTTAGAAGAAATCCCACCCATCCTGTATGATAGGTCTGTAAAAAGTAGGCAAAATAACAGTAATAAGGTAAAAAGTTTATAAAGTAAAAACTGTGTTCACATGCAAAATGGATTTATTGATAAATCCAACAGATGTATGCTTCGATTTATCTATAAATTTGATGTGTAAATATTTGTAGCAGTTGTTCTATACCAATTGATGGCTTACATCCATATCACGTTGAATACACCGATTCTCACTCGATTACTGAAGTTAAGCAATGTTGAGCCTGGTTAGTACTTAGATGGGTGATCGCTTGGGAATACCAGATGCTGTAAGCGTCTCGTGACGGATGTGCGTTGTGGTGCAGTGGATATCGGCTCAGAAAGAGAAATCGGTGAGCCGAGTTCAAATTCCAGTTGAATACCCTGCATTCACTTAAGCACTGGTATCCTTGAGAAAGCTATTAATCCGTCCCTTCCCTCCAGTTAGGGTTAAATAACAAGGGTATGACTTGGGAACCCTGCCCTTGAAAAAAACAAAAAAAACAAATCCCAGTGAATCTTGATACTCGAAAAGAAAAAAGTCTTACTAGACACAAAAAACTTATATAAAAACAACAATAAATTGTTGAAAGAAAAAGGTATTACCAGCAATAAATAAATAAAATTTAGTTGGTAATAAATGACACGCCGAGGTTGACATACCATAAAAACAAAACAACCAACCAACTATACCAATTGAAAACAATAAATTACTTTAAATAATTTTTAATTAGAAACATTATTTTAATAAAAAAAATCAGCCAAATTTCCATGCCAAAAAGTGCCAATCTAATACAAATTCTACACAATTCAGAAGTCCTTCACATATTTTTGGATTTATGTTAACAATTTGTTTCTATTAAAAGCTTTTACTCCTCTGATTTCATATGACACAACTTTCAATATATCAATATTTTTTCAATAAATACTGTTCTTTGTATTTACATGAACTGCACTTAAGGAAAAGTGGAGCCTTATTTCAGATTTTTGTGGCCATATTTTATAATATAGAATAAAATCTAAAAAAAAAGAAAGAATATTTTTGAAAATAAAAAAATGGTTGTACTTAAATGGCATATTTATAACTTTATATTTCAGATTGAAGATTATTTATACTTTCCTCATTTTTTTTTTCCTTCATGTATCTTCCACCCACCACCTCATCTTTTCAGTTAAAAGATTAATCATTATCATATTTTTATTGATATTTTATTTGGTGAATCAGTTTCATTTTGATGAGATTCAATGCACTTTGAAAGAGTCTAAAGCACTTGTCAAAGTCAATTTTATCATTCTGAAAGAATGCCAAATGAGTTAACAAGTTATTTCCAAGAAAAGCCAATATTTTTGCCTTACGTTTAGATTATAATTTATGTTATCTTTCAGGAATCTAGCATGTTTATTATATGAGATTTGGAGTGTTACCTGCTTCTTTTAGTTATCATCTTCCAGAAACCATTCATAAAATTAATAGCAATGCAAAGAAACACACGTGAGATTGATAGTTACATACAATAACAGAAGTGAATAAAATATCCTATTTGGCACTCTGTGAAGTTATAGATTTCAGTAATTGACTCCAAGGAAGGTGGTAATGCCACTAAGACAGAAGTGGATACTTGGAGTGAAAGACAAAAAACTTTAGGAGGCACCAGAAATCTAACCAAACATGAACAAAAAACAAGGGATAAATCTCTACTTCTGTTAAAAAAAACTGATGAGAAGAGGAGATATACATATCCAAATGAATAAGGAACAAAGAAAATAATTTCAACGTTCAAAACATTAATTTAATACAGTGCTCAATATAAAAATAAAGAAATTAATATTTATTATAAATTATACTTTAGAACATGTACAAACTATAATCTACTACAAAATTCTTACAAACAAAAAATAATGTTTATCACCTTCATTACTAACTACCTGATGAAACAGTTCTTTCAATGTCAAAACAAAATGTAAAATTTTGTCGTAGATTATAATTTGCACATGTTGTAAAGGATAATTTATAATATATATATATATATATATATATATATATATATCCAAATGAATAAGGAACAAAGAAAATATTTACAACGTTCAAAACATTAATTTAAAACAGTGCTCAATATAGAAATAAAGCAATGAATATTTACTTGATGAGACATTGTTCTTTCAATGTCGAAACAAACTGAACACTTTTGTATTAGATTGTAGTTTGTACATGTTCTAAAGTAAAATTTATAATATATATATATATATATATATATATATATATTTAGTGTATTGAGGCAGCAAGTAATTTTCTAAACATATGCTGTTAAATATAAGAGACAATGAATGTCTATTATGTTTAATCATGAGCCGTTCTAAACATCGTATTTTTGCTTTAATTTCAGTTGAAAATAAAGACAAAAATTCTCCAACAGTTGGATAATTTTTTATTAAGTTGCTTCTAAGCTTTCGGCTCACATATGCCATCTTCAGGGATGTTATTTAGATGATAATACAATAACATCCACCTCTCTGAAGATGGCTCATGTGAGCCGAAAGCTTAGAAGCAACTTAATAAAAAAATTATCCAAATGTTGGAGAATTTTTGTCTTTATTTTCAACTGAAATTAAAGCAAAAATACGACATTTAGAATGGCTCATGATTAAACATAATAGACATTCATTGTCTCTTATATTTAACAGCATATATATATATATATATATAATTGCACACACAGGGTGCAATGGATAAATTATGACAGTTTTGTATTTTAATTTTCCACATATGTTGCTTGTTATTGATTTTACTGACTAAACATTATAGTAGGGTCAGTTGGGCACTGCCAGTGAGAGAAAAATGTAGCATGACACAATTTCCTTGCCAGATATTTGGAAATAACATGCTGTAATGCTTGGCATTCACACTATCTGAGGCCATTACAGAGGATTCAGAAAGAGTTGAATGAGTTTAATGGTGGTTATGAAAGTTTTTGGAGTGATCACTGGTAATGGCAACATTACGCCTTCGTTCATCTTCCCACAGGATCTCAGACTGTACCCAAAGGCCTACAACAAGTGCCTTGAGGAGACAGTGCTGCCCTGGATCAAGAGGGTGGCTGCTGGAAGACTCTATGTCTGGCAACAGGAGTCTGCACTATGGCGCACAAGCAGGAGAACCCAGTCATGGCTGTCAGACAATTTCTACGCCCACATCAACTCTTATATCTGGCCACCTAACTCACCAGATGCAACCCCTTCAATTATTATGTGGAGAGCACAGTTGAATGAAAGACCAACAAAATTCTTTGTATCACCAAAGATGGACTGAATGCAAAGATTTTGGCAACATTCCTCAACTTAAACAAGGAGACCATCCAGAAGAGATTTAGAAGATGATGAAGTCATCTGGAGGCCCTGGTTGAAGCCAAAAGCAATTTTATTGAATAAATCTGTCTTTAATATTTGAAGATATTTTTGTGTAACATTGATAATTTTATCTTTTACAAGAAGATGTCAATGCTATTTTCATTTTTGTGTAATTTAGATGACAATTCATCCATTGCACTCTGTCTATACATATATATGTCAAAAGTCATGAAATATGGCAAAGTAATGGTAGGTCACATCACTTTATCTCACTTCATAGAAAAACCAGTCCTATATTAATTATGCGCTGATATTTGGGCAATTTTTGTAGCACAGCTGCTCTAAAATACATTTATTATCTAAGATATATATATTTTTTTTTAATTGTATCACCCCGAGCAAGGCGGTAACGCCACTGATGTGCAGGGGGCTACATAATAGTGAAAAGATTGGAAAAGAGAAAGCCGGAAACCACATCCTAAACAGGGAACAAGGGATGAGTCTCTTAACCTGTTCAATAGACGTGGGTTAGATTTTAATGGAGTAGAATAGTTATTGCTAGATTAATGAAATATTCCATTTCTGAAGTTATTGAAGACATTTGATATTCCACAATCTTGGGTGACACAAGTGCACAAAAAATAAGCAGTGTACTGGCCAGAGCTAAAATTGCCAACAGTATAAATAAATGACACCGGTTTAAATCATGTCTATATTGAATTTAGTAGATATAAGATGTATATCTAACAGGTCACTTTTGTGTTCTTTAGCTGTGCTGAAATATAAGTGCGGGAGATCCACCAGTGTGTTCTTGTTAACAACATGACACTGGCCACAGTCCCATGTACTTACAGTACAATTGTGGTATTGCAAGATGAACTCTGGAGCACTGCCAACATGTAGAGTAGTCCATTAATTCATAGTTTCAATTGTTTTAAGCTGCTTGTAGTGTTTGGGCATGGGGTAGGCTCTAAGAGACCATTAACTTCAGTTATTTTTTTCTATTGTTCGCATACTATAAAGCTCAAGAGCCACTCACAGATACAGTTTGATGCTGGACTAAAAAGTTAAAATTGTAGTTTTCAACAAGGCACCATGCAAGCTGGTGGTGTTTCTATGCTTATGTGAAATGTGTAAATCCACTAGTATTTGATATTGATTGGTTATTACACATTTGAATTCATAGGCTAATACATCGTGTCATTAGACCCAAGTTGCCCAGAATTTGTTTGAGAATATTCTGGAGAGATTTTATTAATGTTGTGGCCATGTTATCAGGGAGTTGTGAATAGTTATCTCAATATATCTTCATCTAGAGAAAGTTCACATAATATAAGATTTTTATTTTATGAACTTTAGTATGATAATCATTGATAGCTGATCTCAAATCTGTTGTTAACTGGAGCAAGAAATGCCTTGTTTATTTTAATGCCTCTAAAACAAAACTGCTCTTTTTTAATTGTCTGAGTGAACCCTTTTTGCCTTCCATCAACATGGCTGTTGCTAACCCCCAGGAGCATGATCGATTGTGCCTTCTCAGGCAAACATTTTCTGATGAAATGAAATAGATCATATTGAATCAATTTCTGAGTCTATTGCTACAAAAGTTGGTTTGCTATGTTGTACCAGACAATTTTTATTACCAGAATCTATCTTACATATTTATAAGTCTACCATTCATCTCTTGCTTTGAATATTATTGCCACATCAGGTATGGTGTTCCTACTATATATTTAGAGATTCTTGATAAATCTAAAGAATATGCACTGTTATTAGTTTTGACCTTGCATCTCAGTATTTGTTTTAATCATTTCACCCAAAACAAGGTGGGAATGCCACTATTATTCAGGGCTTTACAGAGAATAAAAGTGAGAGAATAGACTGAGTATTGTGAGGATTGGGGGAAGAACAAAGGATGAGCAGGATTCAAGAAGACAAGATGTTGATTGACATTGCATTTAAATTTTTAAAGATTGTATTTATCAGGAAAGCAAGTAAACAGAAGAGAGTTCCACAGGCGGGAAGTCTGACAAAAGAAACTGTTGAAGTAGAATTGCTGGTTACATTTAACTATTTCAGCAGTAAATGATTGGGACCAATCTCGTAGCACTTAATTTATGTGGCTCGAGCACCAGGAAAAAAATGTCATCAGAGTAGTTACAGTAAAATTATTTGTAGAAAAGACAGAAAGAAGCCACATCAAGTCAGTGAGAAAATGACAGAAGTTGAGGTTCCAAGTCAAGATTGGTTACATTACAGATCCTTTGGATTTTATTGAGAATTCCTATATGTGCAGCAGGAGCAACAGACCAGATATGACATTAGTAGTAATGCATTGGCAAATGGTACATTTGTAAATGTGCAAAATGGACTCTGACAATAAAACTTTTCTGCCACAGCACTGACTTAACTTTCATGCCAAAACATTTTTTTACGACTGTAACATATCTTCCCTGTGCCTTTTCTATGAATACTTTCATGATAATTGTTCTGATGAACTCTATGGTACCTAGACTTTATGAATTTAAGTGCAGTACTAGATTAGCAGCAAGGTTTCGTCATTTTACAATTGAATTGGCTTGATGTAACTGTATGTTCTATGCTAACTTGTGAAATGCTCTTCCAGCTTCTTGCTTTCCAGTCAACTTTGATCTTCAAAAATTTAAAAGCAATGTTAATCATTATTTACTGTTTTCTTAATCCCTTTTCTTTTATTATACTTTATCTTAAATGTTTTTTCTATTCTCTAAGACTCAGTAAGTATTGACTTGCATCTTAGTGGCCTTTTTGCCTTACTTGGATTCAGATTATTAAAACAATGTCAGTATGTATATATGTGTACATATGCACATACACACACAAAAAATAAAGTGTATTTTACAAAACTTGTTGGAATATGCAAATATATGTATGTATTGATATCAGTGTGTTTCATGGGTATGAAAGAAAAGAGTAGCAGAAATTAAAATTAAGGTCCAAAGAGTGTATTAAGCAAACCCTTACTATCATTCTAAATGACTGGGAAAACCTTGCTCAAGATTGTTCATCGTGGTGGTAGGGGGGAAGCAATGCATAATGCTAAGAGAGACTTTGGACTGAATCATGTCGTACATGAAAAACTGAAGAGAAATATTCTGAAGTGACTTGATGTTAATTTCCTTCAAAATGTTGCCATAGTATTTGGTCTTGCATGTAATGAATGTGGTCATGTCTCAATAGATACCATACACAAAAACAAGTGATTCTTTACATACTATACCACATTAATATAACTGATAATATAAAAAAAAAAGACACTGAACATTGCTACATCTGCACAAGAGAATTGAAGACTATCAGGAATAAAAAGCCACAGGCACTACCCATATCTGAGGATGATTGAAACAATGGGATTGCTCAAAATTGAGTCACAGCTGTCATATATATATATATATATATATATATATATAAACACACAGGGCCATAGCTGATGCTAAAAAAAAACACTGGGCACTATGATTTTTGTCGATTTTTTTTTCAGCTATTCCAATGGAAATTAGGCATAGAACATGAACGAAAGCTGGAAATCGGGTTCGTACTTTCTGAGTATAACCAGTCTTTTCTCCCAAAATTAATAAATAAACAATTAATAAATTAATAAATAAGACATTTTCCTTGTCTGGATTTTCACTATAATTGCACGGATCGGCCCGGACCCATGCCCAGTAGTCAGATACGGCCATGTATATATACACACACACACACATACACCTCAAGGACTATCTACAGACACACATATACATGGGACATACATGTTCATTTCACTCATGTAATCCTTATCATTATTACTAATATTATTATCATTATAATTAAGTTGGTAAATTGCTATTTCCATACACACACAGTCCAATGCAAATTCTTATTTACCTGGCTACTTAGCAAACACTTTATATACAAATAGATATTCATGTACAATTCTTGCTTATTTTGCCATCAACACCACCATCATCATCATTATTGCTATTATCATTCTTCTTTTACTATCACTTTATCCTTCACATTCCAACAAAGAAGAAAACACTAAAATTATTTCTACATAGACACACACAGATATACACACAAATGTAATCCTTGTATATTGAACCTTTGGGGATTGCCAGTAAATTTAAATTTTTGACACTTGTACTACCTAAAACTTTGTTGGAATGAACTACTTCACACTGTCATTAGCTGAAAATGAATAGAAACATCATTAAAGCAATAAACTGCTATCCCTACACTTACATAGATACACACACACACACACGCCAATAAAACTGCTATGACACTTACAGCTTTTGACACCAAAATCTTAAGGTCATCAGTTTTTGGCACAGAAATTATAATGTCAGATCTTCTTCTTTATGTGCTGTGTCCCCTTCAGGAGGGTAAACAATCATGGACTTTCACTTATCCTTATCTCTTGTTACTCTCAGTACTTGTCATCGTGGTATCTCTCCCAAACTCTGCTCTGCTATCTACCTGTTCAAGCCCATCAAGTATGTCTCATGTAGCTTTCCCCTGTCTCTCTTTCTCTCTACCCATCCTCTGGGTATCAGATTCTCCAAACACTTCTTCATCATATGTGTCCCAGAAACCTCAGTTGTCTCTTCCTGATGCTAAGTATAAATCTCTTTTTTGCTTGCATTCTCTCTAACATCTTATTGTTGCTCACATGCTCAGTCCATGTTATGCTGAAATAATCTAAGCTGTCAGTATGTCTTTTACAATACTGTCTGGTTCTGCTGCTTTGTTCCTGTTCAATTTGACCTGGGCAGCTTTCAAATCGGTTTTTAAAATTTCTGATCCATCGGTATTTTTGTGTATTGCTGGTTGCTTTCTCTTGTCATGGAAGAGATCTCCAATATATTCATCTCATCGCGGAAGTATTTTTTCTTTCTTTAATATGAGCATTCTCTCCTTAGATTTCATGTATCCTTTTGCTGTGCATGTCTTTTGTCATGTTAGTTCTTTTATTTTTTTATGCATATCTTCTTTGTCATGCTCAGTCTCTCTATTTTGGCACATTTCTATTTGAGCCATTGCATCTTAAACAGGTAACAATCAGAGGTACCATTTTTTGCATAAAATGGAAAGGATTTTTCAATTCCAGTCACATGTGAAACAGATCATGGCATAGCCACACATTTCTCCATCTCAACTTAACTTTGGAAAATCATAGAAGTGTGAAACCAGTAAAGTTACTCTAAATTGATAGTTTTAAGAACTCCAGTTACATTTTCATTTTCTTTTTCCTATATGTTGTTACCCATATGAGATATGTAAAAAACAACAACTTAAAACTTACTTTCTTAGATATATATATATGAGCAGCATTCTTTCTTTTGAGCATCTTTCACTTAATACAACTAAAAAGGATGATTTAATCCATCTTTTATTGTGTTTTTCTGAGCCCTTTTGGCTAGTGCTTTAACCATTCTCAAGGATGTTGTATTCAGTATAGATATTTTCCACGTTTTGTACTACATAGTAGTTTTACTGTGTGAAGATTCTTGTGGAAGCATGACCATTTTGGAAAGTCCTCTGACATGTGCGGTTGGGTTGATGTGAGGGTTACTTCTATTTTTATAAAACACTTAACATGCTATCTCTGCTACTAAGCAGTGTCAGTTTGATAGAGAATGTCTTTTAATCACAAAGGCTTCTCTAATAGTAAGATGTCAATGATTATGTGCTTTCAAAAGAATTTTGTGTTATCAACTAGAATTTTTCTTAGGGGTTCTTGTAAATTATAGGTTAATAAATGGTTTTTAATAGCAGTTTAATTCATCATATTAGGCATTTACTTAATGAGGTGGCACTATGTTTGATATAGCTAACTGATTTGTAACAATAACCACAGTTTTATACTAGGTATGGAAATTAGTACACAATATATGTCATTGTTAGAGTTGTTTTGGTAGAATTATTTTTGTAGTAACCACAAGGTTAGCAGTTTTGTGCTTTCTGTAATATATTGTAAACTTTATCCATTTTTCAGGGCTTAAAGTAGAAAAATGGTGCTTAATAGTTTTTCTCATGGTAAATTAATTTTTTTTTATAATTATTGTGTCTGTGATTGTCTTGTTGTCTTATAATTTTTTATTACTGGTGTCATGTACTTTATGTGAGAATAATTTTATCTGATGTAACTGAGGAAAATATATATATATATATATATATATATATATATATATATATATAACACAGTGATTTATCCATGTATACTATCTTAATATGTATAGGAAAAACTGCTAAAAATTTGTAAGTTTAAAAATGTATTTTTTGACAGTATTTGTTTATTTCTATTATTATATTTTATATTTCAGACCGTCCTCGGTCCTTCATCAGAAACAAATGATTTTAAAATTTAAATTAAAAACGTATTTCGTGAGAGCGTTCATTTGTTTAATTGTTAATCAGAGAATGGATTTCCAATTCCAGTTGCATTTGTTATATTCATTTAGACAAAAATACCCTTTGAAAAGGTATATTCACCTCTTCTCCTCCCAGTTATGGATTAATTAGTAAAGCTTGTATCACAAAATCATTATAATCTAAAACAAAACAATCTTATCATATAAAAATGTTTCCTGGCTTTAAATAACCTGTATAAATCTTCCTCCAAAAATACCCTGTCTTGAATGTAGGAAGTTCAGTACAACCAAGCATACCCGACCTATAACATTGAATAGCCCAAGTGAAGTCTTCATTGGTTGCTGTTTTCAAGGGGAATTTATATCATGCACATCTTAAAGCTAGTAGCAAATTCTTTAGTCTGGGTGCAGGCCGAATACTGATTATATTTGGTGTTGTTCATTTAGACTTGAAACTTTTTGTGACATAGGAGCAACAACACTGATGACACACCAAGATTCAGCACTTACAGGTGTATTCTTAATAATTAATAATTTGAAAAACAAGAAAATAAATCAATCAATAAAAAGCATATCTGTCATGAGATAAGTTGTTAACTGGTTATAAAAATCTTGATTTTCAAAATAGCAGAAAATCAGAGTACTGGGGCAAAATTTCAAAAATAGATCATATATGGTTGGAAAGAATATTTTTTGTAGATTAATAATCTGTTAGGAAGAAGAGTTTAAAAAATGTAATGCTTTAGAGATATGTTCAATTAAGTGAACCCCATTAAAGTTAAAAATGTGAAAAACATGATCTAATGTAATCTCTTTATAAAATTTATGTCAGCATCTTAGAAATTTTGAAATATTCCCCATATCAAAAAAAGCAGCTTTCTTTTTGCAATTAAGGCTAATAAAACGGTATCATAAAAACGACACAAGAATGCAATAAATGTCATTGGAATGAAACTTTATATGACTTGATACCAAGATTTGGAGAATGTTTGTTGTTGTAGATAATTAGTGAATTTAATTGTAGAACTTGTAACTCTTTATGTTGCTTTATCTTTATTACTTACATTACAGATTGTGGTTGATTGATTCAATAATTTAACCACCATATCATTAGAAGGCTCACAGTCACATATTAATTCTGATGCTTTAATACTATAAATTTACTTAAGTCTTCTGTCTATTTATCTTTCTTTTTCCTCTCTCTCTCAGCACATGTGCATGCAGATTTGTATAAATATATAAATATATTGCATGAAAGATGGTTAATTTCATCACTACTATAAGCAAAAGGAAGGTAATACCCATCAATTTTAGAAAGTGTAACAGTTAATGAACTTGAAAGCTGGTTCCAAAAAAAAAAAAACTGTTGTGTGATATTGTACAAATTTCAACCAAACTCATGCTAAATGTTGAGTTAATAAATAGAAAATGTTTCCTTATAAGAAAATTATTAACCTCACTGTTACCGTGTTCTGTCTTAGTGTACATCATAAAAGCTACTATGATTCTTTAAAATTTATCCTTAGATGTTTTTTTATGCATTGTATTTAATACCACGTAAGGTAGATTTTGTCATTCAAAGTCTCTTCCACTAATGACCCTGTGTCTTGTATGTACACTGATAGTTGTTTTTCTCTTAGAAGACTAACTGTGGTGTTGGCTTCACATGGTTGTATTTCTTGGTTTTGGTATATTCAGTTAGTTACTCATAATACAATTGATCTACAGTAGATTCACAGTTGGGTCACTTGATAGATTCATTATTCGCTATAACTCTGATTACTCACTATTCAATCAATGCTCGACTTCTGTCTGGCGCTTTTATGTTTATTTAGTGGTTACTTGATCACCTGCGGAATAATCCATTTTTCTTGTATCATTCTTTCACTGGTGATCAGTGTTCAAAAACACACACTGGCATTTATACTTTCTACATGACATTCTTGAAAGGGACCTCAAATCTGTGATGAAATTAGGTAGGAAATGGCTCATAAATTTTAATGCTTCCAAAATGAAGCTGCTTTTCTTTAGCCACCATAGAAAAACTTTCCTGCCAACCATCAGTATGGATGATGCTAGTCTCCTAGAAAGCAACACACTTCACCTCCTTGGCCTCACTTTTTCAACCAACCTAAAGTGGAGTGACTACATTGAAGCTTTAGCTGCATCTAATATTAGGGAGGTTGAGCCAGAAAGTTTTTCTTGACAATTGATTTTGCATATTTATAAACCAACCATTCATACATGCATTGAATATTTTTGCCATAGATGATTGGGTGCCCCTGCTATTCATTTCTAGGTTCTCAACAAAATTGAAAGAAGAATCTGCAATGTAATTAGTCTTGACTTCGCAGCTTGCTTTCATTCATTTTCTCACTAACTACATGATGTGGCTTCCCTCTATCTTTTCTACAGATATTTTCACAGCTTTTGTTCTGATGAGCTTCTTTCCCTGGTGCCTTGCCTACATAAATTTACTCATACTACAAAATTGGCATCAAGGTCTCACCCTTTTACTGTCGAAATAGTTAAATGTAACTATCACATCTACTCCACGGCTTCTTTTCTCATACTTCCCACCTGTGGAACTCCCTTCTGTTTACTTGCTTCCTTTATAGCTACAATATTCAAAAGTTTAAATGCAATGTCAATTGCCATCTTCTACCTCCCTAACTCCTATCAATCTGTTGTACTTTCTTCAGCATCTCCTGTGCTTAGTTTTTTCTCTCACTGTAATCTATTGCTCATCAGTGGTATTCCTGCCTTGCTTGGGGTGAAATGATTACAAAAAATTTACCAAAGATAAGTTTTTCTTTTGTACTTATTCATTTAGTCTTTTTACAGCTATATATTTTAGTTACATCTTAAATTTTACATACACATGCATGCATGTGTGCGTGTTCAGACTTTTTTCTTTTTCTTTTATAATTTGTTTCCTCGTTTACAGTTCTGATGAGAAGGGACGAAACCGGTCGACTGGTGTTTGTTTTAAAATTTACCATGGACTTTAGGAATAAAGTTTCTTGCCTTTAACACCATAATATGTTTTTGTATTGTCAAAAACATATTTAAATATATATATTAATGTATAACCTTTCTTTCAAAAATCTTTCATTGAATATAGCAGACAAGAATTATTTAATTGATTTTTTTATTACGTTTTCCAGCATCCTAACTTTTTCCGTTTTGTTGGAGATAAGGAAGATAAAAAAAATTTGTCCATAATTTTTATCATTACATAGTAGTTTTTAATTTTTTTAAATTTTTTTTAAGGAGCATTCATTCCCAATTCTCACATGCTGTGTTGGACTAGAAATTATATATGCATCTTTCTATTTTATAAAACATTCAATATTCCATTTCCACTATTACATAATGTAAGGTTGATGGTTGGTGAAAAATGTTTAATAGTGAGATATTTCTGATATTTTGATTTATACAGAATCCATGTGTTTTAGATCAGAATTTTCTTCAAGAGTTCTTTTAAATTATGGATCAATAAATGTTTTTTCAGGCATTATGGTTTGGTAAGTGACATGTAAGGTCTCTATTGAAGAAGCCGATAGTGTGTCCAGTATAGGTAATTGATTTGTGACAATAAACAGTTTTGTACTGGGCACTAAAATTCACTATATTGCATCATCACTGGTTTACATTTGATGGGTTATTTTGATTAGTGACCATAAGGTTTGAGGTCTACCGTTTTCTTTAATATATGAATTTTATACATCTTTTACGAGTTACAGTAGAAATATGGGTTGTAATAATTCTTTGTATTGTGAATCCATCCTGTTTATAATTATTGTGCATCTAGTTGCAATAAAATATGTTTATGTTTTGTTAGGTGGTATTTTTATTACTGGTGTTATGTATTTTTGTATGAATAGTTTTATTTCTTTATCAATAATGTATAGAGTGCAAAGCAGAATCAGGCCAGAACTTTCCGGCTTTGTCAAAGACACTGAAACAAGGAACACAATATTTATGCTTAGGATGCTATCAGAAAGAGCAACACAAATGAAAAAGATGTGTCTATGTTTCATAGACTATACAAAGGTGTTTGACAAAGTACAAAGAATTGATAGACATGCTCAGCAACACTGAAATATTTGAGAAAGATATTAGAATAATCAAGAACCTATACTGGCAGCAAACCCCTGCATATGGACCAGAAATGGGTTAAGCAGATATACAAAGATAGAAAGGGGCTTAAGACAAGGATGTGGCTTTTCATCTGATCTATTCAACTTGAACAGCAAGATCATTCTGAGGACCCTAGAAGTTATGACGGATTGATCATCAGCATCCACAGTCTGAACAACATAATATACTCGGATGATTCAGTGCTGATTGCAGAAAGAGAAAGCAAACTACAAGACCTCCTACAGAAGGCAGTTGAAGAAAGTGGAAAGAAATGACTACAAATAAACTACAAGAAAATCAAATACATGGTCATCAGCAAAAAAAAAGGCTCCTAAAATGCCTACTACTGGTGGAGAAATCAAGCAGGTCAAAAAAATTTAAATATCTTGAAAGTATTCTAACAGAAGACAGGAAGTGTGACACTGAGATTCAAAGGTGAATTGGCATGGCAAAGGACACATTCTAGAAGCTGAATAGAGTATTGAGAGACAGGAAAATTTTGCTAGAAACAAAGAAAAGAGTACTAGATTGTGATGTCATCTCAGTTCTTTAATATGGCATTGAATACTAGAAAATTCCATCAAAGATGAAGGAAAAACTTGAATCAACTGAAATGTGGTTTTACAAAAGATGCTGCGGGTATCATAGACTGAGCACATGAGCAATGATGGGGTTTTGGAAAGGATGGAAACAAAAAGGAAATTAGTACTGAGCATCAGGTAAAGACAACTAAAGTTTCTGAGACATATAATGAGAAAGGAGGGCTTGGAGAATCTGATAGTTACAGGTCAGTTAAAGAGAAAGACAAAGAAAAGCAGTGTGTAACATGACAGGCCTGAGTGAGTGGATGGCAGAGTGGGGTTTGGGGAGAGTAACAGAAGAAAGCATTCTAAGAGCCACCAGGGATAGAGAAACATGGAAGGCCATGATCACCTGAAGAATTGTTAACTAGTATTTGCTTTATGTGTTTTAATTTGCTCAAAAATATTCTTTGAGAAGAGGAATTTTGGTGTGCTCTATTTAAGAAGTTTATAACTGCTGCTTCTTATATCTTTCCAGGCATTGGCTAAGAAGAAAATAGTTTGGACTTGTGATTTTTTTGTTTTGTTTTGTTTTTTAGTTCTATATTAGCATCAACGAATGGGATTTTGTTATGGAAGAATAAATTATAACATAAAAAACAAAAAAAATTGTAATCAATAGGAAAAAAGTATATTTTACAAATATGTTTACTTCTGTTTATCTTTAAAAAAAACATACAAGGTCATTTGGTAACTTTTTGCTTTCAAACTCAAGGACAGATTTGGTACAGCCTCAAAAGAAAGTGCATTGTAAATGAGGAAAAAATATTGTCAGTGGCCAAAAACGAATGCATATATTACTAAACAAATAGGGCTTTTGTGCCTCCTCAACAGGTGTTTACTCGTGCAACCAGATTGGCAACTGGGTCCCACCCATTCACAGTTAGATTAACCAAATGCAGACGAAAATTTTACTCCTGCAGCTTCTTTTTTTGCACTTCCCGCCTGTGGAACTTGCTTTCCTGACAGCTACAACCTCCAGGAATTTAAATGCAATGTCAATACTCATCTACTAACCATTTGACTCTAGCCCTTCCCCCACCCCATATATCCTTCCCTTTCTCCCCCCCCCCTTGCAACTGTCATCACACCTGCATTTTCATCTTTCTATTGCTTCTTTGTAATTGGTTTGTAATCCTCTTCTCTCTCCTCTAATTAATTTTCTTTCAGTTATGTAGACCCCCGCACATCAGTAGCATTTATACCTTGCCCGGGGTGAAATGATTAAAAAGAATAAATAAATAAATAAAAATAATATGTGTAATTATTACTTTGTATGTGACATTGCAATGTTGGTACAGAATATCGTACATATCCTGAGTCTGATAAACATCTGGAGGAATGTCATGAAGTCCTGCTGCTTTCTTATTTTTGGTGTATTTTAAAACTGTTTTAAGTTCTTGATATAACCTAGAAAGGGATATATATCAATACGAGGTAGTTAAGTGGTTAAGGCAAAGGTAATCGAGTAGAACAATCTAGTTCGTAGATGTAATTGTTGTATGCACTATCCTGAGACGTAGGCATAGTCAGTAGACGTAGTAGACCTCTAGAGGAAGATCTCTCTCTAAATTACTCTGGACGTCCTTGCTTTCGTCTATATTTATGGCTGATACCAGCCAATCACATTACAGTTAGGGGGAACGAAGGTGTATACATATTCATTACCTATTCATGACATCAGTTCTGCATCTGTAAATTTTCCCAGTTTAATGTCAAGAGGATGTTCAATGATTTGCTTTTATGTTAGTATCTAAAACGTCACATAAATTTTCCAGGAGATTTTTAAAATTGTCTTGCCATTTATTTAGCCTTTCAGCCTGACTATTGGCCTTATTATAGATTTATTTGTTGATTTTCTGCCACTGATCTTACTGACAGTTAGAAATCTTGAACAGATTGTTTGTTGGAAGCAGCGGAGTTGATTAGTCAAATTTTTTCCCTTGATGCATTCAGCTGGTTGATCTTCATAGGAGTCTTTTTACTTGAGCAAGCACTTTTTTTAAGTCTTGGATAGATTTAAGTGATAGATTTGAATTTCTTATGGTGATTTTTTATTTTACATTAACTTTTTGTGATTTAATGCTGTTTGATTCCCAAGGAATGTGTTGCTGATGTTTAAGTTTTAAGGAAATTACATCTGTTGTAGCTTTTATAAAATTATTGCAGATTGTATTAGAGGTTGTTCCTCAGTGTCTCAAACTTATTACTGATAGAAATGGTGTACTGGTCTTTAAGTTGTTAAAAGAGACTACACTGGGGAGGCAGACAGCTTTTTTTATTGACTGTAAGGATAACTTGGATGGAGGAAGAGAAAATCTGATGGTCTCAACATACTTCTTCAAATGTGTTGAAGGCTTGGCAGTTTATTGCACTTTTCTTTTACTTCTTGTTTATCAGGATGTAATCCAGTTGGGTTTTCATGATATTGACATGGGTGAATGTCATTTGTTTAGAGCTCTTCTTTAGAAATTTGTTGATTTGGTAAATAAGATTATTTTCATTTATAAAGTCATAGAAAGATGTATACTTTTTTTTTCCAAAGAAAGGATATCTAGGATTTGCAAAAAGCTATAGAAGAATCAAATTTACCTTCATTGCAACAAAAATTTACATGTCAATACTTTTCAGCAAAGAACAGCTGGAAAACAGTTGGAAATAGAAAAAAGTGATCTGAAAAAATCAAAATTGCTTTTGAAAAAATAGTTTGAATGTTGGACAAACCCAGACTGATAGATTATTGAAATTGTCAGGGCATAGAATTGACAGGCTGTCTTTATTTTGTAGTTTTCTCTGAAGTCTTCAGTTCTTTACATAGGAGAAAATAAAGAAGATCCTTCTGGTATATGGCATCCCCTAAGACAGTAACTGCCATAATGATGCGATACAAAAATACCAAATATTTGGTTAGATCCACAAATGAAGATATTAATTTTTTAATATCAAAGTACAGATCTTTCAGGGTGACACCCTTGCACTTTTCTCTTTGTTATCACTTTTGACTACATATTGAGAACTTCCATAGAAAACATCATCATCTAGATTTTACTTAATCACCCAGACTCTCAAGTTAATATCCTGCATAAAGGTAGACAGATATTGACTATGCAGATGATCAAGCTGTCACTACAGACACCATTATCAACGTCACATTTCTCCTACATCATCTAGAAAATGCTGCCAATGTTGTAGAACTATACATCAATGCCTCTGAAATGGAATTTACAAACTTCAACTAGCAAGGCTCAATACAAAAAGCTCTCAGGAAAATCAATAAAATTTGTCAAATCTTTTAGAACCTAGGAAGTAAGATAAACTCTACTGAAAATGGTTTTCAAATTTGCATAGCTAAAGCCTGTGCCTTGAATAAAACAGATATAATCTGTAAATTTGAACTACCAGGTAATCTCAAGCGGAGACATTTTCTGGCCACTGTGGAAACAGTGTTAATGTATGGATCCACTACAGTCTAATTTTAATGAAACCCACACTTGAATGCTGACAACTATATATAATATCTTTTGGAGACAACATCCAACTAAATCGCTCCTAACTCCCATTAGCATGTATCAGGCTAGTCTCCTTGAAAGCAAAACACTGCGTCTCCTCGGGTTAACTCTCACAACAGACCTGAAGTGGAATGACTATATAGAATCCATAGCTAAATCTGCTACTAAGAAAGTCAGTTCTCAGTGTAGGGCCAGGAAGTTTTTCCCGTCTGAAACAATCCTGCACATATATAAATCTACCACCAGCCCATGCATTGAATACTATTGCCATATCTAGTCAGATGCTCCTGCTATCCACCTAAAGGTGTTTGACCAAATGCAACAGAGAATCTGTAATGTGATTGATCTCGACTTGGCAGCTCAGATACAGTCACTTTCTCACCGATGCAATGTGCTTCCCTGTGTCTCTGCTACTCCAATGAACTTAGCTCACTGATGCCCCCTATATATGAATTTACTGGAGCAACAAAATTAGCAACTAGGTCCCACCCTTTTCCTGTGAAATCAATAAAATGTAAACGCAAATTCTACTCCAACTGCTTTTTTTCTTAGGCTTCCCACCTGTGAAATTCACTTCCATTTACTTGCTTCCCTGACAGTAAGAATCTCCAAAAATTTAAATGTAAAGTCAATAGTCATCTTCTATCTCACTAACCTGCATCCTCTCTCTCATGCTCCTTTCTCTGTCCACTCCACTTACATAAATATTCTCATCTTTCTCTTATCCACTTCCTGACACCCCCTATAACCTGTCACTTTTTCTCATAACTTTCCTCCTATGTAACCCTCTGCACAACAGTGGCAGTAAAATGACTTGCTTGGGGCGATATGGTTATTAAAAATAAAAACTACATCTTTGGATCCATCCCTGATGTTTGTACAATCTTAGATGAATTCAGAATACACTTTACGGGGTACTGCTGGTAAGCAAATCAAGAACTCGTGTGATCTATTGTTCTGGACACCAAGCCATGGAGCCAGATGGGTTGGTCACCCAGCAATGATGACATCAGATATTCATGAATGTCTGATCTAGCTCAGCTGATTAATAATAAGCTGACTAATGTTTTACTACAGAAGTGCATTGCAACTGAGGAGAAAAGACATTCAGGAGTTAATGCTTGTGTAGTAACTGTTACTTTATATTTTCTTATGATTAGAAATTATGAAAAATGGCTAATGTTTCCTTCAAAATTTGTGACAGGGATAATGATCATTTCTGATATATACCTATTCCCATTGTGAAAACTGCTGAATGAAAACTTTCTTGTTCATGCAAAGTAGTAACAAAATGACTTGTAATTTAAAAGCAGCATTTTTTTATTCTAGAATTGCACAAAAGAAACCACAAAAATTTAGAAGTAAGTAGTTTTTTGTGATTTGTGCTCATACTGTATATTAGTCTATATTTCTGAGATCATGTATTGTAATTATTTATACTATTTACTTTGTTTAGACTGTTGTCCTCATCTTTGTTGCACTATTCACTACATTTCAACTCTTTGCTTTTTAGCAGTCCTGTCTATTATAATAAAATATTTCCCTCTTGTTATGCTCATGGAGAAAGACACAATTATGAGGCAGCATTTGCTCAGTTCATGAGAGATAATAGCAAGGCAGTGTCAGCTCAGTTCATTCTCTTTACTACCAGTTATAAAAGTTCTTGTCATGTATTAGCTCTTTAACAGTGTTTTATTTTATTTTTTTTGCAATAATTATGTTGTTGAATAGTTAAGAATATATGTATGTATATCCTCTCTATTATAATGAAGATCGTTCTGTGTTTATTTGTGTGTATATGTGTGTGTGTGTATATATATATATATATAGGTTTCATTAAAAATGACTGACAATATATTATCATTAAGTCTTTTTATATAATTTTTCATGGGCCCTTATGAATTTTTTTTTTCAGAACTCTAATTTTATAAGAACAGTCCAAAGGTTTGTCATTTTTGAGTGCTTTTGGCTATACTTTTAGCCATTATCAACAATGAATTTTGTTTTACTTCTAAATACATATGTGTAAAGTTTATGAATATAGAGTCGCGTGGATGTTAAGTTTTGAACATGGTGAGCACATTGTTACCATGTTCATAATTGATGCTATTAAGTAGGGGATTTCTTTTTTTATTAGTAATGCCTACATTTTTTTTAATCTTCTTTTGTATGTGGATGATGCTATTATGTATGTTTTGTTAACAAGCATGTCACAGATAGGTCCTGGTAGAAAGAGTTCTAGACTGCTACGTGATGTCAGTTCTTCAATACAGCTGTGAATGCTGGACAATATCATCGAAAATGAGGACAAAACTGGAAGCGTCTGAAATGTGGTTCTACAGAAGGATGCTACGGATATCGTGGACTGAGCATGCAAGCAACGAGGAGGTGTTGGAAAGAATGGCAACAAAAAGGAAATTGATGCTGAGCACCAGGAAGAGACAACTGAAGTTCCTGGGACATGCAATGAGGAAGGAGAGCCTGGAGAACCTGATACTGACTGGACAGATAGAAGGAAGGAGAGACAGAGGAAGGCAGCGGATAACATATTTGCAGGGACTGATCAGGTGGATGATGGAACGGGGGTTGCCAGGAGTAACAGGAGCAAACATACTAAGAGCCACAAGGGATAGGGAGACGTGGAGAGCCATGATCGCCTACGTCCTGAAGGGACAGGGCACATAGAAGAAGAAGAAGAAGATCTCAGTGTGTGTTTAAATAAGATTGCATGGGACTGTTATAGGAAAGGTGCAATGTCAATCTCCTCATCTATTTTGTGGTGAAAAACACTTGAAAATTCCAAACCCTTGAACAGTTCTTATATAATCAAAAAACATGCGAAAAATTTTATAAAAAACTTGATGATAGTATCTTGTCTGTCATTTTAATGAAACCTGCATAAAAGAGAGATTGTTGCCCAAATACACAATTTTTAAATTACATATATATTTCTCTCCTGTCAATCTCAAAGGTTCGGATTATTTTTTTTTATGTCTTAATTCAAAATACTCAATACTAGGTACATCAGTATATATATTATTGTTATTTTAGATGACATATCAATAAAAATATTTTATCATTGTTTTTGACAACAAAATCCCACTTCTAAGGAAATAATACTTATTGACCAAAGACAAAATAGTCAAATTTTTGTTAAGTATTGTTATTTTTTGTATTTTTACTATATAAATGCATTACAAATGAGAAAAAAAAGTAATTGTCAGTGGTCAGGTCATTAATTTAAGCATTGCTGATAGAATATGATGATGAAAAACAATATATTATGGATAATCTATTACCTCTTTATCATTATTTACTAACCTTTACTTTTTCTGGCACAAGGCTATTTGTGTATGATATTCAGAATCAGCAGCCCTTTTAATTTTCAATAACACTATGGTGAGGCACCAATTTATTCAGTTTACTTGTCTTAGTCTGGTTCAAGGCCACAACTAGTAACCATCCAGTGAGGGTAAAAATAACTATTGTTGTAACGGTATGTTAGATTATTTTTAACTCTTACTCCATAGTGAGTAACCATACCTGATTTCCTATTTTACTTGTTAGTTTCCCATTTGAATAATTTATAGATTTATTTATTTTCTATTCTATACATACGCTTTTTATTATCTGCCTCCCATTGCATTGGTTTATTGTATCTGACAGAGACATGTTACTACAGTCTCTTTCATTATTTGTACCTCTTTGCTTTCTGCCTATTTACCTGTCTGTACATCTATTAATTTTCAACTATCAACCTGTAATCTATTTATTCCTTCATGTTACTCTTTACTCTCTCTCTCTCTCTCAAAGTAATAATTCTTATCTTCGTGAATTTTCAGAAAAGAAATCCTGCTCTGTTAGAGATCGAATCAATAAATTTCTAATCAATAAAAAAACTGTCAGAAGTGGGTAAATTCTTATAAACCATTATAATTACCAAACCAATACTGAAGAATTCAGATGGGAATCTACAAGCAAAACAATTGATTTTACATATTTAAATATCTGAAAATTGTTTATTCTTACAACTTTCAGTTATGAAATCAGATTACAATTTCCAGATATTTAAAATCCCATTGGAAAATCTGAATATTTAAAATCAAATAATGACATGTGTGGATGCATATATATATATATATGATGAATTAACATGGTTATTGTTCTGCAGTGTCATTTTTAGCAAGCTTATTCCCATAGATCATTACAATTCTAGTCTATTTGATTCTCAGCTTTATTATATTCAACAAAGATACTACTCTTGATGCTTATTAATTTTGGCCTTGTGCCAAACTGAGTACTTATGCTATATTTAGTTTATGTAATAAGACCTGGCATTTAAGTGAGTATCCTTATTTTTTAATAGTTTTAAAATCTGTTAAGACTGATAAATGTTTTTAAATTAATATTTTCAAAACATTATTATCAAAGATATTTATCAGCGTGTAACAGGACAATGAGAATGTCTCAAAATTCATGGAGTTCACTTTACTCACTCACTTATAGCCAATTAAGATTAGTTTATTACTAGCCTGTGGCAGAATAAGTCAGCAGTTTTTAAAGCAATCTACTCAACTCAGTACATTTAAATATTGGCCAGGAATTAAATTGATTTGCATGTTCTTTAAAGCTGCCTGTTCTACTCTCCTACACTTGTGCTGCAATTGAAAAGGATTAAAATAGATTTACATGTTTTCTGACCTTGTTCACTAGAGAAGCATTCTTTTTTTTTTTTTCTACAAAAACAGCATGTGACACAGAAGTTCTCTGGTCGTCAAAGTACTTATGAATTTTCTTCAAGAGACTCTGCCTTTATAGTCATTTCATAGCCATTCTGCATAAATAACCAATATTTGTGCAAGAGTATGCTTTACAATGAATAATTTAATAATGAGAAAGGACATTTAAATTTCAAACAAAGAGGAAAAATGGCTTGGAAAATTTGACAATCGCAGGATATATTGAAGGAAAGAGGGACTGCAGAAAACAGTGCATAACCTACCTAATAAGCTTGTGTAAATTGATAGCAGAACAGGGTTTATCAGAGATGACAAAATTTACTAATCAGCGGTGTTGCCTATTTAAATGTGTTAATGGAGAAAGTTTGGAAAATTTATCACTCGTAAGACACATTGAAACCTGGAAGGAAGCAAAAACAAAAATTCACCCCTCGAGTGTATTCATGTGAACTGATACCAATAAAAAGACAAAAAAAGAAGAGTTAAATGTTGCTTAAAGTCAAAAGGGACAGGAAATTGTGGAGAGTCATGATTGCCAATGTCTTGAAAAGACATGAAACAGAGAAGAAGGAAGAACAAGAACAACAACAAAAGGCATGGAAACAGAAGAGAGCAACATAACATGACCTGTTTCATCTTGTGGAAATAAATAACATATAGCCTGTCTGAATTTTCCCTATTTCCCGATATATTTGTGTTCAGTAACTTTGATGCCCATCATGCCAACTGGATTAAACATTTTGTAACTGACCTTGATGCTATCCAAACCCTGAAAGACACAATTTTATTGTAGATCTCTAATTCACGACAATCCATGACTCATGTTATGCTATGCAGCTCTGACCTCTTGCTAACTTTGATCACATAGTAGTGTCTGTAAACATCTCTTTCCACTTCAACACCAGCAAAGAACCTTCTACCAACAGAATATGTTTTTTGTTATCAATATGCAGATTAGAACGCCTTTCTTGATTTCTTTTGTGATATCCCAGAGTTTTTATTCTTTCTGTTTGAAAATGCACCTCTTAGGTGTTCTCCTGTGTAAAAGCCAACATTGATGCTTTCATTTCAGCAAGAAAATTCAAAGTTAAATCTCACTTATCTTCCTGGTTCTCACTTGCATGCACAGCTTCTATTGCCCACAGGAATCACTTCTTCCGGCTGTACCAGAGTGACATATCTGATTGCAATAGATGTCGCTTTGTCTCTACTCCTAATGAATAAAAGTGACTCCTAAATGAAGTAAAGTTATTGTTTGCTGATAGAATGAAACAACATATAGAATCATATAAATTTGGATCATTGTCAGCTCTGCAAGAGTATGATGAGTGACAGCAACCCTTCAATCCTCTTCTACACAATCAATTCATAGTCCTGACATATACAACAGACAAGATTGAATGTTTTACTGGCAAATTCTCTCCCCAACTCTATACTTAACTCATCTTGAGTACTTCCACATGATTTGCCACTTAGAACAGAGGCTCTACTGAGGGATATGTGTATAACCCTGTCTCTAGTCTCATACGTCATTTCTAAATTCTACTTCCATAAGGTAAGTGAGAGTGATGAAATTCCATCTGTCATCCTAAAGAAATCTGCCCAGTCATCTCTAAACTTTAACTATTGCATCTCTACTTCCTGATTTCCATCTTGTTAGAAGTCATCATCTGTAGTTTCAGTTTTTAAGAAATTTTGGTAACTCTCTAATCTAATTTTGGGAACTCTCTATTGCTTTTTGACAAAGTATTTGAGGCTCTAATCAATGCTAAAGTGTTTAAGCATCTCACCTCTCATGACCTACTCTCTGACAAACAATATGGCTTTCACTTCACCAGCTCTACTGTTGATGTGCTAACAGCCATCACCAAAAATATATACGACGCTCTTCATAATAACAGTGAAGTTCAAGCTGTAGCTCTAGATATCTTGAAGGTGTTTGACTGAGTTTGGCATTCTGGCCTTCTACACAAGCTCAGGAGCTGCGGTATTACAAGACACTTGTTTGAGTTAATCTAATTGTTCTTATCAAATCATTAAATGAAGGTCATTTTTAATGAACAAGTTTCCAGATCCTTTTATACAAACATGTGTGTCCCTCAAAGCTGTATCTTAGGTTCTCTGCTGTTTCTGATTTTTATCAATGATCTTCCTGATGTCATCAGTTCCCAAGTAGGTATTTATGCGGATGATATCACTATTTACTCTTGTCTCAATAAGAAAGCTGTCAAAGCTGACAAAGTAAGCCTAGTTGCTGCTCTCAAAAAGGACTTCCAATCAGTGGTTAAATGGGGCAGAAAATAGCTTGTTAATTTTAATGCCTCCAAAACAAACCTGCTTTTTTTTTTAACTGCCATCGACAAACTTTTGCCTGATGCTAACCTCCAGGAGAGCAACACATTGGACCACCTTGGCCTGGCTTTTTCAACAGACTTGAAATGAAATGACGACATTGAATCAATAGCTGCATTTACAGTAAAAAAGATGGGTCACTGTGCCATACCAGAAAGTTATTCTCATCAGCATCTATCTTACATATTTATAAATCTGCTATTCATTTGTGCATAGAATACTGTTGCCATATCTAGTCAACTGTTCCTGCTAATCATCTTGAGATTCTTCACAAAATCTAAAGAAGGATCTGCAATATACTCGATCAGGACATGGCATCTTGATTTCAGTCACTTTCTTACTAATATGACATGGCTTCCATCTATTTTTTCTACAAATATTTTCATGGTAAATGTGCTGATGAGCTTTTTTTCTGTTTCCCTGACCACATTAACATAAGCATGCTACTAAACTGGCATCTAGGTCCCACCCTTTTACTAATGAAATAGTTAAATGCAACTGTCACTTCTACTCAAACAGTTTCTTTTCTTGCATTTCCTGTCTGTAGAACTTCCTTCTGTTTACTCGCTTCCCTGTTAATTACAATCTCCTAAAATTGAAGTGCATCATCAATCACCATCTCCTATCTTCTTGAACCCCATTCATCTTTTATCCTTTTGTCAATACCCACACTATTCAGTCTTTTCTCTCACTTTCACTCTTTGTAATTTCCTGTGTACTAGTAGCATTCCCACTTACTTGGGATGAAAGGATTAAAAAAATAATTTTAATGATGTTTCTTGTCAAAATTTAGCAGAACATTTTTTTTTCTAGTAACCTAAAGCGAATAAGAGATTACCTATTGGATGCCCAGTTACACAAACAAAAGACAGAACATATACTGGCATAACAAAAGAGGTCAGTTCAGTCAGTTAAATGCCATACATGATACACGCTTTGGGCGATCATGTCTCAAAACAGACATGACTGACTGGGCAGAAGATTATCTCACAGTAGTTTGCCATTACTTTCTACGGTAGACTGGTTGCCAGCCAAGGCTATAGAATCCAATCTGTTTTGTTATTTAACTCATAACTGGAGGGAAGAAATGGATTAATACCTTTCCAAGCGGTATTTGTGCATAAGTGAATGCAAGGAATTTAACTGGAATTTGAACTCGGCTACCCGATTTGTCGTTCCAAGTCGATATCCACTGTACCACGACGCACATCCAACAAAAGAGGTACTTCATCAAAAACATTTGTACTCAGATATGTAACATCACCTGAAAACTTCCCAGTCAAATTTGAACTCAGAAAATTTAAATGAAATATCAATCATTATCTTCTATCTTTTTAATACTAGTTCTTTCATTGTTTATTTTTTATTCTCATATTATTGAACACTCAGTAACCATTTTTTTCTTAGTGGCTTTATTGCTTTGCCTGGAGTGAAATGATTAAAAGAAATAAAACACACAAAGGAAAAGAAAAAAGATATAAAATAAAGTGAGTATACATTTAACCCTAGAAAGATAAAAGATGAATTATTCTAACTCTACCAAATGGTCTTATTTTTCCAGTTATAATTTGCATCACTTTATATTACAACATAAACAAGAGCTGATTGAATCAGATAAGTTTTTAAAAACTCATAACCACAGATTTTGCAATTTTTAGGACCAAGTGACTGTCTAAATTTTAAATTTATAATAGAAGTCTCCATGTTTGTATAAAATATGAGAGACTAAAGGTCGGAAAGAATGGCAACGAAAAGGAAATTAATACTGAGCATCAGGAAGAGACAACTGAAGTTCCTAGGACATGCAATGAGGAAGGAAAGCCTGGAGAACCTGATACTGACTGGCCAGATAGAAGGCAAGAGAGACAGAGGAAGGCAGTGGATAACATATTTGCAGGACCTGATCAGGTTGATGACGGAACGGGGGTTGCCAGGAGTAACAGGAGCAAGCATACTGGGAGCCACAAGGGATAGGTAGACGTGGAGAACCATGATCGCCTATGTCCTTTAACCAGCAGGCAGTGCATACTTCCAAGCATCAGCTTTCCAGTGCAACGTATAGAGAGATAAGTTCAGAAGGTAACTTTCCCTTTCAGGTTTAAATCACTGACAAATTTACTTCAGACCTTAAATATGAACTTTCAACTGCTTTCCAAATCAAGTCCTAAATTTCTGACATTGAACAATCTCCAAACTGTTTTTCAGCTTAATGATTGATTGATTCATTAATATACATGCATGATACTCATGTATATTGCTTGCCAGTCTTTTCTATATTATTCCTATATTATATTTTATTATTGAATTTATTTCATTAAATATTCCCTTCTACCATTGCAATGTGAGTCTTGGCTTTATTCTCTTCCACAGTCTATATAATTTTTCAATATGTCAGACTGACAAGACAGGAGCTAATATAGGGGAGGAAAACATCTAGTTACCAACATATATTCTCACATGATTAGTGAAGGAGTTAACTTCACTAGTTTAAGCAATCACAATTGTTTTATTAGTATATGTACCTTTATTGATTAGAGTTGAAAGTGTAGATGACTAGACCACATGTCAAGTGACAAGATATCTGCACTATTTATAGATCTTTTTTTTTTTTTTATAAGCGTTTCACCCCGAGCAAGGCATGTCACTGCCATTACTGTGCAGGGGGCTACATAGAGTGGAGAAAAGATGATTAAATATAGGAAATGTCAGAGGGTGGGTGATAGGCGGGTAAGGATACAGAGAATGTGGGTTGGGTAGATAAGAGTGTTCTGAGAATAATTGGGAGTTAGTGTGATAGGAGGTGTCTATTGACCCTACATTTAAACACCTGGAGATTGTAGCTGTCGGGAAAGCAGACTTGTGGAAGGGAGTTCCACAGGTGGGAAGCGCGAGAAAAGAAGCTGTTGGAGTAGAATTTACGGTTACATCTTATTTGTTTAACTGTAAAAGGGTGAGACCTAGTTGCTAATCTAGTATCTCGTGTAAATTCCTGCTTAGGCGGCACCAATGATCTAAAGCTCATCGGAGCAGAAGCCATGAAAGTACTTGTAGAAGAGGCACAGGGAAGCCACATCATGCCGGTGAGAGAGTGGTTGCAGCCAGTCTGCCAAGTCAGTATCAACCACGTTACAGATCCTCCTTTGTATTTTGTCAAGAAGCCCAAGGAGAGCAGCAGGGGCACCCGACCAGATATATTTAATTCTTTTGAAATATATTTTGCAAAGTACTTTCATTTTAAACATTTCTAACAGAAAAGTTTCACTTATTGATCCATTTTCAAAAGAGTGATTGGTAATTCCATGGTTGAAAAAGTCTGTCTTTATCTCAATATCAGTAAACAGTAAAATATAAAACTATTCCAGTTTTCATACATTTTATGTTCTATTAATTTCTCTGTAACTATGAATTAGAGAAATATCAAAGTTGAAAAACATTAATATAGTTTTAATAGTATTTATTTTAACATTTTCACTGCCACATTGATATAGCATTGTCACCTGTCTGTGCTGGCTCATTTTCTTTTAATTGTTTCACCCCAAGCAAGGTGGAACCTCTACTGATCCACAAGAGGCTGCATAAGAGAGTAAAAGATTAGGCAGAAGGAGAGTGAAGAGAAAAACGAACCAGTTACAGGAGATCTCAGAGAAAGTGCAAGAGAAGGGTGGGACCAGATGAGATATCGTACGAGTTCTTAAAACAACTACCTGATCAATCATTGAAGTACTTACTCTCCATTTTTAATGACATCTTGATCAGTGGTAATATTCCTGCCATATGGAAACAAGCCACAGTCATTCCTGTAGTAAAACCAGGAAAAGATGCATCTGACCCCTCCAATTATCGCCCCATAGCACGAACAAGCTGTGTATGTAAGACTCTAGAAAGAATGGTAAATAAGAGATTAACTTGGTTTTTTGAAATCAATAAAACAATAACCAGTCTTCAATGTGGTTTCTGAAAACAGCAGAGTACTATGGATCATTTAATATGACTGGAAACTTTTATTAGAAATGCCTTTATCCAAAAAAAAAAACATATTACTGCTATTTTCTTTGACTTAGAAAAGGCATTCAATACCACATGGAGATATGGTATCATGAAAAATCTCGAAGAAGCTGGACTGATGGGAAGACTACCTATTTTCATCAATAATTTTTTAAACAATAGATTATTTAATGTCCGTGTAGGAACATGCCTCTCTGACTCCAAGAAACAGGAAATGGGAGTCCCACAGGGGAGTATTTTGTCCGTAACATTATTTAACTTAAAAATCAACAATATTGTTGGCTGTATAAACTCAGGTGTTGATTGCTCACTGTATGTCGATAATTTTTTAATCTGCTACAGCTCAAGGTATATCCACATAATTGAGCAGCATGTTCAACAATGCATTGACAAAATAAAAAAAATGGTCAATCAAGAATGGATTTAAGTTCTCCACTAACAAAACAAAATGCATGCACTTTTGCCAGCTTAGAAAATTACATCCAGATCCTCTGTTAAAACTGGATGGGATTCAGATTCCCGTTGTAGACCAACATAAATTTTTAGGACTAATACTGGATAAAAAGTTCACGTTTATTCCTTATATCAAGCACTTAAAAAACAAATGTAACAAAGCTATCCAGCTGATGCGTGTTATTGCCCACACAGATTGGGGTGGTGATAGACAAACTTTACTGAAGTTATATAGATCATTGGTGCGATCGAAATTGGACTATGTCTGCTACATATATGGCATTGCCAGAAAGTCATACACAAAGTCATTAGACACTGTTCATCATCAGGGGCTTAGACTGGCCTTGGGAGCCTTTCGAAATTTTCCCATTGATAATCTATATGCAGAAGCCAATGAACCGCCATTATCAATTCGCCACAACAAACTAGCTTTATAATATTTGAACAAAATCCTCTCTTGTCCATCCATTCCTGCCTACGACTGTATTGTAAACCTTCTCTATGATAGGAAAAAGAAAACAATTAAAACATTTGGGCAAAGGATGAAAGAAATCATCAGAGAATCCAATATAAACCTGGAACGAATTCACAAATCACTCATTTCAGAAAGCCCTCCATGGGAAATCATCCAACCAATTGCTAAATCTCACCAAATTCCCTAAATCAAAGACCAACCCTACTGATTTCTACGAAGAACTGAACAAGATTGTTGATAGTTTCCTTTCTTATAAACATGTATAGACAGATGGATCAAAAGATGATGAGAAATATGGATGCTGTGCCCTACTGGATAACATAACCAAAAAAAGATGTCTCCTCGATGGGGCATCAATTTTTAGTGGTGAAGCCACAGCTGTTAAGTTGACACTTGATCTAATCACTGACAATGTAAGTGACAGCTTTGTTATATTCTCTGATTCACTCTCTGTACTATTGTCCATCCACAACAAGAATCTCAATAACCTGATTATCATTAAACTTTTAAATCGATTGAACGTGATAACCAAAACCAAGAATATCGTTTTTTGTTGGATCCCCAGCCACATTGGCATTCATGGTAACACAAAAGCGGACATGGCTACGAAGGAGAGAGGATATCTTCAATATGAAGGTCCCATTCACAGATCAAAGGCCTGCAATAAAAAGATATATTCAACTCAAATGACAAAAACATTGGTCGACCTGTCAGAACAATAAACTCTTCCAAATGAAACCCAATTTGGGAGAGTAGAGAGGTGCTTTGAGGAAATCCAGAAAGGAAGAGGTAATACTGTCTCGAATTAGAATAGGACACACCTTTTTTACCCACTCCTGGCTGTTAAGAGGAGTAGATCCACCCAAATGCTTTAGATGCCAGATGACTAATAGCATAAGACATATACTAATTGGTTGTACAGACCTGGCAAAAGTTTGTCAACAGTTTTATAAAGTACCGAACCTAAAATCTTTATTTGAAAACATCAACATTGACAAAATTCTAGCCTTCCTTCAGAAAATTGATTTGTTTAATAAAATTTAACTTTATTATATAGCTTCAACATAGATATATAAACTTTAACATTTCCTCCTAGCTATGGGTAAAATAGTGTGCTGTGTTCCGTATGAGCCTGTTTCCAGAGAATAACTGTGATTTAAAATAAAAATATGCTTCTGGCCTTAAATGACCCTTTAGATGTTGATAGGCCGTTAAACAGGAACAAACAAACAAACTTAGTGCTGCTGAGTATATATAACACAAATGCAATGTAACCAATATGTCATGGTGTTTTGAAAACATATATTTACATCTACAGCAAATAATGTAAGTTTCATGAAGATGCATAAGTACTGGGCTGTCCAGAAAGTTCAATTTTCTTTTTAGGGAAATTAAAGCATCAAACAAAATTATACCATGAAATATCTTTTCAACTAGATAGGAATCATTTGTTATGCAATTTTTTTTAGTTTTCCTTCAATTTAAAGATTCTGTTCTCTAAGTATTTTGGTAGTTTCTTGGCAAAGAACTCACTAAGGTGATTTTTTTTATGATATCCAAAGAATTAAAATTTTTTCCATTGAGATTATTTTGCAAGGACCTGAATAAATGCAAATCTGAAGAAGCAATGTCTGGTGAATATAGTGGGTGTGCTAATACATTCCAGCCAAGCTGCAACAATTCTTGCCAGGTTGCCAAAGAAATGTGAAATCTGGTATTATCCTGATGGAAAACAACACCTGTCCTGTTCACCAATTCAGGGTGTTTTCTAGAATTACTGCCTTTAATTTGTCCAGTTGCAAGCAGTACTTTTAAGAATCTATTGACTTGTTACTTGGCAGATGCTCATAGTACAGGATTGCTTTCTAATTCCACTAGATGCATAGTATAACTTTCTTAGGATGAAGACCTGCTTTTAGGGTGGCTAAAGTTGGATTGTGCCACTTAAACCAGGATCAATTTCACTAAATATTGTTGGAAACAATCCATTTCTCATAAACCATCACAATTTGCATCAAAAAGCATGCATTTTCATTGCATTTAAACAGCAAATAACAGATAGAAATGTGATCCAAAAAATTCTTTTCACTCAGATCATGCGGTGCCCAAACATCATAGCAATTTGAGTAACCAAGTTTCACTAAATGCACATGGAAGGTGATTTTGATAAATATAGTTTTTCTGCCAAATACCATGTTGTGTAATGCATGTTATTCTCAAACAGTGTCTTCAGTTGGTCATCATCTTTAATCGGGGGTGGGAGTCTGCCTAAGCATTCTTCATCAATCACCAATTCTAAACTTAGTGAATCACTTCTGTACAGTTCTGTCAGCTGAAGCACCTTCACCATAGTTATACTTTTCATTGCAACTACTAAGGCAGACTATCTATATCTGTACTTTTCATTGCATATACTAAGACAGTTATTCCATGGACTTTGCAACTACTAAGACAGTCATCCTATGGCCGTACTTTTCATTGCTACTAGTAAGGTAGTCATTCCATTAGCATACTTTTGCTCTCACTTATAAAGGCTCTCATTATATGGCCATATTTTCATTGCATCTACTAAAGCAGTTATTCTATGGGTGTTGTTTTCATTTCATCTACTAAGCCTGTCATTTTATGGTCATACTTTTTATTTCAACTACTAAGGCTGTCATTCTATGGTCATACTTTCCATTGCAACTGGTAACATAGTCATTTTTTGGTCATACTTTTAATTGTGACTACAAAAGTAGTCATTCTATGGCTATACTTTTCATTGCAACTATTAAGGCTGTCATTCTTTGTAAGTACTTTGTATTTCAACTAACAATGTACTCATTCATTGTCTGCACATTTTATTACATCTATTAAGGCAGTCATTCTTTGGCCGTAATTTTCATTTCCCCTAAGGCAGACATTCTATTGATGTACTTTTTGTTGGCACTTCTAAGGCAGAAATTTAATGACCATACTTTTAATTGCAACTTCTATGGCAGTAATTCTATAACCATACTTTTCATTTCAACTAGAAAACAATTATTCCATGGCTGTACATTTCATTGCATCTAATAAAGCATTTATTTTTTTTTGGTGATATTTTTAATTGCATATACTAAGACTATCATGCTATGGTCAAACATTTCATTGCATTTACTAAGGCTCTCATTCTATGGTAGTAGGTTTTATTGTATCTACTAAGGTAGTCACTCTATTGCCATAAAGTTTTGTGCAAATGTCATTCTATGGCTATACATTTCTTTGCATCTACTAAGGAAATCATTCTTTAATCGTACTTCTCATTGCAACTCAGTTAAGTACCATGCGAAGAAACATGCTTGGGTGATCATGTCTCGAAAGAGACATGATTGACTGGGCAGAAGATTATCCTGCAGTAGGTTGCCATTGCTTTCTGTGGTAGACTGGTTGCCAGCCAAGGCTATAGAACCTAATCTGTTCTGTTATTTTACCCATAACTGGAAGGAAGGATGGATTAATACCTTTCCCAAGGGTATTTGCACATAAGTGAATGCAACTACTAAGACTGATACACTGTTTCCATACTTTACATTGCAACTGTAACTAATAAGGCAGTCATTCTATGGCCAAACCTTTTATTGTAACTGATAAGGTTGTTATTCTATGGTCATACTTCTCATTGCAGCTTTAGTAGCTGCAATGAGAAGTGATTCTCTTGTCATAACTTTCAATGCATCTACTAATGCAGTCATCCTATGGTTATACTTTTCTTTGCTCCTTTTAAGTCAGTCATTCTGTAATTTTCATTACATCTACTAAGGCTCTTATTCTATAGCCATAATTTTCTCTATTCTGGCAGTCATTCTAAGGCCATACTTTTCTTCGCTACTACTAACACACTCATTCTATGGCCATACTTTTCATTGAATCTACTATGTCTGTCACTCTATTGTAATACTTTTCATTGCCTCTACTAAGACTGTTTTTATGGACATACATTCTTTTCATAACAACTAAGTCAATTTTTCAATGGTTGTATTTTTATTGTGACAATTAAGGCAGTCATTCTATGGCCATTCATGAATGTAATGCCAAATAAGCTTTTAGTAATATTTCACCTCACCTCTCTTTTACTTTGATATGCCCATGTATAGCAACTGTGTGTTTTTTTAATCTCTTCAAGCTAACAGTTGCCACAGGTCAAACTCACCATACAGACTTACCCATTATTTACCTCTGATTACTTGGAAATAAATTTGACATTATTCTATGTTCATTAATTATATTAGACATAAATGAGCATGGAGTAGAACTTACATTAATACCAAAATGAAGAAATGTGTTCTGAGTTTCAATAAAATGCTTGTAAACAGAAAAAGGAAATTTTTAGCATATCCATCATCAGTACAAAATATGGAAGAATAAATTGAAAAGATTTACTGTATGCTAGAGAACAGCTACTCTTAATTCACCTTACAGATAATTAACATCATCATGTAAATCTGTACACCAAAGTAGTGAAGAGAGTGATTCTGAAATAGTTGACGAATGAGTTAATTTCTGAATGGCAAATAATCAATTTGTAGCCAACACCTGATTTAAAAAGTATCCAAGAGGTATATGGACACAGAGAGGCCCAGAAGGAAAAACAAAGAAAAAAATCAATTACATAAAAATGCATTTTTACACTGCAAGGCATAAACAAATGCCAAAGTTCAGGAGCAACCACTTTCCAGTGATATGTCACCTGAGAATAAAACTATGGAAATTGAAGAGGGACAAGACAACATCAAGATTACAATACAATGGACACCTCAGTGATCTAAATTTGAAGGATAAGTATATGAATATGTTTAAAAGCAGATAAAATGAATTAAATAAAAATGAAAATTGAAACTAGTGCATGTTAAAAGATTATTCAACAAACAAAATCATTTTTGTTTTTAAACATTTTACCCTAAGCATGGAAGAGGTTATTGGGAATGAAAGAGAATGAGAAGACTTTAATGAGCAGAAAGAACAAAAATAAAAAAACAGGTTTCAGGAAGACAGAAGGAGGTGATTGATACTGCATTTAAATTTTTGAAGATTGTAAGTGGCTGGCAATCAAGAAAACAGAAGAGAGTTCCATGGCAAGATGTTCAAGAGAAGAAACTATTCAAATAAAACTTAGTTACATCTAGCTATTTCAACAGTAAAAGGATAAGATTTAGTTGCCAATTTAGTAACATGCTTAAAGGTATTAATATGAAAATATGTACAGATAAAACAGAGGAAAGCCACATTATTGAATGTGACTGAAATTGAATTGTCATGTCAGGATCGTTAATATTATAGATCCTTCTTTAGATTTTCTTGTGAATCTCAATATGTATATTATTAGTAGCACCACACCAGGTTATGTCAGCCATATTCAATGCAAGGACAAATGGAAGATTTATAAATGAGTAAGATGAATTCTAACAAGAAAAATTGTCTGGCACAGTACAGTGAACTGACATTCCTAGCAGAAGACCTAGCAAATGTTTCTACATAATCACTTCATTTCATATCAGTAGAAAATGTTAGCCCCCCTTCCAAAAGGCAATAATTTTCTCTAATAGGGGTAGCATCAGCCATGCTGATGTAAAGCAATAATGGTTCTCTATGATGATTAAAAGAGAGCAGTTTTTTTTCGGTTGTAGTAAAATTTACAAACCAATTATAGTTAACAGTTGACTGGAAGTCATTTTCAAGAGTAGCTGACATTTTTACTTTGTTAGACCTATCAGACTTAATATTAAGACCGGGGTAAATAATTATATCATCAGCATAAAACAGTGTTGGGAACTGAAGATATTGGGTAGAGGGTTGATGACGATAAGAAACGATACAGGAGCAAGGATAGAGCCCTGGGGACCACCACATTCATGTGAAATAGCCTAGAAGTGTGACTGTTCAACATGGCTCTCATTAAATAATTTAAGAATGTTTGGATTAAGTCAAATATTCCTCAAGAGACACCATAGCCCATGAGCTTGTGAAGAAGGCCATCATGCCAAACACTTTGATATATCTAAAGCCACAGCCCAAGCCTCAGCATTTTAACTACACATTAACAGTAAACCTAGTGAAATGAAAGCCACATTCTTTATCTGAAACAAGGCTATGTGAATTGAGTTCAACCAAAAACCAAACAAGGAAAAAAGATGATGGATAGAGTATGCAGCAGAATCAAATCAGAAAGAGGACAAAAACCTTTGTGGTTTCATTACAGTCACTGGAACAAGGAATGCAATATCTATGCTCAAAGTAATATCAGAAAGTACAATACAAATGTAAAAGGATATATACCTATATTTTATAAATTTTCAAAAATGTTTGATGAGGTGTGTCCAATAAAATGTTAAAACTGCTAGATACACTTGTTCTATTTGGGAAGAGCAATAAAATAACCCAGAACTTATACTGGAAGCAAATGACCTAAATACTGTTAGAAAACGAATTCAGTAAATATACAAAAATAGGAAGAGGCATAAAACAAGGATGTTTCTTCTCATCAGATTTATTTAACTTATACAGTGATGCAGTGATTCTTTACTAGAATTCATTATTGGCAGCTAAAATCTTAATCAAATTAGATATGTATATAAAACAGTGTTGATATCAGGCATATAAAACAGACACACTACTGAAAATAGTCAAGGAAATTGTAAAGAAAGGACTACACAGCAGTTGTTAGAAAACAGAATGTATGGCCATCATCAAAATAGAATGTATGGTCGCCATCAAAAAATAAAAGAGTATAACATGTAAATTGCAAAACATACAAAAAGCAAGCAAATACAAAATTCAGATATTTAGAAAATATTTTAACAAAGGATGAAAAATCTGACACCAAAATTCGAAGGGGCTTTGGGGTAACAAAAAATGACTTACAAAAGCTAAAAACAGTATTAAGAAATAAGAAAATTTTGTTAGAAACAAAGAAAAGAACTATGATATAATACCAGTCCTGTTATGTGGCAGTGGATGCTGGACAATCTCCTCACAGATTAAAATACTTAAAGCAACAGAAATGTGGTTCTACAGAAGGAGATTAAGAATATTATGGACCACACATCTGAGCAATAACTAAGTTTTAGAAAAAATTGAAACAAAAAGAACACTTATATATAGTATCTGAATAATGTTCTACCTCAATGCAAGACATTGAATATTTTTTTCTTTGAGCTGCTGATTTCCTCCAAGTATTTATATATATATATATATATATATATATATATATATATATATATTGTAACTAAGTTGTTGAACTTGTAGGTTTATTTACCTTTTTGTTCATGTATTTACTTTTATAAAGAGTGCTCGATACAAATGTCGAGTGTTATACTGTAATGGTTGTTACAATGTTTTTAAATTCATAGTATCACTACACAAAAAAATTTCTCATGTTTCAAAGCCAGCCCATTATGTTTTGGCTTCATCCTCAGGTGATATTTTAGAAAGAAGAATTATCCAGTTGAAAAAGCTTTTTCAACTGGATAATATATCCTTATGTTTTTCATATTCTGCTGATAAGAATGAAGTCCCACTAACACATCAGTTTCTTCCAAAAATTGCTACTTTGTGAAACAGAGTTCCAAGAAGATGCTTTTCTGAGCACTACACTCTTAACCTCTTCAATTCTAAGGTTACCTGTTATCTACTCTACATATCCTCATAATCTGCATTTACTTTTACCTCATATCCATGCAACAGCTTCATTCTGTAACCACTACCTTTAGTGGCTCTCGAACTTTGAATTGGATAAAAATTTTGCAAAAAAATGTACAGATATTTATATATTTGATAAAAGGAAATTATTGACATTTTTTTCTAAATCAAAGATGATGTTTTGATTTCTTTACCATTTATTCCTAAGCTGACATTGTACACATCTATTTAAAAAAATTCAATACTTCTTAATGTTTTTCTAATTAAAGATTTTAAGAGAAACAGAAATTGATTTTTTTTAATCAGATTATGAGAAGTTTACCTTATTTTTTGCAAATTTTTTTCAAAAGAGAAATTTCAAATAAATTAAGAGAAGTAGTGATTTAGTACAAAGCATACACTAATGGTTAGAATAACAAATTTCTTTGGAGATGCCAACTTTCAACTAGTACACTGATTATTATTAATACCAGATTATTAAATTTATATATCTATTTATTAATCAATATAATGCTTCATTAATTTAAACTTTACTCATCTAAGATAAAATATCATTGATCTTTTAGTTAATTGTTACCATCTACTTATAAAAATGTTAAGAAACATTGTATATATAAATTGATGTACTATATATATTTGCATATTATGTGACTTTTGAAGAACTAATTTTGAAGCTAATTTTAAGGGGGTTGCATCATACATAAGATATAAAAGATATCAAAGTCACATGATATGCAAGTATCTACAGTACATTTTTTATTTATGACGCCACACAGTTTCCATGACTCTAACCTACCAGTTACGGCATATACATTTCTCTATTATTCATTTTATCATAAAATAGAAAGTTTTGATTTAAGAAAATTTAATAGTTGATTGCTATACTTATTGACAACATAATGCATATAGTTACAATTCAAAATGGCTGAACTTGACTTTCATCATAATTTTTAACCTCTTCTCAACTGAACTTCAAGAATTCTCAATTACCTCTTTGCTCAAATTATACTACAACATAATAAAAGCTTCTTTCAGGTCTGACACACTTGTGTGTAAGATATATGAAACATCACTCACTCTCCAATATGGGACATGTTGCAAAGTCCATAGGATTAATGTCATGTTATGATGAAGGCCAAATTGAATTGTCCAAAGATTCATGAAAATGTTTTTTGCACCAGTTTTGCATAAAAAATTCCCAACCATTATCTTTTGCTCATATCCTCAAAAACTACACCTTTTACCAATTACACTCACTGCTCACACAACAAAATTCTTCAGTAATCATCTACTATGAGTGACTTTAGAGGCTTGTAGTAAACAACAGTAAAAAAAGAATTGGCTATATGTGTAGGGGCTTCATCTTGTGTGAAGACATAGAAACTTCCAAATGTGACTGACAACCAAGGCAATGTATCTCTAACATTTACTGGTAAACTCAGATATTCAGTTTCACTCCTGAACACCAAGTGTAATTTTAAACCATCGAAAACAACAGCTCCTCAAACAATGATTAGTTGATTTCTGTTGCTTAAAATGTGTTCTGTCACCTTCAGAAATGTTTCCTAGTGATGTGGCATAAGTACTATCATTTTGATAGTTGGCCACATCCTCCACAGTGAAAAAACTATTCATTTAACCAAACAATGTCTTTATCTGTGGCATGCTGCATCTGCTCTAACATTTTCTTTCCTTTACTCAGCAGTTTTTGCTTGAAGGGACTTGAGAGCAGCTGTCTTCACTGAACCATGATTGGTATTAACCCTAAATCTTCTTTTACACTCTTTCATAGAAATTGATTTGAAATATCCACCACTTTGTCATCTTATGATTTATCCTAGTTTTCTCTTTGCCTTCAACTTGATGGTTACAATATCTCTTCTAGTATGGAATGGTTTCTTCCTGGAATTAGATTTGTTGCGATTGTTTGCATCTCTTGAAACTATTCCATCAATTAAAAAAAGTTTTTTTCAACTGTTTTTCACCTCACATACCAATCATTTTCAATGTGATAATTTGATCTTGTTTTGTTTGAGCTGCCAAATTTAATTAAAATGTAAGCGATATAACAAAACATGTTAGGATCCTTATACAAAATTGAAAATATTTTTATGAATAGGTATGTTTAAATTTATATTTAAATAATAGGTAAATAAAATTAGGAACAAAATAATGAATGTTCAGCTGTGGAAAAGGTAAACCTTTCATTAACAGCATAGTCTGAGTGTCTATATTACTGTAATAGAAAGTACTACTGGCCTGACCACCTTTTGAGGATCACTTTTCATTAAGGACAATGACTCTACAAATTACTCTTCTTCGATGCACCATGTCACTTCAGGAAATTATGGTCTTCTACATCTCTCTACCCCTTGTAGCTCTTAACACCCTTTCTCTTGTTACTGTTTCCAAACCCTGTCTCTCTTTTCCTCTATCTGTCCTGTAAGTATCAGATTCTCCAAGCCTTTGTTCCTCATTACATATGCCAGAAACTTCAGCTGTTTTTTCCTGATGTTAAGCATAATTTTTCTTTTTATTTCCATCCTTTCCAAATTCTTTTTATTGCTAAAATGTTTTGTCCATGGTATTCTCAGCATTCTTCTGTAGAACTACATTTCAGTTGCTTCAAGTTTGTCCTTTATCTTTGATGAGATTGTCCAGCTTTCACTGCCATATTGAAGATCAGACATCACATAGCAGTTCAATACTCTTTTTGTTTCCAACAAAAACTTCCCCGTCTCTTAATATTCTACTCAGCCTTTGGAATTCATTCTTGGGCATGTCATACACCTTTGGATCTCAGCATCATACTTTCCATCCTCTGTTAGAATACTGTTGGGACGCCCACGCCTATTCGGCTATAATGGACTATTCCATTACTATGTAAAGTAATGGTGGCATCTACGACAGAGTGTGCCAAGCAGCCAATCGACAAGTCAGTCGTAGACTTCCGGTGACGACCCGGAAATACCCATTGCTTATACTACGTCTTATGACGGTTGAGACGATTAACCTTTATTCTTGTATTGGATACTAATAACCTTTGTAAATACTATTTTCACGGAATACAACAATTAACCTATTCCTGTTGTTGAGTTATTTATTCTTACTCACGACATAACAAATACTTTCCAGTATCGTTGATTTCAGTATCCCTGACTTATAGTTGACATTTTGGACTCCTCTTTTTATTGATGACTATTCATTCAGTTTTCTTGAAGTTTATGTTCATCCTTTCTTTTTGCTTTTTTTAGCTACCTTTTGTAGAGTCTTGTAATTTTCTTTCAGTCTCAGCTACCAGTACTGTATCATCTGTGTATAATATAATGTTCAGATGTGGCCACTAATGGGGAATCTTGGCAGGACATCTAGTTCTCTCAGAATTGTCTTGCAGTATAGATTGAACAGATCTGGTAAGAATACATATCCTTGTCTTGCACACCTAGTTTTGCATATCTGCTGAAATCATTTCCTATCTGTATGCAGGTGGTTTCCTGCCAGTATAGGTTATTTTAATGTCTTTCTGTAATATGTCGAGGTTGCTGAGCATCTCTATCAAGTCTTTGTTGAATGCATTAACCTAGTCTATAAAACACTGATAGACGTCCTTCTGCATTCGTATTGTTTTTTCTGATAATATTCTGAGCATAAATATTACGTTTCTTGTTCCAGTGTCCTTGATGAAACTGTACTGTTCTTGTTCTATCTCTGGCTTGATTCAACTGCACACTGTATTCATCAGAATATTTATGATGAATTTTGTCATGTGACATTAAGCTGATTCTTTGGAGAAGTTTGTAAACCCTGTTTTCAGATAGCTGGTAATTTAAGTGGTTTTCAAGATGAGAAGATATTTCTATAACATTAAAGAATATAATTATTTTTGTCAGGAAGAGTAGCTGAAATGTTAATGGGTAGAAAAGACAGATACAAGGTTTCACTCAGTGCAAAATTCTTTTGTTGAGAGAAGCAAGCAAAATTTATCAAAGTTAGTTTGTCAAAATATCTGTCAGGGGATTTTGATGATGTGTGACCATAGGTAAAAAATTGTGGCCTTGACAATTTCCTGTGTCCTGGATTACCAGGGCAGTTGATAAAAGCAGGCAGACAATATGAGGGTGTGTGTTTTCTCCCCTTCTGTTCAAAGTCAAAATAAATAAATGCAATTGTTTTCATTTCAAGATGGTAAGGGTCATACAGTAAGGGAAATGAAAACCTTACACCCTTCTTTTCCGCACCAGTCAGAGTGCTGTTTAACAAAATTAGAATACAAAGACGAATTGAGTGAGTTGGCTCCCGTGTCTTGTGGGTTGAGGTTGGAAATATGGTCAGTCTGAAAACTCTCCTGCTGCTAGAAATAGTGGAAGAAGATTGAAGAGAAAAATATTACAAATTCAACCAACTGATTGTCCCATAGAAATAATATGACATATATATTATCATGTTACAGAAATACCAGCCAACTGATATTTCTTTTCTGTCCCTTATTTTGAATTTTTTGTAATATTATAATTATTCGATATATATATATATATATACATACACACACACACACACACTGTGTCACTGCGGTCTTTAATCTGGTTTTTATCATATACTAATCCCTCACATATCTAGACCAGCCTCGTCAAGTGGTAATAAGTGATCCTTCTTTGATTAATCTAAGAGCAACAACACAAGGTGGGAGGAATTAGCCAAAGGTCAGTGAGGTTGACTGGATGCAGCCAGGGATCGTATTATAGTTTACATTCCTTTGCACTTGGCTTCTTAGGCAGTTCTATGGAAATTGATCTGCTTAGGTCTTCTGGTATATTGCCACTGTTATAGATTTCAGTTATTATTTCCGTAATTATGTATACACATTCATCTAAGGCTATCAGCATTTCTATTATAATCTTGTCTGGTCCTAAATCTTAGTTTTGATTCAATTTTGATAGTGCAGCTTCCACTTTGGTTTTTAATATTTCCAGACTATCAATATTTCTGTGTATTGTCAGTTACTTTCTCCTGTTGTGGAAGAGATCTCAAATATATTCATCCCATGACCGAAGTATTTTCTCTCTCTCTCTTTTAATATAATATCCTTAAATATTATACATCCTGTTGATGAGCATGTCTTTTATCCTGTTCTCTTATTTTTTATGCATGTCTCCTTTATTCGTCATGCTCAATCTCTCTGTTTCTACACATTTTTTATTGAGCCAGTATACTTTAATTTGTCTACATTTGCTCCTTACTTCCTTGTGTAGTTTCCTGTATTCTGTTCCTTGTCTTGGTATTGTTTCCTGTCTTTTTGCATCATGTCAAGAATTTCATCTGTGATTCACTTATATATTTTTTTTTTTGACATTTTCTTTTCATATGATATTATTTGCTGATGGCACTAATGCTTCTTTTAGTGTGTCCTGTTTTGAGTTTCCCTTTCCAATTTGTCTTTCCTATTTTCTTTTGACACTGGCCTTGTATTTTTCCTACAGGTTTTGGTTGTACATGAGTCTGTTTTATTGCAGTCTAGATGCTGTATTAGGCTTTTCCAAAGATTCATCTTCAGTTTACATATAATCAGAAGGTGGTTGCTTTTGCAGTCAGAACTTGGATAAGTTTTGCAGTGAACAACTGCATTCCTGAATCTCCTGTTTATAATTATGTAGTCAATTTGGTTTTACTTGTCTCCTCCTGGGCTTCTCCATGTTCTTTGGTGTTCTTGAATCCAGGTGTTGGTTATTACCTGGTCATTCACTCTGCACCATTAGACCCATTTTTCTTCAGTCATTGCAGTTTTCTTGCCAACTGTTACACTTTCCCTCTCTTTGCCTATTTTGGCATTTACTTTGCCCCTGATAATTCTAATTTATTATGATTTACATTGAACCTTGGAAAGAAAGATTGTTTTTGAAAGCATGGCTTTTTTTAAAGGTGCCAGTTTGTTGCTGCTGTGACTTGTTTGCTCACTGTTACTGCTGCTACTAGAATGCTAACTGCTGCTTTGAACATTCTTCTTTCGTTTTTACTCCAAGGTTCACTTTGTACAAGTCACTCAAGGTAGAGGGTTATGTGCAGATAGGAGAGGAAGGGAAAATATAATTCTAGACTTGAACAATATTAAGATTGTAGTGATTGGGAAAACACTATCTTGGGTGTCAGTTTCACAGAGCAGTGATTTGTAAGAAGAAACTGTTTGAGTGGAACTTACTTCTCACTGTTGGAATGGAACTTCTCACTGTTGGAATACAAAGAGAATGTGGATTATTTACTACAACTTAAGTGGCATGAAGTGTCCTCACTATGAAAGTTTGAACTGGTGGAATGTAGTTTGTCTGAGCACTTTTTGTGGAAGTAGTGTTAAATCAGTGAGAGGCTTGCAGACTCTATCAAGGCTGAAGAGTGAGGTCAGGGCAGTTGCTGTTCAGATTTGGTAAGAATATACCATTTTTGGTCTGATTTGATCTTGAAAATTAGAAGATAACAGTAGGAGTCAGGTACTTACTGGAACAGCACATGGAGCTGTCCGTAAATATGCTTTTACTTAATTAAAGACTAATTAATATAAACTTCCTCTCTGAGAAATATTCACATTTGAAGTGTTTTTTCTTTTTTGTCTGAATTTTGACAGTAAAGTGTTCGGTATTGATTTTTTCTGACCAAATCTTTCTTTATTCTTCTTTCAAACATTTGACAGCAGCAGTGTGTTTTATTTATAGAGTCTTGCTCATTTCTTATATATAAATGTATATTTACCCATTCAGGATAATAAATAGATATTATTATTTAGTTTTACACTTTTTTTAGTCTTTATATTGCATGAAACAATAAAAACCTGGTTAGGAAGCATAAATTATTATTTTATTTCATGTTTGAAGCTTTGTTCTGCCTATATAATAGTATATATATATATATATATATATATATATAGAATAAGCAGGCAAGAGTGTTCAAATAGGGCTTTTTTGGGTGATTTCTGTTATCTGGCACTACATATATATATACAAATGAATAAGAACAAAGAAAATTATTGCATTGTTCAAAACATTGATTTAAAACACTGTTTAATATAAAAATATAGCTTAAATATTTATTATCAACTATTGTTATAACATGTCAAAAACTACAAAATGCTTCAAAATTCTACATTTTGTTTTGACATTGAAAGAACAATCATCAATGTTCTTTGAATGTCAAAACAAAATATGCAATTTTGTAGTAGTTTGTAGTTTTATACATGTTCTAACATAATAATAATATATAATGTGTGTTTGGGAATCAAACTCTCTTTTATATGAGTTTCATTAAAGATGACTGAAAAGTTACTGCAATTAATTTTTTTATTTAATTTATGAACAAAATAAAAATAAAAAGGTTAATTGCAGTACCTTGTCAGTCATCTTCAATGAAACTTATATATATATATATATATATATCTAGTGTTTAATTGTGATCATGTGTAGCACCAACGTTATTGTTTTTACAGTGGTTTTACTGATAAAATGTATTTTGGCTACCAGATTTTTTTTATTGTAATGTGCTCGATATTGGAGTATATAGAGCGTTAAGTGTAAGGAGTTTGTCTTTCTACCTGACCCAATTCATGCCTAATGATTCATTTATATATATATATATATATATATATATATATATATATATATATATATACGCTCTCACACCCTGATTGAGCACTCTGGAAGAATGATAGACTTTGAAAAACAGTAGCTACTCTGGCATCTACACATTGTTCATTCAGCAGTGAATTAGAACACTCTCAGCTATTGGGCGTGTATAATGATAATATACACACTAAAAAGTCTGCCTTCTTCTACCGAGCACCCATAGCTCAGAGGTAGAATCGCCAACTGACGCCAATTTGGTCGGGTTTCAATCCGGGGTTAAAAGCAATTGGCTGTCTAACCGTATTGATGAGCTGTGGTACAACAAAACAGATCTGTCTGCGCATGACTATATATATATATATATATATATATATATATATATATATATATATATAGACACATGCACACACACATTTATAAAAGAATGTGCAAATACAATTTCTAAAACCCTCACCCATACAAAAAATATATTCATGAAAAAACATATATGAGGTCTGATGAAAAAGTATTGAGTCTAACAGAGCTAATTATGCAGAATGAAACCCCTTGGCACAGACAGACCTTGAATTCTGTTGTACATGCGCACTTAGTTATAATGTTCTTACTCACTTCTGTTATTTATAGCAGTGCTTGGAAGGAAAATGTGTAGAGTGTGGTTATCTCACTACTCAACATAGTTTTCATCAGTGGCTATATTACTTCAACTATTTTCTTTTATCCACTAAACCATGTGTCCTTGGAGACATGTAAATGAATTTGGGGGACTTCAAAATTTTAATGGAAAACACCTAAAGAAGGCTGGAGTATACAATGAGGACAATGTAAATAATCTAAATATGAGGACAATGTAAATAATCTAAATATGAGGACAATGTAAATAATCTAAATATCAGATTCAGTATTAAGAGTGAATTTCCAAAACCTTGATAAACTTATTTGTTTAACTCGCATCTCTGTTTGACTGAACATATGTTTTTCATTATGTCACCCCAAACAAGGCCATAAAGCTACTAAACTGCATGATTTTACTAAGTGTGAAAGAGTAAGTAAAAGAAAACATTACTAAGGAGAGAGAATAAAATTTCAAGAATTAAGAAGATAAAAATTGATATTTACATTATTTTGACTGTTGTCTTAATCTTTGTTGCCATTTGTACAATGTTTCAGCTGTTGTACACTCAGGCCTTCTTCAGGTGCTAGGAATTTCGAACCAAACTCTTTATTATCACTGGGATATATATCATCCTCATTCCTTGCGTAAAGCCTTGACTGGAAATCATAAGTTATCTCCCTCTACCCCTGCAAGTTACTTGTTCACCATTGCTGTTTTGAACACAAAACTCTTTGGATCAAGTTCAACCAACGTCTATGTCCACTAGGCCATGTGTTCAGAAGGATCTTGCTTGGTTGGCTTAGGAAATTTTTGAAACCTAGCATATGTGCTGATTCCTTAAGTTTACATAGTTTCCAGTGGCGTTCTCTATCTATCATTTCAACTTCATCCCCTTTCTCTCTGTATGTGGTCAGCTATGCCTGATTTTTTTATTTTTCCTCATGTTACAGCCTTGCCATGTTCTTGTAGCCTTACCTTATGAGGGCGGCCTGTCTCTCCTTTATATTTCTTTCCACAACTACATGGAATGGTGTACACACAGTTCTTAGTCATGTCCTCTTCTGTTGGGAGTCTTACTCGGGAGAGATACCTGCGAAGTGTAGAACCAATTCTGAAGATCGTCCTGATGTCATATGGACCACAGATCCTTTGTATTTTCTTCGATAACCCCTTTATATAGGGGAGACAAACTGAGGCTATTTTCTGAGAGTTGTTATCCTCATGCACCCTCCCTTCCATGTATGTTGGAGTTGTTGTGATATACCCTGGATAACTGCTACGTTATAGGGTACTGCTTATACTGACCATTTCCTGTTCATATAACTCTGGATCACTGCTTATGACTTTTGCTCAATGTTGAAGGCAGCAGATGATTCCTTTCTTTACATTGCATGGGTGTTGGGAGTTGAAGTTGGAGTATTGTCCGGTGAATGTTGGCTTGCGGTATATGGATGTCTTGAACTCAACCTCTGTTTGAGTTATGAGCACATCCAGGAATTCCAGTTTGTTATCACTCTTTTACCATAGTAAACTGTATGGCTGGTCTTATTGAGTTCATATGGTCGAGTAGCATCTGGACCTCCTCTTGGTGTGGCCAGAGTATAAAGGTGTCATCAATGTATCTCAGCCATAGAGTTGGCTTTAGAACTGTGGATTCTAATGCCATCTCTTTAAAGTATTCCACTGTATATGTTAGCCAGGGATGATAAGAATAGTGAGCCCATTGCTAAGCTTTCATCTTGCCGATATATGTCTGATCCCAACCCGAAGTGTGTTGTTTGTGTGCAGAAAGTCAGCATCTCCATCAGGCTGTCTGGTTGAACACTGTTATGTTTTTGTAAGGATGAGTCTGAAGCCAGTCTGTCCCTAACTGCTGATAGTGCTTTCACCATGGGTACCTTGGTGAACAGACTTACCACATCCAGGCTCATTATCTGGTTGCATTGGAGGGAAGCATCGAGGTGGGTGGAGGTTTTGAATATATGATGGTGACTTTCCTATCAGTGGGTCAATTATATCTACAAGGAGGCAACTCAGAAGGTGGCACACCAAGCCTAGGCTGCTAAAAATCAGCCTGAGCTGAATACCATCTTTATGAATCTTAGGTAGACCATACATGTGAGATAGCTTGCTGTAATGTTGAGACAACTGACTGTATGTCTTAGGCTGGAAGTGATCCTTGTTCTTGATTAGAATCTGCGACAGCTTTTGTTGTTTTCAAACTGGGGATCTTTCTTCACCTTGCGACAGCTACCACTTGTAATGAGGTCTTCCAGTTTGTTGGTATATTCAGTTTTGTCCATAACTACAGCTGCATTGCCTTTATCAGCTAGTAATATGATGATGTTCTCATTCCTCTGTAGAGTCCTGATTGCCAGCTCCTCCTTTTTCATGATGTTTGGGTAGCTTGGCTTTCTTCAATGTCTGTCTCACTTTCCATCTTAGCTCATCTGCCTGAGTTGAGGGATGTTCAAAGCTAATTCCTTGATGTGGGCAATGATGTCTAAGTATGTATGGTATCTGTCTGATGGCTGTTGTGAAGTTGAGACCCTTGTTCAGTACTGACTACTCAGAGGCACTCAACTGATGTTGACAACTGCCTTCACACGTGGGTGATTGGTTTCGTGTCCTCTTCAGATTTTTTAATCTATTTAGTTTTCATACTTGGCAGACCTTGACTGCGATGAATTCTTGCCTGAAGGATTTGTTCAATTCGTGCCGGATCCTTTTTTGGTCATCTTCATCAGTGATCCTGCTGAGGAATGTTTCGAAACTCTGGGAGATATCGGTATGTAATTTTCATTTCATCCATCAGTTGTACTGAATACGGCCGAAACGTTGTACAAATGGCAACAAAGATGAGGACAATAGTTTGAATTATGTAAATTCTGTAAATACTACCTTATCTCAGAAATATAGACAAATACAAAAATTGATATTGCATTTAAGTTTTTGAAGATCAAATTTGACTGGAAAGCAAGAGGCTGGAGAAGAGTTCCTTAAGCAGGTAATGCAAGAGAACAAACTTTTAGCATAGAAGTTTATTTCTAATGAAAATCATACTTTTCAATAATTGATTTACTTGTTTTTTCTTATCTTGTGCTACAGCTGCTAAAATTGTGTATTCTGCTTTACAAGCAGGTTATGCAACAGCTTGGTAACACATTGAAGCTATAATGGTTATATTATGAGAGCTTTCAGAATTACTCCAGTGTGTAACAAAAAACTAATAAAAGGCTGATGCTTTTGTTGCAGCTGTGAAAGCTGTGCATTCTGCTTCACAAGTTGGTGATAGTAGAAAACCATAACTGCTAATACTATAAGAATCTTTAGCATCACTCTTCTCTGCATCACAGAAACTGATCAAATTTTAGGTTTCACTGGCTTTTCTAAACCTACATATTCATACTTTGTACATTGAAGATAATGATGGATTTCATAAGATTTGATTGCATAGAAAATCTGAGCTTACTCTCATCTATACACTTTCATGAGCCAATAAAAAGTAGCAAATACATTCATCAATAGAAAAGCTCTTTTCACAAGACAGTTGGCTCATTAAATTTTACCATGTACTGATGTCTGCAAAAACAAAATTAATAGAACCTCTTATTTATTGGCTAATCAGGAACAAGGAAAAAAATCTTGATAGTGAATTCAGCCCTATTTTTCACAATCTCTTAAATATGCATGATTTTTTCTTTTTCTCTTGAGAAAGTCACAAGTTGTCAGTCAGACATCTCATCTAGATGACATGCTTTTTCACATTCCCTCACTCTCTCTCTTTCACAATGCACTATTTGATTCTCCCTTTTCCTCATTATCTTGTTGGCAGCAAAAGAAAGAGAAACAAAGGTATCACTTTGACTTTTATTCACACTCAGGATGAACTTTCACCTACTACAATTGTACACACTCACAGCAACATGAGGTTTGTCTTTTCTTCACATATCCACTTTGTCTGACTTTAAGAAGACTAAACTCTTAAACACACATTCAAAAGAAAACTAGTTATGCATAACTTTCAAATGTAAATGTTATTTCAAAACAATAAAATTGATGTAATTCTTGTTAAATTAATTTACATGGATTAATACAAATGAAACTCTTTTATCTTTTGTTCAACCTTCTGATTCTTTCAAATATGGTGGGCTCAGTTATGTTTGTCACAAGCATAGCTGACACTCACTACAGATAATATCAGAAATATATTGCCTCAGGTAAATGGGTAATGGTATACTTTTCAAGGTTTTGTGACAACTTTGGTACAGTAAAAGACAAATCTGCTGGAATGACTATTATAATCTACATAAGATTTCTAGTTATTTCTCAGTCATCTTTCAATTTGTTATCGATGAATTTCAGATCATCTTTAGTTTATATTAATTTCATAAGGAGAATCTAAGTTAATTTTGCATATCCAATTTGGTTACCAAATTTTCTTTTTATTCTAAATCATTCTAATTTCATACCACTCTAATTTTGAACATATAATTCCAGTATTTATATCACATCAATGATTGTAGAATTATAGTTTGTTATAATAATAATATTGTCAATCCAACTAACATTAAGTATCATTTTATCTCTGACATATTTCAAATCAGTAAGTGAGTGAATTAAATCTTGATTAATCAAATTGTAATACAATTTAGTATTCTGGTTCATTCTACTTGATTTCATATTAGAGGCATTATTTGTCTGTTTGCAGACTGGTTTTTCCTTACTTTTGCCTTTAATTTCAAAATCTGTTCATGTAGAGTAACAGTTTTAGCATCCTTTTGAAAAATAGGCGTTACTGAAAAGCTAATTGCATTAATATTCAGATTGCTGTTATATGTGCTTTTAGAAAAACATGTCTCAAGACAAGCAAGGATTTCGGAATATCCTTTTTCACCATACACTTTATATTGTCCCTCACTAGTGATGCTGGTTTTAACTGTAACTAATCTATTGACCCACTACTGATATTCAATCTTCTAGCAGAAGATCAAGTTAATTATGATTATTATCCTTTATAGATTTCATGTTATCTTACTTGACTATGTCCCAATGACTTGAAACAATGGACGTAAAAGTCTCTTGAGATGTTTAGATGCACTCAGTGATTATAAATACTTTGGTGTATGGATCAGTTATAATAAATTTAGGAGGTAAGGAAATTGGACAGATTATGCTACACAACTGAAACATTAACCTGAAAATTGAGTCATGTTCTTAAATAACCTCGATAGATCAAGTCTTTCATATAAATATCATGCTTGGCACTAGAAATACATAGTGTCAGCTATATACAACTGCTTTCTAAGATCAATGGTTAAAATGACTTTAAGTGAAATCTATACAGCTTGACAAGAAACATTCTTCTTTGAATCTTGTGGACTGGTGCTATAGAATCTCAAACAAAAGGAAATGCATCAATTGAGGACTTCTCAGCAGCAGAAACAACTAAAAAGGATATCACTAAATGGCCTAATATGTTTGTATATGTTTGAGTGAATGAAGCCTGTGGGTCTTAGCAAAAACCACACTTCTTTGAACATTGTGGATTGGTACCATAAAATCACAAGCAAGACACGAGAGCAAATAAAAAACACATCAATTGAAGACTTTCAACAACTAAAATGGATACCACATGTAACTTGAAGATAAAATATTCATATAATCTAGATGTTGACATTCCACTCTATTTCAAATAAAAGTTTAGGAAGGAAATTCTCAGTAGTACTGGAAATAGCAATATAGCTACTGGACTTGAGAAGCCTATTTTTGAGAAAAATTGTTGTAAAAGAAAGAATTCATAAACTTCAAACAACTGTAAAATTTCACTAGAAACAAAGAAAAGAGTGCTGGATTGCTATGTGATGTCAGTTCTTCAACATGGCAGTGAATGCTGGACAATATCATCGAAAATGAGGACAAAACTTGAAGCAGTGGAAATGTGGTTCTACAGAAGGATGCTGCGGATATAGTGGACTGAGCATACAAGCAACGATGGAGTGTTGGAAAGAATGGCAACAAAAAGGAATTAATACTGAGCATCAGGAAGAGACAAATGAAGTTCCTGGGACACGCAATGAGGAAGGAGGACTTGGAGAACCTGATACTGACTGGCCAGATAGAAGGAAAAAGAGACAGAGAAAGGCAGCAGATAACATATTTGCAGGGCCTGATCAGGTGGATGACGGAACAGGGGTTGCAAGGTGTAACAGGAGCAAACATACTAAGGGATTGGGAGACACGGAGAACCATGATCACCTACATCCTGAAGGGACAGGACACATAGAAGAAGAAGTAGTACCAGCTGCTTCGTCAATAAACACTGAATTTTTCCTTATAAGAAAATGCCTAATGTAACCATTAACACTACCAATAATAGTCCATGGTTTATTTTTCAGTATCATCAATGCTACTCCCAGATTTTAACATTTTTTATTCCCATTTTCATTTTCCTGTTTTCTCAATTGTTTTTGTCAAGCCTGGTCAGTTCATAGATGGGTGACCACTTGAGAATACGAGTAAGCTTGGACATGCAGGAAATGTAATGGATACTGGCTTGAAATTGTTAATCAGTAAGCTGAGTTCCAATTCCAGTTAAATTCACTTATGCACTTACCCTTGGGATAGAAAGGAATCCACCTCTTCTCCCCATCTGTGGGTTAATTGGGAAGACTTGTAGCACTGAAACCATTATTATCTAAAATAAATAAAATAAAAATGTATAAAAGATGTTTAGATTTTGGCATTTAAAACAACTGTTAGAATTTGATATGGCACTAAATAAAAACCACCAATCAACCATCTCTGCAAATCTTCTTGGAGTATTATTGAATATGCTGAAAGTTAAAGTTCCTTGTTTCTGAATGATAAAATTAGTAAATGGTTGAAACTCTGATGGAAGATGCTTTAAATCTGTTGCTTTTAAATTAATTTTAATTTGCTACTGGTGATTTCGGTCAACATTTTTAAAGCGGCAGTATTTTCTTCTCTTATAATTAATGTTTTCTACTGCTGTTTTCTTTTACGAAGTTAACAAAATGATTTGAAGTTTTAATTCTGATAAGTAAATTTCATTCCAGAATACAGATTCATTTTGATCATTGTCTTCAGCATCAGAAACATCTAATGGAAGATTCTTATCATGTAGACATTGAACTAGTATTCTTTACTTCTTCATTTTCACCATCTATGTGGGGCAATGGGTAAACTATCTCTGTTTTATATTTTAAATTTCTCACATGTGCATTGTTTCTTTTTTAATTCTGTCAACTGCACAGTATAGTAGTGTCAGTTGGACACCATCTGTGAGAAAAAGAGAACCATGATGCAATTCATTCAGCCATAAGTTTAGAAACAACATGCTATACTGATTAGCATTTGTGCTAGAAACTTCAATACAAATATTTCAGTGTGTTTTCAGAAATGGTTTATTTTTCAATGCTACTCCCAGATTTTAACATTTTTTATTCCCATTTTCATTTTCCTGTTTTCTCAACTGTTTTCTGAATCCTCTAGACTCTCTTCAGAAAGTCTAGAGGATTCAGAAAAAGTTGGATGATTATGAAGGCATGGCATCTCAAAAATGATGATTATGAAGGTACAGCAACTTAAAAACTCACTCTGAACAGACATTTGGAGAAATGGTAAAAAATAAACATTGCTAAGAATTAGAAAGTGTGAGAACTTGTAGTAAAGTCTGGTCTCCCACATCCTGAAGGTACATTTTTGCCTATTAAAAACTCCAAGGACCACTCAAGGTAGAGACAGTTTATATGGATAAGATGGGAAGATAATGGTTCACCCTAGACTTCAACAGGTTAAGATTATAGCAATCAGGGTAACATCTTCGTGGGAGTCAGTTCTACAGAGCAGGGTTTGAAGAAAGAAGCTTTTTTTAGTGGAACTTACTTCTCACTGATGGAATACAAATGGTTTGCTAAAATGTAAATGTCATGTCAGGTCCTAGGCTTTAAGGTTAGAACTGGTGGAACCAAAGAATGCGTTTCATTGAAGCACTTTTCATGAAAGTAGCAACAGAGCAGGGAGAGGCTTGCCACATCCTACTTGTGACAGAGAGGATGAAGGGTGGAAAATAATTTCTCATTCACAATGACTTGGAGATGCTTTTGAACTCTATTGAGACTGGATAGTAAAGACTGTGTAGCTCCAGATCAAATATTACAACAGTACTTCATTTTTGGTCTGTGTGTATATCCATTGAAACTTTGCTGGAAAGTAGTCCATTTTAGGTTTGTATTCTATGAAAATAAAATAATTTTCAGTTTATTTTCCATTTTAAATAAAGCTTGCTATTTAAAAAAATGTTTATTTTGTTGAAGTTTATCATTAAAATATACTAAATTAAACCAGGAATTATTAATTTAAAATTTTTAACTGGTGAATGATAGTTTTTGTTTTCAAAGTCCAAATGTGATTCACTTTCAAATTGTAATTTTATTGAAAATGTCATCTAAAACAATGGAAGCAGTTTCAGTCAGCTTGATGTTCCAAAAAGACTTTAAATCTTTTGACATGTATTTCTCTCTTTTTCTTGAATAAATTGCAAAAACAAAAATGATGATAATCTTATTCTGTAGATTTTGATAAAATAGGTTTGGCTTTGAAAATCCATTTTCTAAAGTGTGTAAAAATATCACTTTCTGAAGAATAAAAAAGAAGAAAATTTCTATTTTAAATCCTTTCAATGAAGAGAAAACATGTTTTCATTTTCCTTTTTTCAGTTGGAAGTTTGGGATATAATGTCATGAAAAATAGAATTAGCAAATTGAATTCAGATTCTGTTTGTGGAAGTTTATATTCACTCTATAATAATCTTTTTTTTTCTCATATTTTTTACACTCAGTAACCCCTTGTGTCTTAGTGACTTTATTGCCTTGCTTGGGGGGAAATTATTAAAAAAACACTTCTCCAGAAAGGCATGAATCCATCTTAACCTTAGTTATGGGTTAAATTGCATAACAGATGAGGTTGTCTCAACTTGGTTAACATGTAATCAAGAAGAAAAACACTGTACAAACTTAGGAGAAGGCCCAAGAAAACCACTATATTTTCTGAGAATTCCTTACAATGTATAGTTTACAAATAGTAAAAGAAAGTTGTGAAGAGCCATAATGACATTTTTTTTAAATAATAATATATTATGATCCAATTTGGAGAAAGCATATTTTTTTAAAAAATCAGCTTTTAATATTTTGCCTTTTACCTGAACTCAGGTGATGATTTTTGATGCTAATAGAAAATATGAAACTACTTTAACAATTAATTTTTTTTTTAATATTTCCCCAATGCAGTGCCCAAGAGCCACACAAGGTAGAGTTACTGCATGAACTTATATTAGTGTAGGAAAACACAGGGAGTAATAGTATAGAGCTAAAGTAAACTTTTGAAATAACTGGAGACCTAATCCTAAACAGGAAACAAGCAATAAACCTTTATTCAAAGGCAAAATTTGATAGGTTCATCCAATATTGTCATTAACAGATATTTTTCTAGTTGTATATCTAGCTGACCTAAACATGAGATAAAGTCTCTAGGATTTCACAAATGATAACTGAATTGCAAATATACTAATGCTGCTAAAAGATCTTCTTTTGTTTAAAATGTATTCAAACTAAAATCACAGCATATTTGCCATTTTTATTGGATTGTTTACTGGTGAATTCAAACTTGAAATTTTATTTTACAAGAAGAATCATGATTGTTAGTCTTGAATTTTTAATTAGTAATATTTCATTGCTGCAGGGTGGTCATTTTAACTTCTTGCCATTGATGAAAATAATCTAAAATTATATGATTTATTTCTTTGTAAAAAGACACTCTTGTCTTCATACAGATTCTATTTTATGAGAAAGCCATGTCAGGCAATGTTGCTGACTCATTTAATAAAAAATCTCACTGAAATAAGAAAACATGTCATAAGATATTAACTGAAAAGATTATTTTTCTCAACATTTTATATAAAAACAATTTTGGCTTTAGTAAAAAAATTATCTTTTAAATTAAAATATATATGTGCAGGTTTTTTTTTATCAGAAATTCTGGATATGAAAATCTCCATAAAGCAATCGTTTTTCATGATGATCACCTGCATACCAAACTTTTTTGTTTATTTTTAAAGCTTAGTGAAAGTCTTCATCAATGTCATCTCGATAGTGAAATTTGTTTTAGTGATAAGATTACATGCCAAATTTGGTTACTAGAATTTTTCATTGTTTTGTGATAATATTATTTTGAGGACTTTCTTGGGATCACCATCATATATGACTTAAAGAATCACAGTATATTTTATGGGCTGTCTTTACTTTCTCATTCAATTATATGTTTTAGCAGTTGAGAAATTTTCTAATTCATTGGGTATGCATATTCCATAAACACAGAGAAATGGTTGGTCTTCTTCATTAAAGGTGGATGTGCAGATGATGCAATAGTGGCTTGAAATGAAAAATTAGCAAGTCAAGTTCAAATTACAGTGAGGTTATATTGCATTAGCTTACATGCAAATACCCTTGGGAAAGGTATAAATCCATTTCCTGCCTCTATCTATGGTTCAAATATTAACCTTGTATCAGGAAAAATCATTATTATTCTAAAAAAAATTGTTAATGTAATATTTCCTCATTAATAAATTATTTTACAGCCCCAAATAAGTTTCAGCTTTAAATAACCCACAAAGGGATGATAAGCCATAGAAAACAAATCAATCAATCTTTATTATAGTAAGAATTCACAAGGCAAAGTCAGGATTTCCTTGGACTGATAGCAAAATATGCAAGTAGAAGTGATGGATGCTATGAAGGGACCATAAGAGTCTTTAGTTGTTATTTTTATCTTGATTTCGTATTTGGATTTAGGTTGTTGAATTCAAGGCAGGCAAATTCACATGGCAAAAAGAAGAAGAGCCAGATTTTAGAAGTTGGGGATTGATATCAGCTGATTAAGGTCTTTCTGTTTAAAAGGGTTTATTTTATTTTTTTATAACTGTCACAATACAATTGTTTTCACATATCAAGGATTAAAAATAGTTTCAAATGAATGACTTTTTTAGGTCTTAAAGAAAACCATCCTTTATCAGATTTTATTGTCATGTTTTCTGCTGACATAAAGTAGAGGGATTATATTGAACTAATTGCTAGGTCCATTCTAGGAAAGTTGTCTCACTGTGTCATACCAGACAGTTTTTCGCATCAGAACCCACCCACATTTATAAATCTACTATTCATCCATGCATTAAATATTGCTGTTATATCTGATCAGGTGCTCTTGCTTGTATCTTCAAAGAAGGGTCTGTAATGTAATTGGTCATGAACTGGCATCTTTACTTCAGTCATTTTCACATCACTGTGACATGGCTTCCCTGTCTCTTTTCTATATTTTCATGGCAATTGTTTTAATGAGCTCTCCTCCTTGATACTTCATTCACATGAATTTAAGCATAGTATTAGACTGGCAATTAGGTCTCATCATTTTACTATTAAAATAGCTAAATGTATCATAAGTTCTATTTTCATTATTTCTTTTCTTGTACTTTTTACCCCTGTAATTATCTTCGGCTTCATGCTTCCCTGCCACCTACAGCCCTCAACAATTTAAATGTAATTTTCTTGGTAAAATTACCAGCAATACATTTTCATAACCTATTACCAGTAATGAATTTTTTCATTGAAATTACCAGCAAATTATCAAAGATTAACAACAATACATACATTTTATCATCTACAAATTATATATCCAAAAACATACATTTACTCTGAAAGTATAAAATTATGTATAAAATATCTGTAGTTGAGGGTATAAAATTGCATGTAAAATATTTAGATTTTGGCATTAAATTACGATAGAAGTAGTATCACACCTGGCCAGAAGTTACTGCCGTCTACTCAAAGGTCTAAACACATCTCTGTTTACATATGCACCAGTCCTTTTAAGGGCTTTTCAGCTACATATGTAACAGCCCTTTTCAGGACTACTCAGCTACACATGCAACAGTCCTTCTAAGGACTAACCAACCTCTGTAGCAGCAGCCACCAGCAACAGCAGGCACACCAAGCACCAGGCAGAAGCAGCAGGCACACCAAACACCAAACACCAGGCACCAGGAAGAAGTGGCAGGCACACCAAGCACCAGCAGAAGCTACAATCCTGGCTACATATACAACAGTCCTTCTAAGGGCTAACTGATTACATGTGCAATAGTCCTTTTTAGGACTAGCCTGTTACGTATGCAACAGTTCTTCTAAGAACTAACCGTTTACATATGATATAGTCCTTCTAAGGGCTAACCGTCTCCAGCAGCAGTTCTTCCTGGAACTACCAAGCAGAACCTCCAGCAACCAGCATTACCTCTGCACTGCCCTGCACTGGCAGGGCAGTGCAGAGGTAATGCAAACTGCCCTGAAACCAAGCGATCTTTTCAATTGACACTACCCGACTTAACAAACATTCTGGACATATGTTTGCCAGATTTTGTAAATAAAATTTGGCTTGAATTTATAAATCCTCATCTTTGTTGTCCTTGATTTGATCATATTACTTTAATTCCTAGTGGGGTAAATGGCATCTGATTTGTCGGCCCCACTACAATAGCAATGACTCTAAACAAAATAAATCAAATAACTAATAAAGGAGATAAGAAACAAAATATGTTTCAAAGAAATGAATATAAATGATGACAACAATTAAAATATTTCTAGGCGAATGGACACACAGTATATTAAGGGACAGAATTTCAGGAGGTGATAGTGGGAGCTTTACTGTGTAGAGAGACTAGTAGTATCTAAAAGGGGGAAATACATCACAGCTTTCTTACCCCTAAAGGCAGAAGTGGTAGCAAACATACAGAAAATTGCAGTTATATATATATATATATATATATATATATATATATATATATATATATATATACATACACGTGTGTGCGTGTAACAACAATCCCTTTTTTTATACAAGTTTCATCAAAGACAATTGACAAGTTACTGTAATTAAGTGTTTCTTTTTCTTGACATGAAGTGTGTAAATATTATCCAAATCTTTTGTATATTTGAACATTTTCAGCTATTATTTTAGCTATTATCAAGGACGATTTTTATTTTCAACTGAATGTATGGGTTTTTATATATGGATCAAGAGTTTTAGTAGATAATTCATTTAAGAAAATTAATTAACTCCTACAAAAAATGTCTAATAGCTAACTTTATTATCAACAATAACAACACACCTGCAAGATCTAATTACACCATCCATCTACTCAAGTCTATTAAGTATGTCATGTGTTGCTTGACCTTGTCTCTCTTCCCCTCTATCTATCCTGTGAGCATCATGTTCTTCAAGCCCCCTTTCTTCATTACATGCTTTAAAAACTGTCCTGATGTTAAGTATCAGTTTCCTTCTTGTATCCATTCTTTCCAAAGCCTCATTGTTGCTCATGTATTCTGTCCATGTCCTCAGCATCCTTCTGTAGAACTACATTTTGGTTGCTTCAAGTCTTTCCTTCATCTTTGATGAGATTGTCCAGACATTTGCTGCTATATTGAAGGACAAACATTACATAACAATCTTGTAGTCTCTTCTTTGTTTTCAGCAAAATTTTTCTCTCTTTTAATACTCTACTTAGCTTCTGGAAAGCATCCTTGGTCATGCAAATATACCTTCAGATCCTCGTATCACACTTTTCATCTTCTGTTAGAATACTTCCAAAGTATTTCTGCACCTGTTTGATTTTAGTCTTCCCAACTTGTAATTGGCAATTCGGGCTCCTCTATTTACTCATGACCATGCACTCTGTTTCCTTATATGTAGCTCTTTTTTTTTTTACCTCTTTAACTACTTCCTGAAGGAGGTTCTGTAGTTTTTTTTCTGTGTCTACTATCAGCACTGTATCATCTGCATAACTTATATTGTTCAGATTGTTGGTGCCAATGACAAATCCTGGCAGGACTTCTAGAGCTCTCAGAATTGTCTTGCTGTATAGGTTGAATGGATTTGGTAAGAAGACATATCCTTGTCTAATACCTCTTTCTATTTTTGTGTATCTGCTGAACTCATTCCTTTCCATATGCAGGCAGTTTTCTGCCAGTAGAAGTACTTGATTACTCTAAGGTTTTTTCCTGAATACGCCATGGTTACCTCGTGTCTCTATCAGATTCTTGGGCCATACTTTGTCAAATGCCTTTGAGTAGTCTATGAAATATATATACATACACTTCATTTTTATTGCTCTTTCTGATAGCATTTGAAGTATAAATATGGTGTTCTTTGTTCCAGTATCTTTGACAAAATCGCACTGTTCTTGTCTTATCTACTGTCTGATTCTGCTGTGTGCTCTATTCATCAGAATTCGGATGATGAGTTTTGTTACATGACTTATTAATCTGATTGTTTGGTGGAGTTCACATTTGTTTGCACCTGGCTTCTTGGACAGTGCTATGAAAATCAATCTGCTTAGGTATTCTGGGATTTCACCGCTGTTGTAGATTTTATTTATAATCTCTGTGCCCAAATCTTCTAAGGTTGTCAACATCTCTATTACAATATCATCTGGTCCAGCTGCTTTTTTTCTATTCAGTTTGGCCAGTGCAGTTTTCACTTTGGATTTTAATATTTCTTGTCCATCAGTACCTCTGTGTATCGGCAGTTGCACTCTCTTGTCATGGAAGAGATCTCCCATATATTCTTCCCACCCCTGAAGTATTTTTCCTTTTCTAATATGAGTGTTCCATCTTTGGATTTTATGCATTCCATTGAGGAGCATGAATTTTGTCCTGTTAGTTTTCTTATTTTTTATGCATGTCTTGTTTATTGGTTGTGCTCAATCTATTTCTGCGCATTTGTCATTGAGCCATTGCTTTTTAGCCTGTCTGAATTTGCTCCTTATTTCCTTCTGTACTTTCCTGTATTCTGTTCCATCTATTGGCATTATTTTCTGTCTCCTTTGCATCATGTTAAGAATTTCATCTGTGATCCACTTATTTTTCATTCTATGTCTGTTTTCCTTTGGTACGATGTCATTAGCCAGTGCCACTAATGCTTCTTTTAATGTGTCTCATTTTGAGTTCCTGTTCCCAGTTTGTCTCTCATATATTTTTTCACTCTATCCATGTACTTTTCCTGCAGGTTAAGGTAATTCACAAGTGTTTGAGTTTTGTTTAACGGCATATCAACCTCTGTGGGTTATTTAATGCCAAAAAGGTGGGGTTTTAAGGTATTTTTTAATGTTTGGTTATAGTGAGAAGGTTGATTTAGTCAGATTTTAATGAAATTTTTTTATTTTTATCCTTTTTTATTTTATAAAACTGAAAATGTTTTCTAGTTTTGTATTCAAAAATATTTTGCTGAGAAGAATTTTTTTCCTTCAAAAATGTATTGTTGGTAATATTTTTCCTCAAAAGTCTATTTTTATGTTTATATTTCTATAAAAGTATATTTTTATACTTTCATAATGTTTTGACCCCAGTTTGTTAACTATTTGCCCGAAGCTGAGATTCTGGGTCAGGGTGGAGTTGAGAACAACAGCAATTAAGAGGTGGTTTGATATTCCTCACAACCTCCCAATTAGAGGCCTTGCTGCTGGATGCAGTTTACTGTCATGCTCAGGATCATTCATGCGTGTGTTATATTACAGTCTGGGTGCTGCATTAGGCTTCTTCATTCTTTCATTCTTAGTTTGCTGATAACTGGGGGGTGGTTGCTTCTACAATCAGCTCTTGGATAAGTTTTATAATGAACAACTGCATTTTTGAAACACCTGTTTATAGTTATATAGTCTATTTGGTTTTTCATGTTACCTCCTGGGCTTCTCCATGTCCTTAATTATCTTGGGTGTTCTTAAAATCAGGTGTTGGTTATTACCTGGTCATTTGCTGCACACCACTGAACCCATTTTTCACCTCGGTCATTGCGGTTTCCTAATCCAAAGTTACCAACTGTTACTCCTTCTCTCTCCTTACCTATTTCTCTCTCCTTACCTATTTGGCATTCATGTTTCCCATGATAATTCTAATTTCTTTCAGTTTATACTGAGCCTTGGTGCTATCCAATGTGAAATGGAAAGATTCTATTTCTGTCTCAGTGCTTGGTGTTGTTGGTACATATACTACTATAACCACAATGTTGAAGGGCTTTCCTTTCATTTGGACCAGGTGGCCTCTTTTGAATTAATAGATACTTACATAAAAAGGAAACTTTTATACAAACTCAAAAAAATTAAATAAACACTTAGTCGCTGTACTTTGTCTGACATCTTTAGAGAAACTTGTTAAAATGTGTGTGTGTGTGTGTATATATATAAGGAATAACTGTCTGTTTTTTTATTTTATGGAATATTAATTATTATTGTCATGATTTTAGCAATTGTTGCAATTAAACTACAAATTTGCAAACAAATAAATTCACTAAATAACAAAAAATAAACACTTCGGTTCAAGATTTCCAACAGCAGCAGCAATAAAAATGGGTAGCACATGTGACTAAAAGAGAAAATAAAAATATAATAAAGATGTTGACTTTCTACACTATCTTAAACAAAAGCTTAGAAAGGAAACGCCCATCAATGCCAAAATTAACAATAATAGTGAGTGAATTTGAGAAGTATAATTTTTTAAAGAACTGTTATAAGAGAAAGGTTTCATAAATTTTACTGGCAGTAACGATGTTTGTTCAACAAATTTTGAATGTTTCCTGTATGGAAATGGCTGAACTCAACATTAGCATTTTGCCTTTTATTACAATGTAAATAAATGGTAATATATCCACTGTGTGAATATTTGTAAGGTTCCTATCTCCCATTAAGCTCCCCTGTGGAGTATAGGTTCACAGGCTCGACAGTCTATGTATTAATGCTGTTATTTCTGTAGCAAGTAAGTTTGTATGGGTTAAAATTGTTAGTTCCACACACAGCAAGTTTTGAATTTAGAGCTGTTTTTCACCTAGATTGAAGCCTAGTCCTCTGTGCTAATTAACCCATTGCTTAGGAAGTCATAAAATTAACCAAAGGATTATTAATTTATTTGATATTTCACATAAATCTTGAACTGTATCAGTACAAAATGTGGCCTTTATAAAACTTGAGCTTTAGTACTGTCTAACTTCAGTATATACGGTATGTGTTATAAAGAAGGAGTAATAAAAAGTTAACCAAAACATTTCCAAAAATCTGACTAAACAACTGAATGTTTTAAGTATCTTTTAGGTTAAGTCAAGAACTTAAAACTATTTTTTTTGCATGCAAAATCTACAGTACTCATTGAATAAATAACAATGAAAAAATTCCTCTGTCAGTGTTTTTGCATTTTCCCAAAATTAAAATCCATCAGTATATCTTTCTCATGGTTCTTCAGCTCTTTTGAAATGTCCCTGCAGCTTTGAATATTTGATTTGACTCAAACTGATCCCAAGATAGAGTTCATAGTTTCTACTCTTTTGTCCTAATTTCCCTGAGATTCAGTTGCGGGATTTAATGCAAATCATTGATATTGTTTATGGGTTTGTGCTTTTCTCTCCTTATTCAATCTGACAGCTCAATTCTCTTGAGTTTCCAAGGTCGTCTCAGCTTGTCTCTTCTCTGCTCCAATTTTATTGTTTTTGAAGGCACACAATTTTTTTAATACTGTCCTCTTTCACTATTTAACATTGACTTGTAGATTTTATATTCTCTTTCTAGTGTTTTACTAAATAATTTTATCGTTGTAAACAAATTACTTTATCACAGTTGGATTTTTTTTTTTTAATCGTATCACCCCGAGCAAGGTGGTAATGCCACTGATGTGCAGGGGGCTACATAAGAGTAAAAAGATTAAGTAGAAGAGAGTGAAGAGGAAGACAAACCAGTTAGAAAGGAGCAAGAGAAGAATGGGAATACAGGTGTGATGACAGTTGCAAAGGTGGAGAGAAAGGGAAGGCTATACGGGGTTGTGAAAGAACTAGAGTCAAGTGGTTAATAGATGAGTATTGACACTGCATTTAAATTTCTGGAGGTTGTAGCCGTCAATATTTTCAGTGTTGTTTATTCTGTTACTGTTAGACAATATATACATATTTGTCTATACTTCTGACATGAGGTAGTATTTACATTATTATTTATGTTGTTTAGACAGTTGTTCTCATCTTTATTGCCATGTTTATGACATTTTGGCTGTTGTGCACTCTGGCCGCCTTCAGGTGCTAGGAATTTTGAACCAAACACTTTATTTCAATCACTGGGATATATCAACGTCAATTGCCACCTTCTATCTCTTTGACTCTCACCTCTCTCTAAGCCTTTTTTCAGCATCTCCTGTACCATTTTTTCTCCTTTCCCTCTCCTCTTACTATAACTCCCTGTACATCAGTGACAGTCCTGCCTTGCTTGGGGTGAAATGATTATTAAAAAAATTATTCAAGATAATGACTGGTATTGCATTTGGATCTTTAAAAATTTTGTGACTCACTAAGTCTCTACTATTTCACTATTTATAATCTCACTCCAGAACATCGTATCATATCTGCCTTGCCAACGTTTCAGCCTGTGAGAATGGTTCCTGCTAAAAACCATTTTGTTCAATCCATTTGGTCCAATGAGAGTAGTGCAATATTGCTGCAAAGAATTGTTGAAAAATAAATCTTTATAGATTCTCTTGCCCATTTCATTTTTATTTTTTCTTACATTTTTGTCATTTCATTTAGGATCTGATATTTTGTGCATATCTTAACACTTAACAAAGAAAGATTTTTTTATAACGTATTTCTTGATATAGTGGAAAGCAGATTACATATCACTAAGATAATGTCTTTAACTTGCCCTTATCAAACCTGCATTTGTTGTCCAAAATTCTCAATAAATTTCTTCACAGTTTGGTGATACTTCCTAATTATTATAAAAAAATTAATGATACTTCTTACTAACAGAAATGAGGCATAAAATATGGGTATATCATCTCAATAGATTTATTCAATCTCTCCACTAAGACAATTCTAAGAGAACTAAAATACCTCCCAGTGTTTATAATTTAGTGAGTGCATGACAGAGCAGAGATATGGTGGGATAGTATAGACTCAAACATTGCCTAGAGGTAGAATCAGCAAGAAATTGTGGCAAGTCACGATGTCGACATCCTGAAGGAACATGTCAAATAAAAGACTAATATCATTATGACGAATGAAGTAGGGTGAAGACAAATCAAGAATTCTTCTTTCTTTGTTCCTTTTATTTTCTTATTAAGAGAAATGACTCTTTAAGAAGCAGTTATTAACATAGTTATCTCCCTTAAACACACTTTCTTTTTGTTTCTAATCATTCTGAATTAGAATTTACCAAGAAATTGGTGATCCAGTTTCACTGGAATTTGATTTATTCTCCAAGAAGAGTTTAATATTATTAATGAAAAATGCACTGATATACTGTTTTTACAGTATTCTGTTAATAAACATAGAAACATACAGAAATTGTATCATTGTAATATACATTCTTCATTCCACAAAAGTTAGTTGAGAGGTTGAGGTGAATGATGCTAATGAAATCTCTGATGCCACATCATGTGCATTAGCACATAAAATAGATAATACCTGTAACTAGAATGAAAAATATTGATTTATCAAAATGTCTTACTATTCTAGACAAAAGGTAAAGAAGGAAATTCCCATAAGTTCTAGAAGAAGCAATACAAATTAGTGCACCTGAAAAGACTATTATTTTTAACTTTTTCAAAAGAAAGATTTTTATCAATTTTAAACAGTAATCAGTCAGTTAAGTGCCATATGTTCTACATGCTTGGGCGATCATGTCTCGAAAGAGACATGACTGACTGGGAAGAAGATTATCCCGCAGTAGGTTGCCATTGCTTTCTGCGGTAGACTGGTTGCCGACCAAGGCTATAGAACCCAATCTGCCCTGCTATTTAACCCATAACTGCAAGGAAGAGACAAATTAATACCGTGTCCAAGGATATTTGTGCGTAAGCGAATACAGTGGATTAAACTGGAATTCGAACTCGGCTCCCCGGTTTCTCGTTCCGAGCCGATATCCACTGTACCACAATGCACATCCTTAAACAGTAATACTTTGTCATAATTATAAGAAATTTTTTGTCATCATGCCCTCTGACCTTAATCAGGTACTTGACAATCTGAGTAACCTTCAGGGAATTTTGAACTGAACCCTTTAAATAATGATAACTTGACATCCCAGGATTTATGATAGAAATTAACAGGAAGCAATTGATAGAAATTCACAGAAATGCTAAATGTTTTCTCTATGGGAATGGCTATCTTACTATTACCATATAGCAAAAAATAGGATTCCTGTTATTACAAAATTTTAGTTTTTGCCTTCTTTAAGAACTATTCACAAGAACTTTTTAATTTGAACTGCTCAATATTCATAGTAACTTTTGAGAAAAAGTTTTTGACAGAAATTCAAGAAGAACAGATTGGAGGTTGAAACAAATTTGAGACTGTTTTATATGTTGGAGAGATTATTATAACAGTTTTTTTGTTTTTGGTAGATTAATGATAAAACTACAAATTAGATAATTTTCTGTTTAAAAACGTGAAGCAAGGACACACCACATTTTTAATTTTATTTTGAAAAATTCTTACAGAAATCTGATATTACCAACCCTTGATCATGAGAAGAATACAAAGCAAAGACATATGGTACTATCAATAAGTGCCGCACAGAAACACAAATACAAGAGGTTAGGCTCCACAATTACGTGTGCCATTGCCAAAGAGAAACCTGTCCTTGATGTAGGCAGCAAAGATTCAAATGCACAATGGAACTAAAATACAAGAAGTGTTATTTGTTTCATTTTCCTCTTACTGACAGAATTTACTGTTTCACTGTAGATTTAATCATTTAGATGCATGGAAGATTTCATCATTTTGTTTCTTCATGATATCATAAAACATAGGCTGTTTGTTATTACATATAAGCATGACAGCCACATTCACACACATGTGCAAATGCTCACATGAACAAAGACAATATGGAAAAACTTACACCAATGATAAGGGCATTAAAAGAAAAATCAAAAAATATAAAAAGTCAATTGCTGATACCCCCTGAAGAATGGATGGATGGATCCATGAATGAAACTCCAGAGTCAGGATGCTGAAGGTAACATTATTCAACTGAGTGACAAACATTTGCATATGCAAAGTTTTCAAAGAAAACTAATAAATTCCCTTCATCTTAACATCGCGTGACTTTACAACTACACATGAAGAAATTCTAAAAGCTGAAATATTCTGTTCATTTTTTAAAATGATTTGTGAGCATATTTGTGGTACCAACACTAATTTTGTTTATAGATACGTAATTTAGAATAAAGCTCATTTCGTCTTTCTGCCTTGAAAAAGTCCATCACAGACAAAACGCGTAGGCGATTTTAAATACAGTTTTCCTCTTGTCTTTATTTTATTTAACCATATATATATATATATATATATATATATATATATATATATATTACTTAAATTTTTATTTTTAGTGGATACCCATATTTGAGTAAATGCTCCATTTATGTGAAACAGTATATTTTCATCTACCAGCCTGAATATTCAAGAACTTTTATTAAAGAAAATATGTGCCCTCAGGCAGGATTCAAACCTATGTTTTAATTTGCAGGATATTGGTATCCACAGAAAATCATGTTTAAAGTGATAAAAATCTGTCAGGTTAATACATTCAGAATTAATTACAGGAATCCCTTGATTAATGCTCATTAGATTAATGTATTTTCAATTAATGTGCTAAAATTTTTTATATCAAAATCCAATTTGTGCATGCATAATACTCAAATAGTACAGTAAATCATTCTTCAGCTTAACCATTAATAATTAAATTGATTGTTTTTATAGTTACCAATGTACAGACTTCTGTAATTCTTTCACTGCCAGTAACCCCTTTGTTCTTAGTGGCATTATCAACTTGAGGTGAAAGAATTATATATATATATATATATATATAGAGAGAGAGAGAGAGAGAAAGAGAGATGTTGTTTCAGATAGAATATATCTGTAAAAGGATAATATGAATAAATACAAAAGGAAAAATTATCTTAGCTGACATATTTTGTTCTCTGAGGGATTTTATCAAGACAAATACAAAAATTTTATTTTGTAACAAATATTTATATACAATAGTAGAACATGTTATTGATGTTCAAAATTTTTAAATTTAAGTATTCATTTGATTAACCAAAAAGCCTAGGCAAGCTATGGAGTACATCATGTGACACAATTCACAGTTTAATAAGCAAAAGTGAGTAAATAATATTCTTGAATTTTTTAAAAATTTTTTTTTATGAAAATTATTATTTAGATTATTTTAGTTTGGGATTAATTTATGTGTTATATATTTTAGATAACTTGATGTTATAAATTTAACTGCTTTCTTTTAATTTTCATCATTTTTATAATCATGCATGTTAGCTTGAGAAAGTAGTAATTCTTTCAACAATGGAAATATTTGAAAAAATCTGGGGCATAAATTTATGTTTTGACAAGATTCAATAGCAACACTTTCTAGAATTTTTCATTTAACTAAGTTACTTTCTCTTTTAATAAGTGTGGAATTCTTTAGGTCAAAGTTGTGGTTTAATTTACTTCTGTGTGTAATTAATGCATTTGATAAATTGTGCATAAGTTCCTCTTTGTGTTCATATATAGGCATTTAAAATTTCTGCAATTTCCCAATATATTGTGAGGAGCAGTTCTGACAACTTTCTTTTTATATATATATATATATATATATATATATATATATCTGTTTCAGAATTATTGTTATGGGTATTTTTGGTTCTGATCATATCTATAATAATTTTGGATATCATAATTATTATGACATTGCTTAGATTGGATAAATTGTTTTGGAAAGTGAATGTTAGAGTTAGCAGGTAAGATTATGTACCTGTTTTTATCTAGTTTATCTTGTGGTACAGTGGATATCGGCTCGGAACGAGAAACCAGGGAAACGTGTTCGAATTCCAGTTGAATCCATTGCACTTATGCGCAAATACCCTTGGGAAAGTTATTAATTCGTCTCTTCCTTCCAGTTATGGGTTAAATAGCAGGACAGATTGGGTTCTATAGCCTTGGTTGGCAACCAGTCTACCGCAGAAAGCAATGGCAACCTACTGCGGGATAATCTTCTGCCCAGTCAGTTATGTCTCTTTCGAGACATGATCGCCCAAGTGTGTATCACATATGGCACTTAACTGACTGACTGATATTTTATATGCCATTTTTTTAACATTGTGGATGAAATAATAATAAGATTGGAGTTTTTTTTAAAGTGTTTGCTATGTATATTTATTCTTTGGGTAAGATTAGGGCTGCAAAAATTAATAATTGTGTATATATTTAGATATATTTGTCTATATTTCTAAGATGAGGTAGTGTTTACATTGTTCAGTCTGTTGTCCTCATATTTATTGCCATAGTAACGTTTCTGTCATTTTATGCTCCAGCCTTCTTCAGGTGCTTGGAATTTTGAACCGAACCCTTCATTTCAATTAACGGTTATATCATTCTATGATCCATGCCACTTCCAGATGCCATATAGTTATCTCTCTTTAACTCAACTCTCTAAGTTATTTGTTCACCACAGCTGTAGCCAGATATTGAACTCACAACTCTTTGGGTCAAGTCACTGGATCTAACCAATGCTTTTATCCAAGGGTAAATGTCTGCTGAATAAAACAGAAGAAATGGTATGTAAAACTGAGGACAGAAAATGATTTATGTGGGATGCAAAGAAGTCAGTTTTAAAAGGAGATAGTATAATCATAAGGCTTCAATCAAATCAGAAAGGTACAGGAATTTTATGAGACACACCAACCACTTGTGAAGTTGAAGAAAAAACAATAAAATCTCTAATGCGAAATAAAGTTTGATTAGACGAGTTGGTGACAAGTTTGTGGGTTATGCCAGGAGGAGAAACTGGCTATTGTATCATACCCAGACTAGAAAACTTATTGAACAAGAGGTCTGAAGTACTGACGGGATGCAGGCATGCAAAAAAGTATGTTTTAAGCTCGTATGAGCATAGCTGAGAGTGCTTGTTTCCCTCCCCTTCACAACTCCTCATGTTCAGTGGGCGTTCCAGCAGCTGTGAGCATGAGAAGGACCTCCTCTTTTTTGGCAGGCGTTGGCATAAAGTGGTCCCTCTCTCTTTCTGTGGAAGTTCCAGAAATCATGTATATAAGGAAGTGTCTTGGCATATGGCTACTTTATTGCCTTAGAAGACTGGTGTGATTGAAATCTAAGTAGCAAGTAAGTGGTGTGTATTTTGTTTTATGATATATATGTATATCTCCAGGTGAAGAGAACCAACAGTTTTAGAATTCTGAGTTCTTTGGCATTTACTTTTTTTAAAAAGTGCTCAATACCACAAATATTGTAGAGCATAATATAATTAAATTTGTTTTATCTAAAATTACTATAGTGACATTGCTACACAGAAATTTCCATGTTACGAGATTTTATTTTGTCATCAGGTAATTTTAGTTTATTGTTGACAACAATAAACTAACATTCTTCTTCTTCTATATGCCCTGTCCCTTCCACATTTCCCTATCCCTGGTGGTTCTGAGCACACCTTCTCCTGTTATACCATGCAACCCTTGTTCCATCATCCACCTGATTAGGTCCTTCAAATGTGTTATCCGTTGCTTCCCCTGTCTCTTTTTCCCTCTATCTGGCCTGTTAGTATCAGGTTCTTCAAGCCCTCCTTCCTCATTGCATGTCCCAGGAACTTCAGCTGTCTGTTTCATGATGCTCAGTATTAATTTTCCATCATTTCTAAGACCTCATCATTGCTCACATGCTCGATCCATGATATTTGCAGCATTCTTCTGTAGAACTACATTCCAGTTGCTTCAAGTTTTTCCTTCATCTTTGTCTAGCATTCACTACCATATTGAAGAACAGACAGCACGTAGCAATCCAGTACTCTCTTCTTTGTTTCAAGCAAAATTGTCCTGTTTCTTAATGCCTTAGTCAACTTCTGAAATGCTTCCTTCGCCATGCCAATTCGCCTTCGGATCTCTGTGTCACACTTTTCATCTTCTGTTATAACACTTCTCAGGTATTTAAATTTTGTATCTGCTTGATTCTAGTATTTGTATTTGGCATATTGGGCTACCCTTTTTACAGATGACCATGCATTATACCAAATTCTTCCAGGGCTATCAGCATCTTTATGACTATGCCATTTGGTCCAACTGCTTTGTTTCTATTCAGTTTGGCTACTGCAGATTCCACTTCAGACTTTAATATTTCCAGTTTGTCTTCATCTTTGCGTATTATTGGTTGCTCTTTCTTGTAATGGAAAAGATCTTTTATATATTCTTTCCATCGTTGGAATATTTCCTCTTTCTCCAAAATGATTGTTCCATCCTTAGATTTTATACATCCTGTTGAAGAGCAGGTTTTTTAAAATAGTTAATAGCATTATAATTTGTCTCTCTGTCCCCTCCCCCCCAGACCACATACTATCGCAAAATTAGCATTGGCCGGAATTATCCAAATTGAAACAGAAGTCCTCTTTGAGGAAGGATGAAATTTCAAAGAAAATATCTTCTGTTTACTGGATATGTGAGGCATTCTCTTTTGCTAGTTAAGAGTAACTAGGGGAATTGACATTTTTTTTTTTTTACAGGACTACTTCTTTGAACTTATACTAAGTATATATCTAATATTTGTTCTTTCTTCCACCCCTCTTTTTTTTTTTATATATATATACAGGATGTTTGTTAGCAACCCCGTAGGATAAAAAAAAAAAATTAACCTGCAAAGGGCAGAGGAACTTTTGATGAGTTAACGGCCAGCTAACTAGAGGTGGTGTCTCAATAAATCACCGTGGAGAAGGCAACAGGGTACCACTCCACCATCTATCTATCCTGCGTAAAATTATGGCTATACAACAAAACTAATATTAACTTATGGAAACAAAAAACAAACTTAATTATTTTGTTGAAAAATATTCCTATTCCAAACAAACAGGAGTTCCTTCAAAAGTTAGTCTGAAAGACTAAAGATCTTATACTAAGGAGGAGATGGAAAGCACATTTTTTAATTAAAGGCTGTGGTGTTCCCAATACTAAGGATACATATGGATTTAAAAATCCAAATACTGCACCTCTTTAATTCTGAGAATGATTTATTCAATATTATAAATAATATCACTTTCCATAAATGTAAAAACAAATTTCAAAAACACTTGGATGCACTGGTTTGGAATATCAATGAATCTAATCAGATTTTTGTGAAATCAGATAAAACTTCAAATTTCTATAAAATGGATCCCAAGGAGTACAAAGCTATAATAAAGAAAAATTAATGAATAACTATAAAAAATCAACATTGAATACTCTAATTACATTGATACTATTAACATTTTGGATAAACTAATCACTGAGAAATTAAAAATCAGTGATAGTTGCAAAAATTACTATGAAGAACGCTTATGTATCAGATCAGAAACCTAAATTTCAACAAAAATTACCCACTAGAATTATCAATCCAACTAAATCAGAGATTGGTACAATTAGTAAAGTAATATTAGAATGAGTAAACCAGCAATTAAAAAATCAACTTAAACTTCTACAGTGGAGTGGTACATCAGAAGTGATTAATGGACAGTGGATTAAAAATTTGACTGATAATTTTGATTTATTTATGAAAGTTCTGGATTCTGCAGAGTCTCTAGAATTAATTAGATTGTTTCTTTTGTACAACCTCACTGTATATGAAGACATTGATTAAATATAGGGTTTTATAGAGATGATGGACTCGTGATAGTAAAAATATCTACTGGAGACAAGGTTGATAAACTTAAAAAATTTATCCATAGAGTTTTTAAATCTTTTGGCCTTAGAATAGTTATTAATTCTAATATAAAATAAGTTGACTTCTTAGACATAACATTAGACTTAGTTTCAAACAATTTTCAACTGTACATGAAAAACAATGCTCCCCAATTTATATCAACCCTTCAATTGGAACACTTTAAAACTTATAGTTGCACAAATAATTTAGAAAAAATGATTAAATTACATAACAATAAATTATTGAAATTATATAACAATAACAATAGTAATTCTACTACTCATCTTAATTTGCCCCACAGTAAAAACTTATGCAATTATAGAAATCCCAACCAATGCCCTTTATTTAACAATTGTTTAACTAAACCCCTTGTCTATATTATCTCATCAGTAGAAAATCCTTGGGTTGCTAAAGTTTATATTGGTAACACAACCATTTTAAAAAGCATTTTTACAATCATCTCTCATCTTTTATTAATAAGGACAAATGAAATATGACATCACTTTCTAAAATATTTTTGGAAGAGGAGAATAAAACACCTTAAGTTAAATGGAAAATTCCCAAACACGCTAGTATCTCTAGATCGGTGAATGAATCATGTTTCCTCTGCAAGAAAAAATGGAAATTATAAAGTACATAAAAAGTGACATATGACTGAATCAAAGGCATGAAACTACAGTAAATGGTAAACATATTAAGGAATTAATCTTACAATTCTGCTAGTATTAAAAAATCTAAGGTATGAAACTATTGCAATTGTCAACATTTTACAGTATAAACCTATCTTGATAATTTACTTCAACTATGTGATCTTTCTTCTTAGGTTATTTAATCCCTATTTTCTATTGTAAATTGTGATCTATTTATTGCTTGAAATATTTTTTATTGCACTCTATAATTGCTATTAGTAGTTTTAGCCATGTACTAGCTTATATTTATTTACATTTTTTATTTATTTATTATTAATTATTTATTTTTATATTAATTATTATTATTTTATTATTTTGTTATATATTTTTTATTTAATTTATTTATATTATATCATATTATTTCATTTTATTTTAATATTAATTTATTATAATTTTGAATTTAAAATTTTTATTTTTATTTTATTTTTCAGTTAATTGTATTAGGTCTAATGAATTTGTACTTTTGTGATATGTTTTTTAAATATCATTTATTTTACATTTTATGAATAATTTTTCTGTTTGTGTATGTGATTTCATCACTTTTTTTTAAAAAATGCCAAAAGATTTAACGTGAAACAATGTAACCAATGTCTATATCTGTCTGCAATTCACTTCCAGCCAAAATTTAAAATTTCTCTCGGTCGTTTCCATTGTCCCACCCCTTTCTTCCCTCTCTACATTTTCTTACTCTTTCCTCTTTATTTTCCACCTTTTCTGTATCTTTACTTTTTCCCCTTTCTTTTCTTTTTTTTTATAGAAGTACAATTCTTTTTTTAAAAAAATGCAAAAAAATCTGAGTTCGACACCGTGTAACTGATGTCAATATCTGTCAGCAATTCACTTCCGGCCAAAATTTAAAATTTCTCTCTCTTAGCCGTTTCCATTGGCTCTTTCCTCTCTATGTTTTCTCACTTATTTTCCTTTTCACTTTCTATTTCTTCTGTATTTTCCTCTTTCCTTTTTATTTTTTTTCTTGATTTCTGATCTAATTTTTTATCTTTCCTTCCTTTTTTCTTCCCCGTTTTTTTAATATCTTTTTACCTCATACAAAAAAAAATCTAAAAATAAAAAGAAGTGCTTTTTTTAAAAAATTTTTTTCAATAGAGTGTTTATTAACATCATTATGATGAGACATTGTTCTTTGCATGTCAAAACAAAATGTACAATTCTGTTGTAGTTTGTAGTTTGCACATGTTCTAAAGTAATAATTAATAATAAATATTCATTGCTGTTTTTATACTGAGCACTGTTTTAAATTAATGTTTTGAACGTTGCAATTATTTTCTTTTTTATTCATTTGGATAGATGTATAGGTTGACATGAGGGTCACTATTGTTAGTGAAAAACTTAACAGACCATCTCGATTACTGAACAGGGTCAGATTGATAGTAGAGGAATGGCATTTAATTAATCAGGCTTCTTTAATAGTAAGATGTCAACAATTATGTGATTTAAAAAGGACTGGCCAAAAGCGATTGGAACAATAAAATCTATGGACAAAAATTTCTAAAAATAATTTAATTCATTTGTGAATAAGTCTTGAATGTTTCATTAAAATCTAACAATTATTTGATTTTTGCCACAATTTCCAAATTAATATTTTTAATTACAAAAAAACAATAAAATTTCCTGTACTAATCTTTGGCCTTCCTTCAAAAATTTAAAAAATAAAACATGATTTTTAATGAAAATTTTGTACATTCTAAAAAGGATCAAAAATATAGTTTAATAATAAAAAATTGTTTAGTCTTTCCTCATAATAATAACATATTATTATAATAATAATAATAACATAAAGATGTTGATGATAATTAAGTTTGTGGCATTTTTCATCATCGTATGCTAATTTCTTAGTAAATCAGTGGTAGTATCTATGTATATATACTTTGAATGATAAATACTGCTTGAAATTAAATTACACCAAGTCTCTTAAGCACAACAATTTTTAAAATACTTTTGTTATTTTAGTTGTATTGTGGTTGATATAGCTGCTGAAATTACTTGTCTTTACCATCTTTTTTTTCAAAATAGGATGCTTTTGTAATTATTTCTATGAAGATTACTTTTCTTTGGTATCCAATAAAATTATTATCAATAACTTGCCAGGGCTTTTTTCCTTGCTTAGAAAACACAATAGTAATTGTTCCTATCTTTTATTCATTCATGTTTTTTGCCAGAAGTTAGATCAAAGTTCTAAATACAGAAAAAAATTTAAAAATAGATGTTGAAGTATGAAAACCTTATACAATTAAAGCAATGGCTTAAATTTCCAAAACACACTGGGGTTAAAATAAAGCATGAACTAGTAATATGTCAAAAGGAGGTGAAAAAGTGAAGTATTTGAGGTCTTTCTCTTGGATTTTCTGGTATTTTATATTGTATTAAAGGATATTTTAAAAATAGGTTTATAATAACAGCAATCTTTTCCCATAAAAGAAAATCACCATATTAAACCAGTGCTCTAAACTAACCCTCTCTTATCACAATATTTTTAACTGGTGAAAAATTACATGTAAACTTCAATCTGCTACATTACTCTTTTTAATTTCATTGGGGGTGGAGGAGATTACCAGAGAATTGGAATTAGCAAATTAATTTAAAAAAAACGCAACACCTGATAATTGCTCTTTCTCTCGTCACTGCTGGTTGATAGATAGTATTTATAAAAATGTAAACAATGTACTTCTATAGATCTGTTTGCAAGTATATTTGGTGGTTTTAATTGCCCTCATGCCTATTGTCTTAAACACTGTAACTGATCTTGCTAGTATACAAGCACGGACATTCTTAATCACAGTCACTCATGCAAGTGGTAGTTTCCATACATGTTTCTACAGTAAACAGGAAGGACACACTTCTTTCCTAGATTATGTTGTCATTGTGTTACTAGTTTGTTGCCAGCTTACCAGTTGTTGAAAATTAACATTTAGAAATGTTATAGTTAAGCTACTGATAGTAATGTGGTTACTTGAGTGTTTTCTTGAATATGAGATACAAAAAAATACTCTGCATCTAACTACAGTATTTTATTGCTTTAGCAAAACTAAATAGTGTTAAATGGAAGTGTGTATGTAGAGATGTTTCTATTCTTATGTACAGTGTGCATAAAGCTATTGAGATTTTCATTGGAAAGGAGTATCATTTTGGTTTGGTCAAGTTATCAGCTGATGGCATGTGTATGCTGTGTTGTGTACAATGTTTCCAGAGAGTATACAAGATATGTCTTGTCTCTGTGGCATCTTGTCAATAAAGAGAACAAAAATGAGATCTTGTGCCCTTTTCTTTTCTACTCTTGGATCTGGAAAATCATTGTTAGTTTCAAAACATTGTTACTGAAAAATTTATTTTAAAAAAATAATAATCTCACAATCCAAAATATGCTTCAACTTTAACCAACAAAAGGTTGATAAACCATAAAAAATCAAACACTCAATTTTTTTATAGCATTTTTTGGTAATCCATTTAGCAGTCATTTGTAAAAGTTCATTGATAGACAATTGGGATAATTCCACACCTTTCAGCTTTGGCAATTCTTTTGGCTTCTGCCACATTAGCTTCATTTATGAGCTTACTCTTTTAAGCAGGTTAGGTCTGGCTTTAACCTACATTCATAAAGCACCTAGGAAAAGAAGATCTTTATTCTTATTATCTGAAGACAATAAGTTACTTACCTTGTAATTTGTTCATTAAATTTTCTAAGTATAAATTGTTTAGAAAGAAAAATACAGCATTTCAAAATTAAACTATAAAAATATCAACCAATCAGTAAAAACAAAAACGGTTATAGAAAATGGTTCTATTTTAGTCATAGGATTCCACATGAAATCTTTAGCAAAGTTTCTTTCCTTCTCAGTCATGATATTACACCTTTAAATAAGAGCATTCATACCTTTTTTTAGCTGCTTCATCAGCCATTTGCAAGTTATTTCTTTCCCTTTGATCATCACTGGAGAATCACTGTCCTTCATCTTCTTAGTTTACTCAGTCAGAACATTTTAGGCAACAACCACATTCGACTCTTTCATAAAATCTATTGGCATTCTGAGAATGCACTTGACATGGACTTTTGAATTTACTGGGTTGCATCATCATGAAAATCCAAAGGGAGAAATAAATAGATTTCTGAAAGCAGTTGTTGGCATCATACATATTTTTCTGACCAAATCAATTTTGACAAGATGATGTTCATCTTTAAGAGTTAAAGGTTACCATGACTTCAGTGCTGGGTGATGCTGCAGTTGTGAGGAGTCCAGAATTGATAAGGTTGATCCAAGCTCTGTAGTTTTTCCCCCCAATAAGAGAGATGTTGGCAGATACTGTGGACTAAGTAATAACAACTTGATTTCTTTGTGCAACATTGCTTGCATCTTTAGAAGGTAACCTTTTTATGATGCAAGTATTTTGTAATAAAATAAATAAAAAGTATATAGAGTAATATTAGTGTTTTGGGAATATGAATATATTTATTTGAGAGTGCATTGTGAATTTAAATCTTTTTGGCACTCACACATTTTTAAAAAAAAACAACAGGAAGTAAAAGCTTAACTAGCATTTGTTGTAAAAGTGATTCAATGGCCTCAAAGTTTAAACAAAAGTGTCAATTATATAGCCCAGATTACTAGGATCAAAGTGTTGTATCTGTTCTCAGATACTTACTTACTAACCCCCAGCAGCACTCGACACCTGGTAGTGGGTGGGTTGGTTTGGAAGCATTGACCAGCTAAGACTAGCTTTGTACCCAGTTACTGTGTAGGCGGGGGCTGGGTAATCACAGCTCACTCTAGTGGGGAAGTAGGGTAAATCCTGATTACTAGTATCAAAGTGTAGTAACTGTTCCAGCAGCTGACAACTGGTTCACAGCTCTAGCCATCTCCAGCAGGTCTCCCACTTTCGTCAGCCGCCAACAGCAGATAAATCTCCAGCTTGCCATCAGCCACTGTTCCAACAGGCCTCCAGCTTTAGCCAACCAGCAGCAATTAAATGTAATAAGCTTTCAATAAGTTTTCCAGAACAACACCTTTTAGCAACTACAAAATAATACCCTCTCAAGACAATACTCTTCTTACCTTGACATGAACATGTTGAGATATTTTTTGCATAATGCACTGTGACCTTATTTTTGTTGATGTATTTTCTTTAACAAAAATAAACTTGGCATTATAGTTTTTACTCAAGTCTTTGTTTTTATTTGTTGCTCTCTTCCATCATTCAATATTTGCTTGCAGGTCAATATACCAACCGTAACAGTGGTTGAATGAGATGTTTTCTTGAACAGATGATATAAAGTTATAAACAATATTGTGCACCTAACAATAACATTTTATTGCCTTAGCAAAACTGAATATAAAAATAAAGTAAAGGGAAGCATGTACATAGAGATTTTCTGATTTGTATTTAGAAAAGAGTTTGTTTTTTTTCTTTTTTTGGTTTGGCAGAGTTATCAGCTTAGGAAATGTATATACTGTATTGTATACAATGTGACAAGTGATTCAGTGGGGACTAAGAATAGATAAAGAAAAAAGAAGAGAGAAAAACCTTTTTTACATACTGCTTTATACAATTACACCTTGTAGATGCAAGCGAAGTTCTCTGACATACAGTGGTAATTTCACAATGCTCAATCCTCACTAGAAAACCCACACTTGTTACTTTCCATCAGGTGTAGTGAAACTTAGTAAATATCAACTTACATATTACATTTGATGATAGAAGCAATATCAGATTTTATTATGCAATTATGTTTTCCTAAATAAACTGGTATTAATTAACCAATATTGTTAAAATATTCATGATATATTTATATGAGTAAGCTCTTAGAAAAATATTGTTGAATTATTTTAAGGATATCAATAACTTGTCTAAAAATAAATCCAAAATATATAGATTCTAGAAATATACAATTGATAAACACAGTACCCTGTATCCCTTAATAAGTAATTCTTAACTTGCATAACATCTCATGTATTGTATATGATATACACTGTATGGTTTACAATTAATATTACATTATTATAGAGTTTGACTGAATATTGTTATAGACTTTGACTAAATATTACATTATTAGAGTTTGAGTAAATATGATATTTTTATAGAGTTATACTAAATATTATTGTAGGGTTTGACTAAATAATACATTATTATATTTGACAAGATATGAAATTATGATTGTGTTAGAATAAATATATTATTATAAAATTAAACTAAATATTACAGCATGACAGAATTTGCTTAAATATTACATCATCATAGTGTTAGACTAAATATTACATTATTATATAGTTTGACTAAATATGATATTGTTATAGTGTTTGATTAAATATTACATAATTGGTTACAAATACTAGTAGTCAACAGTATCTTGGTAAACATTTGCTTGTCAGATATTTCAACTTTATAAATAAGAATGGGGAGATTATTTTAGCCATATTTTATTGGGTTGGAGATGAAGGGTCCTATAAGCTATTGAGTATTGCTGTTAGTGGTAACAAGGAAATTCTTCACAGAATCTTAGCATTAGTAATTCATCCTAGTGCTGCCAAATTTCTTTTTTTCTCTCATAAAAAATAATAATAATGCATACAAAGACACCATCAGATTTTATAAAATCAGTCAATGTTTTTTCCAATAAAATTAATAGTAAACAGTGCTAGTTTATTTATATGATAAATATAACATGTGAGTTCAATCTCATTATATCTGATTTTATTAGAAATATTTACAATTTCTAATAAATAATTTGTTATTTACATTATCCGGACTATTGTTTTCATCTTGGTTGCTGTATTCACAGTGTTTCAGTCATTGTATGCTCTGACCGTTTTCAGGTGATTTGAAATTTGAATTGAACTCTTTTGATCACTGCAGTAGATTGCTCCAACCTGAAGAAGGTCAGAGCATACAATGGCTGAAACATAAATATGGCAACCAAAATGAGTTCAACAGTCCAAATAATGTAAATTTTGAATTGAACTGTATATTTTGATCACTGTGGTAGATTGCTCCAACCTGAAGAAGTTCAGAGCATACAATGGCTGAAACATGAGTATGGCAACCAAGATGAGTTCAACAGTCCAAATAATGTAAATAATTACAATACCTCATCTCAGACATATAGACAAATTTATCTGTGATATTCTATTATGCAATTCAACAGTTGTTCATCATATTGTAAATAAGTATATATAATAGTGTCATTATTGATACTTTTAATTTCAGACATATAAAGATTGCCATGGCTTATAAGAAAGATACAGCATCAAAAGAGAGAAATGGCATTTTAAAGTTATTGATTAAGAAGATGCAACATTGTAAATTACTTTGTGAGATTGCAGTAAAAATGCTGAAGTGGTTATTTTGAAGGAGATGGTGGAAACTATGGTAAGTAATTATTTTATGATCAGTTTCTACAAACTTATTTAGAAACAAGTGCAAATCAATAAGTCTGTAGTCTGACATTTTATTAGTTGAATTTTGATTTGAATGTTCATTATAAAGGATCAATGGCATTAATACTGCTCGTTGAATTAAGTTTCTTAACAAGGATGGAAGAATTTTTTAAATTTTAATTTCTGACTATAAAAAAGTTTAAAAATTTAAAGAAAACAGCTAAATTTAAAACCTCCTTTGATTTAAAATTTTAATTTATTAATATTTATAATACATAAATTAATCCCAAAACCATAAAAATAATATAAATGAAAATAATATAAATATTAATTACATTATAAAAAATGTTTATTAGAAGTTGTGTCACTTTGTGTCTTCCATAGTTTGCTTAACCTTTCAGCTAACCTGATGAATATTTATCAGTGTTCCTAAACTTAAAATTTAATTTAAATTTTTTATTTTAATGTTTCTTTTTAAAAAATAAAAGGAATCTAAATGAAATCAGCTATAATTTTTTTTAAATGACAATAAACTAGATAGAAACATAGAATAGTACCAACTTATTAACACTGTAACATTTACAATCCAAAACAATTTATCCAATCATGATAATCCTCTCTATTTTAATAAAGACAGTTGTGTGTATATATATATATATATATATATATATATATATATATATAAAATATTTCCCTCCTGTTATGCACATGGAGAGAGAGAAACAATAGCAAGGCAGCATCAGCTCAGTTTATTTTCATTACTACCAATTATAAAATCTCTTGTCGCATGTTTGCTCTGTAACAGTGCCTTATTATTTTATTAGCAATAATTATGTCATCAGGTATTGAAAAAAATATATATATACACAAATAAGTACACTAAATACACAACAGTCTTTTATTATAATAGAGAGGATATAATATAAATAAATACATACATATATATATGTGTGTGCGTGTGTATGTGTGTGTAAAAGTATACTCATTTGTAATCTAAGATTAACTACAGTGTGGTTAAATATACAAGACAAGAGAAAAACTACATTTTACTCACCAACAGGTTTCATCCTGTGACAGACTTTATCAAGTCTTGATATTTATATATGAAAACAAACACAACTTTAAAGTATGTAAACACAAAGTCTAACCATCCAACCAGCATAATCAAGCACATCCCTTAGGGAATAAAACACAGACTATCAAAAAATTCTTCCCACAAAACAATCTTTGATGAAAAGAAAAAAGATTATGAAAGGGCCTTAAAGGAATCTGGCCATAAGAATAAATTAGAATAAAAACTTCAGTCAAACAAACAAACAAAAAATAATAATAAAAGTTGAAACCTTATTTGGTTCAACTCACTGTTTAACTTAGAAGTAAAGTTAAAAAAAGAGCAAATATTTTTTAAATTAATTAATAAGCACTTCTTAAAAAAACTCAGAATAAAACAAAATTTTCAATAGGAATTCAATCAAATTAAGTTATAACTTTATTAGTAATTCATAAAATTTCATAAAAAAATAACAAAATACCAGAAGCCTAAATAATCACATGTAACATAATATCACTGATAAAGAATGTAACTGTAGGGACAAAAACAAGTGCCCACTTAATGGACTTTGTAAAATAGAATGAGTTATTTACAACACAGATTTATATGGTACAAATAAAGAAAGAAAAACATATTTAGGATCTACAAAGGGAATTTTTAAAAACATATCGAATAATCCTAAATCTGTTTAAACTGGAAAATCTTAAAAATTGTATCAAACTGTCTAGCCATGTGTGGAAACTAAAACTGCAAAATAGAAAAGACCCTGATATAACATGAAGTATAGTAAAAAAAAAAAAAATCCAAGCCATATAATGGTGGTGATATCTGCAGATTGTGCCAAGGGGAAAAGTCAGCTGTTATGTTGTTTCCAGAACAAAAAACACTTGCTGAATGAAAGATCAGAAGTAATGTCCAAATATAATCACACCTATAATCATATATTAGGGCCATACAAACATGGATGAAAGTGTTTTAAGATCCTTAAATCCTCCCTAATTTTGAAAATTTTTGTTTGTTTAAAAATTCCAGTCATGCATTCATGAAAAATTGCAGTTTGTACATTTGAAAAATAGTAAATCAGTTATTATAAATTGCCTGAAGATACAAAAAAGTTTGAAACCTAGATTGCAGAAATACCAAATGAAAAATATTCAAAAATTCTAATCTAAAAATCTGTTGAACACTATTAGACCAGTACCCAGTTGTATTAAATAGTGTTCAATATATATATATATATATATATATATATATTTTTTTTTTCAAAAACTGCAAATTATATACAATTGTAGATTTGTATTTATTTTAAACGAACCGTGATTAATTCTTAGTCGAGTTTTTTTTTTTTTTTCACAAATAGCTTCATACTTTATTTTTTATTTTTTTTGTAAATTCGGATGAGTTCATGTACAGTTCGCCTCTTCATGCAAACTGGCTTTGACTGTCACCAATCAGAAGTGTGTGCAAGACTTTGTACAGGGCCTAAACTTTATAAATTTGTTTCTAATGTCTGAAAGCACTCATTGAGGGTGGACCAGAAACTGATCATTTCTGGTTGGGTTGGCGTGGTGAGGCGGGTATGATGTTGAGAGACCTGAAACCCCCTAGTGATCCACATGAAGACATCACTGATGACACCCTCTAGCGCCCCCACTACAGTGTGTCAGTCAGTCAGTTAAGTGCCATACGTGATACACGCTTGGGCGATCATGTCTCGAAAGAGACATGACTGACTGGGCAGAAGATTATCCCGCAGTAGGTTGCCATTGCTTTCTGTGGTAGAATGGTTGCCGACCAAGGATATAGAACCCAATCTATCCTGTTATTTAACCCATAAATGGAAGGAATAGACTGATTAATACCTTTCCCAAGAGTATTTGCGCATAAGTGAATGCAATGAATTCAGCTGGAATTCGAACTCGGCTCCCCGATTTCTCGTTCCGAGCTGATATCCAATGCACCACAACACACATCGGTGCGTATGTTTGAAAATATATATCATGTAGTAATAGAATATATTTCTGTCCTATCATGCTCAGTGGCTGTGTCTGCCCATCATACTGGATGAATGTTTTTTTTTAAATTAATGGAAGATTACATTATATATATATATATATATATATATATATATATATATATATATTATTTATGCTGTCACATCCTGATTGAGCACTCTGGAAGAATGGTAGAGTTTGAAAAACAGTAGCTACTCTGGCATCATTCATTCATCAATGAATTAGAACACTCTCAGCTATTGGGCATGTATATAATGATAATATACATGCTAAAAAATCTGCTTCCTTCTACCAAGTGCCCATAGCTGAGAGGTAGAATTGCTGATTGACGCCAATTCGATCGGGTTTCAGTCTTGGGTTAAAAGCAATTGGAATCTAACTGTACTGATGAGCTGTGATACAGCGAAACAGATCTGTCTGCAGATGACTATATATATATATATATATATATATATATATTTATTTATATAATAAACTGTCACTGCTTTTCCTTACAAAACCTTTGCAAAAATAGTTTAAAAAGTCTATCTATAAATACAGAAAGAATCTTTTACACATTAGTTGATCAAATGCACTAATCATACACATAGGTTTGGCTACAACTTTGATCTAAAAAAGGCTACATTTATGAAAAGAAAAAAGTAACTTAGAAAATTCTCAAGAGTGCTGTTATTGAAATTTCTCAATATACAAATCTATACCTGGAATATTTTTTTTCAAATATCTCCATTCTTGAAATAAATACTCCTTTTCCAAAACAACATGCATGATTAAGAATAATAATGTTAAAAAAATTAAAAGAAAATGGTTAAATTTATAACCTTCTATGATTTAAAAATATAATACATAAATAAATTCCAAACTAAAATAATATTATAAAAACAATTAACAACATTTACTCACTTTTGTTTATTGGAAATTAAAATGTCACTTAGCATACTTCATAAGTTACCTTGATTTCACCTGATGTATATTTACGAACATTTGTCAATTCAAAAAATTTTTTAAAAATTTCACTTTTGTTCATTAATGCTTGTTGTAAAACAAAATCTGTTTTTTACATATGAATCTGAATTTTGTGTATGGTACCTTGAACTCTGTAAGTTTCTTACATATATACATGGTTGTTTGTCTAAAAATATTGTATAAAATCATGACACAAAATAAATGTAGTTTTATTATTCATATTTTCCAGCATATGTCTTATATCTTGCCCAACTTCGTTCATGTAGGTAATTAATTTGCCTATATAGATTTAAATAAGAGATTTTTTAAATGACAATGTTTTTAATTGGGTTTGATCTTTTATGACCTTCATGTTGATGGTTCCTATAATTAAATTGCTTAAAAATATCTATTGTGGTTCAGAACATTCTATCTTTTTGCTATCGACTAAAATGTAGCAGATGTTTTCTATTTTGGAAGATGTTGTTTTGATCATAATTATATTGATATAAAAGCCACATATATTTTTTGAAACTGATTAACAAATTGTTTAGATTTATTCATATGAATGAAAATTTGCTGATTTCAAACAAGCAAAATATTTGTAAGTAATCATAGTTTAAATACTATTTTGACAATGATGCATATAATAATGTATCAAATAAATGCAAATCTTCTTATTTTGATTAATAGCATGTATATTAGAAAATATTTTTTTCATATAAAAAATAAGGATTAAAATCGTTCCAGCTGATCCACCATTTGGCTCTTTATATATCATTTTAAAACTGTATTTGAAATACTGTTTATTCAGAGAAAGCATAAAAATGCTACCTGTAACTGACATTAAGTTAGTTCTCCATCATTGTAATGATGTTGGAAAAATCATCACTCCATAAAGTTTCTGACTACCCAACCTCACTCTCCAGTCCTGACAGAATTAGAGGTCAGCCTTGTTTGGGGGTTGGGGAGTAACTTATTTTCCACACTAGCTTTTTTTCCTATATACACAATGCCACAAGACTCTTGCTACTCCCATGTAGATGTTTGAACAATTTCATTCTTTAGTTCTACAAAGTTCAAATCTTTAGAGCTAAGATCTGTGATGCTACATCCACAGAGTTGAACCACTTCCCTCCATATTCCAAGTATGAGGAGGAAGTTCCACTCAGCTTTTTCCCAAGAAATGCTACTTAGTGGAACAGACTTCAGCCTAGATCCCTAACCACTTATCTTAATCCCTTCACGTCAAGGGTCAATAATTAACTAACACACACCTCACTCAGTAACATTCTACCTTAGGTGGCTCTTGAGCTTTGTATTGGGTTAACATCAATAAAAGTAAAATGTAAACCAGATAATACAAGATATATATACTCTTGTGCAAATTAATTGGAAGAACAGCTTTACTTTACTTCCTTTCACCATTTGGTCAGTTTAAGACCCACTGTAGCAACAGTGTAATCAATTTCTGTCTTTCCCTAAGATTAGGTTATTTGCAATGGTGTGCAGTAATATGAATCTATTTTAGGAGTGTCTAATGAAATTCATTTGGCCTTGAAAAATATTGCATCATCCATTTTCATGCCCAGGCACTAATGTCTCAACTGTCAATTGACACGTCACTCAATAAGTTTTGGACCTGACACATAAATGGCGCCAATAATGAAAAATCCATATGATTTTTATGAAGTACTAACCTTCAAATAGCATATGACAAAATTTGGGCGCAATCAGGCTATTAATTCACAAATTACACAATTTCAAATTTTCAAAACAATTGAAAAATTTGAATTTCATGTGTTGATAAAGCATTGCTTTCTCAAAGAAAAAGATACTGTTCAAGCAAAGCAATTGATTGATAAGTGTTATTCAGACTCTGCTACACTAGAAACAATGGTTAAGAGGTGGTATGTTGACTTTAAACAGGGTTGTGCAGACACAAATGATGCTGAACATTCAAGGTTGCCCAAAATAAGCAGTTGTCCCAGAAAACACTAAAAAAATCCATAAACTCTTTTCAGCTGATCGTAAATTGAAGTTGTGTGGGATAGCAGAGGAGTTTAACATATCAGAAGACAGTGCATTCACCATTTTTCATGAACATATGTCAATGAGAAAGCTGTGTTCAAAGTAAGTGACATGTTTGCTCATAGTCAATCAAAAACAACAACACATCAATGATTCAGATCATTGTTTGCAACTGTTTCAACACAACAAGAAGGAACTTTTGCATAAATATGTGACAATGGATGAAACATGGATCCATCACTTCACTTTGGAGTCAAATTGGCAGTCAGCTGAGTGGACAGCAACAGGTGAAAGCCATCCAAAGGGACCAAAGATGCAAACATCAGCAGGCAAGTTTATGGCCTCCATATTTTGGGATGCGCAAATTTTGTTCATCAATTATTTTGAGACAAGAAGAACGATCTATAGTAAATACTATATAGCTTTACTGGTGCATTTGAAGGAGGAAATCACCAAAATATGGCCACAAATGAAGAAGAAAAAGTGATCTTTCGTTAAGACAGTGCACCGTGTCAGAAGTCCATCGCAATGATGGCAAAACTACATGAATTCCACTTCGAATTGCTTCCGCATCCACCCTATTCTACAGATCTGGCCCCCAGCAACTACTGGTTGTTTGCAAACCTCAAAAGAATGCTTCAAGGAAAGAGATTTGGTTCCAATGAAGAAGTGATATTACATCTATGTGAAGAAATCAAAAATTAAAAAGTGTGTTATTGGAAAGTAAGTGGGGGACAGAGAAAACGGAAAGAAGGGGAAAAACAAAACAACAGTGTAGGAAGGGAAAGAGTTAAAGGAGAGATGGATGTGGGGAAAAGAAAGAAAAAATCATGCCAAGCAGCCGTCGAAAAAAACACCAGTTAAATGAGAGTGAGAAGAAATGGATAGATACATAAAATGGAAAAGGAAAATAGAGAAAAACATCCTCTGTTTAAAGATTTCCCAGATATTCCAACTGCTGTAGCTACTTGATATTTCTATCTCCATTTCATAACTTGAAAAATACATGATTGCTTTATGCTATGGCATGGAATTTTTTAGCTAGAAGTTTCCCTTTGTAAGTGTGAATATTCTTCATTGCCAGTGTTATGACCGAAAGGCCATAGAAAGATAACACGGACTCAGATATAAGGTTAAATAGTATATTCTTGTAAAACGTAGTACAAAGGTAAACATGGACTGGAGAGTACTTCTTCTCATAGCGTCCTGACTCACTCACTCATTCTGTGGCTACAACTCAGTGACTCCTTAGTGTCAGTGTATTTCCCTCACTCAGAGTTGGTAGCCATCTTATAAAGGTGTGGAAGAATTCATTTGTAGGTAGGTCTCCACAATACTTTATTTGTTTTTTATGTTTTATTAACTCATAAATTTGAAACATATTTTACAGAAGTGAGAATATTTTTTGTGAGTGAGTATTGCATTAACAACCTTTTTTTAGAATAACATTTATGGTTTTCCAGATACAAACCTATTATTTAACCCATAGCCAGAGAGAAGTGATTGATTCATACCTTTTCCAAATAAGTGAATGTAATGACCCTGATCGTATTTTGAACTTGGGTTTGATAAAAAATAAATGAAGAATACAAATATTAGAATTTGAAAAAAAATCTACAGCTGGAAATGAAGATAAATTGTTTAAAATATAAATAAAATCTTCAAATATCATAACATATATTGAATCAGAATCTTGGTGAAACTTGAAATTAAACTCATAAAAAATACATTTAAGCTTCCAATCACCTCCACTATATATATATATATATATATAAATTATGTTCTAATCAGGAGTAGTAAGATTAGCTTTTCTATGTATCAACAGAGGAAAATCTTTACATTTACAATTTTCTTTAATAGATAATAAATAATCTGTGTAAGAGCTTTAAAAAGATATAGGAAATTTTCAATTAGAGAAAATGTCATTTATATGTAAACAAAGAAAGTTTAGTGTGAATTACACTGAATTTGCAGCAAACGAGAATGATACAATTTTATATGATAAGAATGAAACCTTAAAATTTTAATGAAGTTCAAAAAGTGATTTGCAGTTGAAATTCACTTTTGTGGGTGCATGTGTGTGATATTATTAATACTGGGAATTCCACTCTTAGCAGATATGATTCGATCATAAAATCAAAACAACCACAGTGACTTGGTAAAAGGATCTGGCTATCATAAAAAAATTTCTTTAAGGGATGAGATGAAATAAAAGAAAATACCCAGTTTCTTATCTTTTTCTCGAAACTCCCTGAAAAATATTTATATTTTTGACATTAAGAAAATAGAAAATAGATTTTGTGAGAAAAATTTACATTGAGAGAAAATAGAATTTCCACATCTTGATTTTGACCTATGTATAGTATATACATACTTGTTGTTTTCAAAGTCTCTAGTCATATGGTGACATCATAATACTCACCAGTGCAGAGTCTGTGCATAAACTTCAAACAATGGTACATGATGAGTTTAGATTCATTGTGGCATCCATCATTTAATTACAACTTTATCAGATTGTAAACCTTCAAGAGGCAGGAGAGTTATCATTAGAAACAAAAAACCAGTGCTGGATTGCTAGGTGATATCTGTCCTTCTGTATGGAAGTGAATGCTAGACAATCTCATCAAGGATGAAGGAGAAGCATGAGGCAGCAGAAATGTGGTTTTACAGAAGGGTGTTGAGGATACCATAGACAGAGCACATGTGCAATGATAGGATGTTGAAAAAGAAGGCAAATGAGAAGAAAAAACATACTAAATATCAGGAAGAGACGAATGAGGTTCCTGGGACACATAATGAGGAAGGAGGATCTGAAGAACTTAAGACTCACAGGTCAGATAAAAGGAAGAAGAGACAGGGGAAAGCAGTGTGAGACCTACTTGAGAGGTCTGAGCAGCTGGGTGGTGGAGCAAGGTTTGGGAAGCGTACCAAGAGAAAAATATTGAGAGTGACAAGAAACATAGCCCAGTAGAAGTCCATGATTGCCTACATCCTGAAAATCCATGATTGCCTACATCCTGAAAGTCCATGATTGCCTACATCCTGAAAGTCCATGATTGCCTACATCCTGAAAGTATATGGCACATGAAGTAGTAGTAGTTAAACATGACATGTCAGAGATGTTTCTTTTTTTTTGGCAAGAGGTTTGTATTTTCAATGTTTCCATGTCCTTCTTACCTTCAATATGTTCTGTAAGTATCAAATTCTCCAAGCTGTCTTTCTTCATTATGTATTTTTTTGATTTGAGGTATAAATTCCCTTTTATTCATATTTTCCTGAAAACTTTATTGCTGCTCACATGTTCTATCCAAAATATTCTCAGCATCTGTGTTGTCTCATGTCTCCTCTTCATATAAAGAAATCATCCAGTATTCCACCCACGTCTATTGAACAGGTTAAGAGGCTCATCCCTTGTTCCCTGTTTAGGATGTGGTTTCCGGCTTTCTCTTTTCCAATCTTCTCACTTTGATTTTTGTTTTTTTTTTTCAATTGGAGTAGATAGATCCATCTATCGCCTGGTTCACACTCCACCCACGTCTATTGAACAGGTTAAGAGGCTCATCCCTTGTTCCCTGTTTAGGATGTGGTTTCCGGCTTTCTCTTTTCCCATCTTCTCACTTTGATTTTTGTTTTTTTTTTTTCAATTGGAGTAGATAGATCCATCTATCGCCTGGTTCACACTCCACCCACATCTATTGAACAGGTTAAGAGGCTCATCCCTTGTTCCCTGTTTAAGATGTGGTTTCCGGCTTTCTCTTTTCCAATCTTCTCACTTTGATTTTTGTTTTTTTTTTTTCAATTGGAGTAGATAGATCCATCTATCGCCTGGTTCACACTCCACCCACGTCTATTGAACAGGTTAAGAGGCTCATCCCTTGTTCCCTGTTTAGGATGTGGTTTCCGGCTTTCTCTTTTCCAATCTTCTCACTTTGATTTTTGTTTTTTTTTTTCAATTGGAGTAGATAGATCCATCTATCGCCTGGTTCACACTCCACCCACGTCTATTGAACAGGTTAAGAGGCTCATCCCTTGTTCCCTGTTTAGGATGTGGTTTCCGGCTTTCTCTTTTCCAATCTTTTCACTATTACGTAGCCCCCTGCACATCAGTGGTGTTACCGCCTTGCTTGGGGTGATACAATTAAAAAAAAAAAATTTACTGCTTTATAAAGAGAATGATATTACTATCAATTCAGCAACATTTTTGAAATTTTTCTAACAACATGTTTAGGTTTTGGTAGTCATCTTTTCCTATTTAAGAACTGTGATGTGCAGCTCTAGTGATATTGTGAGGAAATCATCTGAAAGATCAAATAATGCATTATGGTGTTCATTTATGAGAGCAGGTTTTGCTTTCATACAAATGGTGGTCATTTATATGTTATGGAAAGCAATATCTTCCAGAGTTTATTCATCAATGAAACACAAGTTAAACAACTGATATTATGTTATGGCATATCATAAATTTCTATTCTTCATTATCTTTGGTGCTTTTGGAGGTAATTTGCATTCATGAAATAGTTCAACCCATTCTGCTATCAACAGAAAATACTCAGCATTTTCTCCAAGATATTCAACAAGAGTTTTTCTCACTGATGCAGTTGCTAGATCTATTCCCTACCTATTGAACATGTATAGGACATGATGGAATTACACCTGACTCATTCATTTGACCTACCTAAGACTCTTTGATCGAGAGATGCAAGAAGAATGAAATAATGTATCATATAATGGTATTCATCAGCTGTGCAATTCTATGCATGTGAGAGTACAGACCCTTGTTAATGCCTATGCAGGATATCTTCTTTATGTGCATGCTGTGTATACACACGACATATGCAATCATAGATTTCCACTTGCCCCTACTCCTTATCAATCTTACAAATTTTTTTTGATCGCTCTCTCAAATCCGCTCTGCCATACACTTGCTCAGGCTCATCAATTATCTCTCACACTGCTTTCTTCTGTCTCTCTTTTCTGCTATCTGTCCTGAGAGTATCAGACTTTCTAAGTTTTCCTTCCTCATTACATGTTGAAGAAACCTCAGCTGTCTCTTCCTGATGCCAAGTATAGGTTTCTTTTTGTTTTCATCATCTCCAAAAGCTTATAATTGCTCACATGTTTAGGCCATGGTATTCTCACCATCCTTCTGTAGAACCATATTTTTGTTGCTTTAAGTTTCTCCTTCATCTTTGAGGACACTGTCCAGCATTCTCTGCCATATAGGGGGACAGATATCACATAATAATCTATTACTCTTTTCTTTGTCTCCAATGAAATCTTGCTGTCTCTCATTACTAGCTTTTGAAAGGCATCCTTGGCCATGGCAATGCACCTCTGGATCTCAGTGTCACACTTTCCATCTTCTGTATACAGTGCAATAATACAGGAATTGAGTACTATTTCTTTATTTTGTAACCTGTAAACATACTGATTTTTATATGTAATCAATTTTTGTAAAGCAGCTACATGAGCTGCACCTTCGATATTGAGGAAATTGAAACATAGTGTTAAAATTTGTATTATTTAATGTGTGTATATATATATATATATATATATGTGTGTGTGTGTGTATATATATATATATATATATACACACACACACACACACACATATATATATATATATATTTTCACACGCTAAATTAAAATTTATCTTAGCTGACATGGACATGTTAATGGACTTTATCAAGGCAACTTTAAGAATTTTATTTTTCAGAATGTATTTATAAATGAAAGTAACAGTATTATTCTGTTTACAAATACTTGTTGCAACATAAAATCCTTACATTTGCCTTGAGAAAATCTATCAGAAGATGAAACACATCTTTATTCCTATTGTCCTTTTACAGATATATTTTTAGTTATATCTGAAATTTTACACACCCACACACATATTAGAGACCTCTACAAAAAATGATATCTAGGGTTTAAAATGGTTTTTAAAATTGAAATTTTTTTCTTAAAGATGTTATTTTAATTTTAATATTGAGTTAATAGATTAAACTCTATATTTCTAAGAATCAAACATATTTTGCTGTATTTTAAAAAATTTAAATTGACTGGAAGGATTTTTTCATTCCTATAAAATAGCTAATGAGTGTTCTTTTTTTAGTTTTATTTCATCATAATATAATTCTTTTTAATCAAAAAATCTTCCAAAAATAAAATATACTTTTCTAACTATTTATTTAAAAATTTAAATTATAATTAATCTGATTTGAAATAAATATTATTTACTTTAAGTTTAAAATATCACGGAAATGCCAACAGTAATCTTTGTTTTGACATGTTGACAGCCTGATGACAGGTCTAATTTTGTTCTATGGAAATTTTATCAGTAAAATACAACTGAAGAAAATAATATTGGCAACTTTTTATATGATTTTTAAATATTCAGAAATCTTAAAAATTCAGGAAAATACTCTCTTCTTCTTCTATGTGTTTTATCCCTTCAGGACGTAGGCGATCATGGTTTTCCACGTCTCCCTATCCCTGCTGGCTCTTAGCACACCCTCTGTTACACCATGCAACCCTCATACCATCATCCACCTGATTAGGTCCTTCAAATATGTTATCTGCTGCTTTTCCCTATCTCTTTTACCCTCTATCTGGCCTGTTAGTATCAGGTTCTCCAAGCCTTCTTTCATCATTGCATGTCACAGGAACTTCAGCTGTCTGTTCCTGATGCTCAGTATTAATTTCCTTTTTGTTTCCATCATTTCTAAGACCTCGTCATTAACTCACATGCTCGATCCATGATATTCGCAGCATCCTTCTTTAGAACCACATTTCAGTTACTTCAAGTTTTTCCTTCATCTTTGATGATATTGTCCAACATTCACTGCCATATTGAAGAACTGACATCACATAGCAATCCAGTACTCTCTTCTTTATTTCTAGTTTGTTAGTGAATTTTAGAAAATATTTTTGTTGGCTTTAAATTTACTATAGTTATCAAATTTTCTGGTAATGTTGTGTATGGTTACATATACTTAAAAAAATTGGCACATTTATACACATACAGATAATTCAAAATTCTTTTAAAATTATTAGTGTTTGATGATTTGTATTAAGCTTGTCCATTTACGATTAGTAAATATAGTTTTCACTTAATAATATCATTTAAAAAGCTGAAATTAATACAGAATTTTAAAAGATTTCAACTTAATAAAACTTTCTTTATTAAAATTTTTTGAAAAAAGCTATTTTGTTCCAACACTACTTGTCTTATCAAGTAATGAGGTTTATTTGCAAACCTCATGACTTGATAAGACACAAGCAGTGTCAAAACAAAACAGCTACTTTTGGAGTGATATTATAACATATTTATGTTATAAATTCTAAATAAATATTATTCGCTCTACTTTGTATTGAAAACAGAGAATAGTGTTTCTTTGGATACAGAATTTTATTCCATCTATACCTACCCTATATATAGCCTTTGATCATAATTAAATTAGACCAGTACACACTTGTATTAAAAAGTATTCCATTCATTTACAGTGTAGAACTTTTGAATATTTTTCTTTGGCAATGAGTCATTTCCACAATCTAGATTTCAACCTTTGAGTATCAACAGATGAATTATTAGATTTTCCCAAAAGTTCGTAAACACTTGCAAGAAATTGAAATTTTACTTGCCAAGTAATCTAAGGTTACCAAAAAACACTTGCAAAAAATTGAAATTTTATTCACAAAAACAACAAAAATTATTGCTCAAAATAAAGACCATCATTTTTCAAGACTTTCTGCCATCGATCTGCAAGCTTTTGGATCTAGTCAAAGTACCATTCAGCTGGCTTCGAATCAAAGAATTCTTGACACACTTCCTTGACTTCATCAAACAAGTTGAATCGGCGACCCTTCAGAAAGTGTTGCATTGAGCGAAAAAGGTCGTAATCTGATGGAGCACAGTCAGGACTGTAGGCTGGATGTGGCAGAACCTCAATGCTGTCCAGCTCTTCAAACTTGTCTTTGGTCTTCCTGGTGGTGTGTAGCTTGGCATTGTCCTGCTGCATCAAAGTGTGCTTTTGGTTGATCAGAGCCGGGTACTTTTGCTTTTTGTAGACTCGCTCAAGTTGCTGACAGTAAAGTTCGACACTGATGCCACGACTATTTGGAACCAACTCAAAATGCACAATTCCTTCAAAGTTCAATGAAACGCACAACATGATTTCCTTGCCAAATTGATCTTGTTTTGGAACCAATGATGTCTCTTGCACTTTCTGAACCCATTGCTTGTCTTGATTGTGCTGGACTAGATAGACCCATTTTGCAAGTGTTTACGAACTTTTGGGACAACCTAATATAATAACTGATTTTTCATTTTTTTAACATTTTTTAAATTAGAGAGGAGTTATTCAAGGAGCTAACAAAATTTTCATCCATGTTTATATGATCCTAGTATTAATTTATAGGTGCGATTACATCTGGACATTATTTCTGATCTTTTATTTGAAATTTTTTTTTGTTCTGGGAACAACATAATGGCTGACTTTTCTTTTTGGCACAATCTGCATACATTGCTACTGTTGTATGGTTTGGCTATTTTCATTATACTCAGGGTCTTTTCCATTTTCAGTTTCAATTTCTACATGTGGCTAGTCAGTTTCATACAATTTTTGAGTTTTTCCAGTTTAAATATAGATTTATGATTATTTTATTTGTTTTTAAAAAATGCCTTTAGTAAACCACAAATATGTTTTTTTTTTGTCTATCTATGTCATGTACCTCTGCTTTGTAAATAACCCATTCTGTATTACAAAGTCCATTAAGAAGGTATTTATTTTTGTTCCTACAGTTACATTCCTGCTAGTGATGTTATTTTGTACGTTATTATTTAGGTTTCTGGTGTTTTGCATTTTTATTTAATTTTTTAAATTACTAGTACAGCTATAACTTAATTTGATTGAAATCATATTGAAAATTTTGTTTTCTGATTTTTTTGAGAAGTGTTTATTGAATAATTTTTAAAAATATTTTGCTCTTTATTGGATTTTACTTCTAAGTTAAATGGTGAGTTGAACTAAATAATGCTTCAATTTCAACTATTTTTTTTTCATTTGAAATATATATATATATATATATATATATATATATATATATATATATATATAAAATAATCACTGGCCACACATATCTGAGGATGCCCTTCTACTAGGGTCATTAGCTAATCCCTGTTGAAGATATCTGCTCATGTACATATGCATTTGTTATATTTTTTAACTCCTATCAGAAAAATGTTAGGATGCTGGTAAAACTCAATAAGAAATCAATCTTCCGTGATGGTCATATTTAATAAAAGATGCTTGGATGAAATGTTGCTGCCCAAATATAAATACTGTATATATATATATATATATATATATATATATATATATATATATAGATAGATAGATAGATAAATTTTTCTTTTAGGCTCCGAAGGCTTTTAACCCTTTGAAATAGCCTTATTTCTATGCAAATGTATATGCTGAACTCAAATCAACAATTAGATATTGAAGAAACCTACCTTTTTTTGTGTTAAAGACCAGAAAAAAAAATTGAACTTCTTCTCGATCATTTTGTCCCCATGACCAGCTTACATTCGCTGCTGAATGGTTTTAGGTGTAGAAAGAAAATTTTGGCCTATATGACTGGGCAGAAGATTTTCCTGCAGTAGGTTGCCATTACTTTCTGTGGTAGACTGGTTATCAAACAGGCCTATAGAAGCCAGTCTGTTCTGCTATTTTACCTATCGCTGAAGAGAGAAACAACAGATCTATACCTTTTCTAAGGCTATTTGCATGTAAATAAATGCAATAAATTCATCTGTAATTTGAACTCAGCTCTCCAACTTCTTGTTCAGAACCAATATCCACTGCACCACAATGCACATCCATATATATATATATATATATATATATATATATATATAAACTTTGTATTTAGAAAGCAATCCCTCTTTATACAGATTTCACTGAAGATGACTAATAAGGCACTATTGTTAAGCTTTTTATTATATTTTTCTTACATTTGCACTAGTGATTACTTTTTTTGAACATCGAGTGTAAGTACTATCCAAATGATCTTTGGATCCAAGTACTTTTGGTTAATTGATTAGCCATTATCAAGAATTTTTTTTTGTTTGTCTGTATATGTAGATTTTTTATTGCAGTACTAATGTTTTAATGTGCAATCAACGTACATTGTGGCATGTCTATAATTGATATTATTGAAAGGTGGCTTCTTTTTTAACGTTAATGTTTCCGTTATTTACTTAATGCTTAATCAGTTAAAAATAATGGATGCATTAATAATAAACGACACATTTTCATCAAGTATCAGAACTGTGAGATTTCCTTCTTCTTTTCCACTTAGATAAGAGAACATTTCAGTAGTAGTACTACTATTACTTCTTTTATGTGCTGTGTCCGTTCAGGACATTGGCGATCATGACTCTTCACATTTTCCTGTTTTTTGAAGGCTTAATCAATTTTGTATTTTTGTTACCTTTCTCAAACTATGTTCAGGCCATCCATTTAAACAATTTTGCTATGTAGGTTAAACATTGTTTTCCTCTCTCCCCATTACCTTCAATCTACTCTGTGTGTATCAAATTTTCCAAACCCTCTTTCTTCATTATGTGCTCTAGAAAGTCCAACTATCTCTTTCTGATGTTAAATATAAGTGTCTTTTTTGTCTCCATTTTCTCTAAAACTTTGTCATGCTCAGTTCATTGTATTCTAAGCATCCTTCTGTAGAAAATACATAAAAAGATTGTCCATCATAACTGCCCTATAGGAGAACTTGTATAACAATTCAGTACTTTTTTCTTTGTTTCTGATAAATTTTGTTTATTTCTTAATACTTTGCTTAGCTTTTGGAAGGCTTCTTTCATTGTCTTAATGCTTCTTAGTACTTCTGCATCTCACTTTTTGTCATTTGTTAAAACACTTCCCAGATATTTTAATTTTTGTACATGTTTGCTTCTCATATCTCCAGTGTTAATTTGCTTGTTTGGCTGTTTTTTTTTTTGTTTTTTGTTTTTTTTGTCGTTGTTGTTTTTTCTTTTGCAAACAACCATGTATTCTATTTGAATTTGATATTTATTTTCTTCTTCTCACTTTCCTTCATTACCTTGTTTAAGAGTTCTTGTAGTTTCCTTTCTGTGTCTGCTGTCCATACTGTGTCATCTGCATATCTTATGGTGTTAAGATAGTGGCTGCCAATAAAGTAACCTGGTAAAATCACCTCATTCTATAGCTTGAATAATCCAATAAAAGACACACCCTTGTCTTATACAACTTTCTATTTTTGTATACACACTGAATTCATTTTATATTCATATGGTGGTGGTTTTCTACCAGTATAGGTTCTAAATTATTCTAATATCATTCACAAATAGCAGTTTCAAGAGTTCTTTGTAATATAGATTATCAAACACTTTTGCATAATCTATAAAACACTGGTACATAACTTTCTGCATTTGTATTGCTCTTTCTGATATCATTCTGAGCATAAAGATTGCATTTCTTGTTCCAGTGTTGTTTAGGAATTCACACTATTATTGTCCTATTTCCAATCTAATTTTGCTGCATGTGCTAGTCATCATAATTCACATGGTAAATTTTGTTATATGGTTCATTAGGATGACTGGCCAATAAAGTTCACACTCATTTGTACCTAGTTTTTTAGACAGCGCTATAAAAATAGATCCACTTAAGTCTTCCAGTATATAGTCACTATCATATATTTCAATTATGATAACTCTCATCTTGTCAATGCCAAAATCATCTAAAACTGCCTGCTTCTCTACTACAATTCTGTCTGGTCTTGCTACTATGTTTTGTTCAATTTGACCATTTGTGCAGATTTCATCTCAGATTTTAATATTTCTAGTCCTTTTATATTTCTGTGTATTGCCTGTTTTTCTCTTTCAGCACCAAAGTAGTCTCCAATGTATTCATCCCATCTCTGAAGTATTTTTTTCTTTTTATAATATTAGTGTCCTGTCCTTGAATTTTATGCATCCTGTTAATGACAATGCCTTTCGTCCTGTTAGTTCTTTTAATTTTATGCATATCTACTTTATCTATGATCTTCCTTCTATTTCTGCATATTTTTTGTTAATTCCTTCCTCTTTAACTCGCCTGCATTTTTTTCCTATTTTTTGTACAATGTCCTATATTCTGTTTTGTACCTTGGCATTGCTTTTTGATTTTTTGTCATCAAGTTGAGAAATTCAGCTTTCGTCCATTCCTTTTTATTTCTGTATATCGCCAGTTGTGCCCATTTGTTGTGGAAGAGTTCTCCAATGTATTCATTCAATTTCTGAAATGTTTTTTCTTTCAATAATATCAGCTTTCTGTCCTTGGATTTTACACATCCTGTTGATGAGCAGGTAGATTTTGGTCTCGTTATTTTTTTTAAGTGTACCTGCTTTATCTGTGGTACTCATTCTTTCTATTTTTGCACTCTTTTTGTTAGGTCACTCCTCTTTAGCCTACTTGCATTTGTTCTTAGTTTCTTTCTACAGTGTCTTATATTTTGAACTATATGTTGTTATTGTTTGCTGTCTCTTTTTGATCATGTCAAGAATTTAATCTGCCATCCATTTCTTTTTTTCTTTGTAATGATCTCAGTTGCTGATGTTATTAAAGCTTCTCTTAATGTGTCCCAATTCTGGTTTGCATTCACTTTTTTTTTTTTTTTTTTTTCAATGAATCTTCTTTTAACACTGTCCATATATTTTTTCTTCATGTTCAGATCTTTCTGAAGTCTGTCATATTACAATTTGGGTGCTGCCTTGGCTCTCTTTTATTTCCATACTTTCATTCTAAGTTTGCATATCACAGAAAAGTGGTTTCTCCGATAGTTAGTATTCGGATATGTTTTGCAGTGTTAATCATTTATCTCTAAATCTCTTATTGATAGTTGTATAGTTAGTTTTGTTTTTTATTTCTCCTCCTGGAGAATATGTCTTGGATGTTCTTGAAGCTAGGTATTGGTTACTACCTGATCCTCTGCTGTACACTACTGGACCCATATTTCTCCACATTCATGATGAGTTCCTAGTCTCAATTTTCAAATATTTCACTATCTATCTTCTTTGTTAATTTTGTTTTCAGGTTTCCCATGATGATTGTAATTTCTTGTAATTCACATTGAGTCTTGGCATTGTCTAGCATGCAGTAATTTTTTTTCAATTTCTTCTTAAATATTTTGTCCTGTCAGTGCGTATGCAACTATGGGGGATATGTTGAAAGATTTTCCTTTCAATTTAATGACAATAATCTTTTTACATAACTGACACGATCCCAGTACTCATTCATTCATATCTTGGTCTAATAGCAGTCCTACTCTTCTTTCATCTCTCTTTCACCTGCATATATGATCCCCAGTTTGTCAGTAACAAAATTTCTGTCTGTTGTTTGCTCAGCTGGTTTTACATATGCCTAAAATATTAACATTTAACCTGTTCATTTCTGCTTTATATTTTCTAACTGGCTACATTGATTTAGTATTCTGACATTCCATGTCCTGAGAATTTTTTTGTTTGATATTAACAACCATTAGATGAGGGTCCAGTAACACCTGTCTTCTGTCCTCTGATAGATCTTATTTTTTACTCTGCAGAGTTTTTAACAATGTACCTCACTCATGACAAATTGGGGAGCCGAGTTCGAATTCCAGTGGAATTCCTTGTATTCACTTATGCACAAATACCATTGGGAAAGGTATTTCCCCGTCTCTTCCCTCCAGTTATGGGTTAAATAACAGGACAGATTGGGTTCTATAGACTTAGTAGGCAACCAGTCTACTGCAGAAAGCAATGGCAACCTATTGCGGGATAATCTTCTGCCCAGTCAGTCATGTCTCTTTCGAGACATGATCCCCCAAGTGTGTATCACATATGGTACTTAACTGACTGACCTCACTCACAAGAAATTGAAGTGAGGGTGCCAGTTAAGTCACTGACCATTCAGTATTAGATTTTATATATACAATCATAAGTTTTAATTTAAAGTTCTTAACAACATTATGATTTTATTCATGTTTTTCATCTACTTTTAAAAACTCAAGCAAAAAACAGCCTCATTAAATTTAACATGTCAGAAATATGAGCTTTCTTTAATAGCTGTCATGATATTTAATTGGAGGCAGAACATCTTTATAACTGAGGGTACCAGGCTGGCACTTGGTTGCTGTATCCAAAATGGTATTAAAAAGCCTAGACCTTTTAGGTGACCCTTAAAGAGGTTGCTCTGATCAGCAGTCACATAATATTTGGATTCTTGCAGTCCAATGTCATGCAAGCACTACTGGTGGGTAAACTTGGTTTACATTATGCTGCAGTTTCTACCAATTTTCAACCAGCTTATGTTGATTTGATGACTGATAGCTATTATTATTCTTGACATTTCCACCTTAAAATGATACCATGAGCAAAATGATTCAGCAAAATAAAACGAAATGACCTTGCAAAAATTACCTAAGCCTCTCAAACATTCTTTCTCTAACATTTGTCATATTTGTACCAATGATTTCTCTTGGAATGTTCTCTAGACATCCTAGTCCTCTATGAAACTAATCTAAACTCTTTGATCTGTTCAAGTGAATTTTCTGTTTCAAGCTATCTTCCTCTCTTTCAAAAAGAACCTTGTACCTATATGTATCGCCTTGGTATGTATATTTGTAAATATCTTCCACTGGCAAGGGAACACTCTCTTGAATCTCTGCATTGTTCCTACATGTGTTTCTGACTTCCACTATAAGTCAGTTATCTCTTCTTTCTTTTTTGTTCCTTTCCTCTCATGACTGATGCTTCATAAATAGAATTAGTATAGTATATCTTAGTATAGATAAACTCCTCTCTATATATATTCATCTAAAATAACTTTGTTTTCAGTAGCCTCAATGCCTGTCTTTTCAAGTGGTGTACTCTGATGCCATTGACCTCACTGGCATCCAAACTTTGAACTTCTCAATTGCTTAATCTCTCACTCAAATGGTAGACTTATCTATGAGTCTCCCTAGTAATTCTGATAGACACCATTACCATCTTCTGTCTTCCTGAAACTTGTTTTTATAGTCCTTTCTTCTCATTTCTTCTCTCCCACTAACCCCCTGCATTCTAGTAGTATTGCTGCCATGCTTGGGGTGAAATGATTAAAAAAATAAGACAAGCTTTACTTTTTTTATATACTTTAGAAAAGAAACTTTAACAACATGTCATAAATACAAACTTTTCTTCTTAGCCTGTCTATTCTATAGGGTACAATAGTTAAATTGTCACAATTTTCTATTTTTAATTTTGCAAATATGCAAAGGTTGCTTTTGATTTTGTTGACTACACAGGTCAGTTGGGCACTATTGGTGAGAAAAAGAGTACAATGATGGAACTCACTTTGCCAGAAATCTGGAAATGGCTGTACTGCTTGGTATTCATTTCAGAAGCTTCAATATGAACATTTCAGAGTGTTGGGGTGTCAATATAAGGACAGTACAGAGGATGCTGTGTCCCCAAAAGGTACTGAGAGGGATGAAAACCAAATATTCAGTTGACATCATGGTGTTTGGAGAGATCACTAGTGATGGCAATACTATACATCTATTCATCTTCCCACAGGACCTTGGAGTCAACACAGAGGCCTACATCAAGTGCCTTAAGGAGATAGTGCTGCTCTGCGTCAAGAGGGTGGCTGCTGGAAAGCCTTATATCTGGCAACAGGACTCTTCACCATGCCATTCAAGCAGGAGGACTTAGTCATGGATGTCAGACAATTTCTGCAACATATCATCCTTTACATACGGCTACCTAACTCCCCAAATTATGTGTGTGGTACAGTTGAGCAAGAGACCAACAAAACTCTTTGCAATACTAAAGATGAACTGAAGGCAAGGATGATGGCAGCATTCACTATCTTAAACAAGGAGATTGTCCAGAAGAATTACAAGAGATTCCAAAGTTGTCTGGAGGCTGTGATTGAACCCAATGCAAGCCAATGTTAAAAAAAAATATATTGATCAATAGAAAAAAGAATTGCTTACCAACTGATGAGATAACCAGTGAAAGAAGAAAAACTGAGAAAAAGTAACAAGTCTATGCAAACTTTAGTCTTGTTATAAAAAACCCCACTTATATAACCTAAAATTTCCACACATTTTGCCTTTTTGTGTTTTCACTTAATTGTATCATCTATGGCCAGGCACACCTATCAAACATCTTTGCTGGCTATTGCCTTTCAAGCTGACTATTTTTGATGTCCATGACACCTTTGTCAGTCATTGTTTATATTTTCTGCCTTTGATATTGATCATACTTTTGTCAGTACCATTTCAGGTTATGTAAGTTCTGGTTTTTTTTTTTTTTTGCCAAGATTAGAAAATCAAGAGAACACTGAGAAAACATCAAAAGAAGAGATGACAACTCCCACAAGTCAGCAACTTTGGGTAGTTTCCTCATCCGTGCATGGTTCTCTCTGCTTACATTTTCTTCCACACAACTGTCATCGACAAAGAATAAAAATATGTTTATATATTTCAAGACAATCATCATTGTTGTTCATTGAGATCCAGAACAGCAGCAGTATATAACAGCCTCACTTTAACAACACATCATAAATACAAGCTTTTATTCTTCTTCCACATCTCTATAAAAGAGACTGCTTTTTAACAAAATGTCATAAATACAAGTTTTTTTTCCATTTCCCCCCACCTAATCTATAAAAGACACCTCACTTTAGCATGTCATAAATACAAGTTTTTTTCCATTTCCCCCCACCTAATCTATAAAAGACACCTCACTTTAACATGTCTTAAATACAAGCTTTTTTTTTCTTCAACCATCCACTTGCAAAAACAGTCCTTAATTTAAAACATCATAAATACAAACTTTCCTTCTTCCCTCCCACCTACTCCCTAAAAGAGGCCTTATTTTAAAAGCATGTCAAAACTACAACCTTTCCTCCATATTTTATATTTGTTCATCCCCCCTCAACAAAAAGACTCAGCTTAACAATATTTTAATGCTAAAAGCTTACCTTCTTGTATCACATCTACAAAAAGACACAGTTTAATAAAATTTTACAACAATAAGATTCTCCTCTTTATTTTTATCAACTCAACAAAAAACAGTTTTACAATAATTTCTAACTATAACCTTTCGTTTTTTACATTTACTCAACAAAAAAAACAAACTCAGATTTTAACAACTGTAAGCTTCCTTCCTTTTTTTCATCGCCTATAAATAAATAGCCCTCAGTTTAAGAAATTAAAACATCCCTTCTTCTTGTTTTAATTTCTTAAAAAACAAAAATTACTTTTAATTTAAATAATTTTAAGCTTTCATTCTTTTTTTTAATATTTTCAATAAAATAAACTCAGTTAACAAGATCTAAGAAATAGAAATTATTTACTTTTTCAATAACAATATCCCTACTTAATAAGATTTCAGGACTAAAAGTTTTGTTTTTTTCAATTTTTCTTTAAAAAATGTACTGGATTGGTTAATAAAATTATACCTATTTGCATATGTTAAGTAGAAGAGAAATCAAGCGTCTAATAAAGAATGAGACCTGTACAAGTTAACTACTGATCGTATGTTGTAGAACAACAAAATATAACACTTAAAAATATTTCAAGGTAGTAAGTTTTTCTTTTTTTTTCTACTCTGAAAAACTGATTTAAACAATATTTTAGGACTACAAGCTTTCTTTCCCTTTTTCATTTGCTCTACAAAAAAGCTGAGTTTAAAAAGATTTCAGAACTTTTGATCGTATCTGTTTCTTCTACAAAAAACAATTTGTAATACATAAGGCTTCATCTAAGAAATTTGTGAGCTATTATATGTAATACTATGAGTAAAATAAACTAAAATCAGTGAAATTATAGAGATTGTAGATGAAAGGAATATTTTTGTCCAGCAGATTTCAACATGATTGTATTTTGAAACCTTTCTTGCCTAAATTAAGTTCCCAGTGGAATTGCTAGATTTAATACAGAACACCTTGTTAAAATGAAATTTCAAATTATTTCTAATAATATTTTTTACTCTTATGTAGTAACATTATTTTATCTCAATTTATGTATGTGTACACAAATTGGGAGTTATTTGAATTTCAATTTTAGCAAAATTTTGCATTTCTTTTTGGCAAATATGGCAACTCTAACTCCCAAGAGTAAAGAATATGAGATCAAATTTCACTGGAGGTTATCTTTATTTCTACTCTGGTTATTTAATGCTTATAAAATAGCAATCTGAGAGTTGGCATTAAGATAATCATTAATGAGAAGAGAAGAAAAGAAATGTAAGTCAAAAATTATTGTTACTATTATTATTGATGACTAGCAGTACAGCCTGATGTTGCTCAGGTTTAATGAAGGTTTTAAAACTAATCCATGTTCCTGGAGCTCAGACTCTTTGGACATTGGCACAAAAGACTAAGAAGTAATAGTTGTTTCCAGTTCAAGCGAAACCGTAGACTGAAAGAAAAATCAATGGATGTAAATCAAATTTTGATTTTCTGGTATCAATATCAAATTTGAAAGCTAAATAAATCCTCTGAGTAAATGGTATCATGGCTGAGACTAAGAATTACGATTATACCTACTTAGAGCCAAACCCGAAGCAAAACCTAATATAAAAGGGCTGAAAAAAATACAGGCATACAGGCAGATAAACAGACACACATACAAACATCTTGCCTTTTATATATATATATATATATATAATCAATTTTTTGCACTATTGTAAGAACTGCAACCTTGAAACTTCTGAATATCGTTTCTTATGTCTTTGTGTATGAGTGTATCAAATTAAAATTGGACCATTCCTTCTATAACCTGATTATTTTCAATTATTGATTTTCGATATTTATCGGGGATACCTTGACACAAAACCTAGCTAAGAACACTCACAGATGCTTATAGTACAACCGTGTAAATTTTCAAGAAAATTGGTTCAGCTGTTTTGGAGTCTATAGGTAATGGACACACACACACACACACACACAGTTCCATTTATAAATAAGTTTAGATGAACAATAATAATAATGATAATAATAACTACGACTGCTCTGTTCTTGTGCTGCAAGAATAAAGCCTTCCATTGCAGCCTTTAATCCAGATGCTTGTAACCAGCAATAAGTATTAACTTTATCAACATCGGCTTTATTAGCACATTCTGGATATTGGCCATGCAGAGGTTTGCCTTGCTAGCATCGTTTTATTTGTTCAAGTGCTTTATCCTTGGCTTTCTTTTTCATATTTTTTGCTGCAGCAGTTGGTACTTGGGTTCTGTTTTGTTTTTCTACAGAATCTATTAAAAAAATAAAAATAAACTACAACAACAGCAGCAGGAGAAGAAAAGATGTTTCTCATTCTGAGAAAGTGCTGAAAAGTTTTTGGCCTGATCCATTTCCCAAAATCTGATCAAAAATTAGAATTTGTTATGGAATCCCTTCCTTTATCAGGCTAAGAACTTTCAATCCCACTTCATACTTTGCAAACAGTTACTTTATGATAATCCATATAAAATGTAATATTTATCTATCTATATTTTTTTACCATAAGGTTAACTCAGTACAAGGCCCAAGGGCCACTTGCAATAGCAGTTTATGTCAAGAGAGAGTTTATACAGATAGAAGGAAGAGATAACAATTAACACTTGACTTAGACAGGTGAAGATTATAATGATTGGGGAAACATCCCCTTGGGAGTTGGTTCCACAAAGCAGTGATTTGTGGGAGGAAACTTTTCAAATAGAACTGACTTCTAAGAGAATCAGAGGGAATTTGGATGGTTTGATATAAGTAGCATGACATGTCCTAGTCATGAATGATAGACCTGGCAAAATCAGAAATGTACTCCATTTGAGCACTTTCCATAAATGTAGCAATAGAGTAGTAAGAGGCTTGTAACATCCCACCTATGAAAGAGAGCAGTTGTAGAATAGAAAATAATTTGTCACCCAAAATGACTCAGAAATGCTTTTGAACTCTATCAAGACTGGAAAGTGTGGACTATGCAGCTCCTACCCAAATATGACAATAGTACACCATTTTAGACCTGGTCTGGGTCTTATATAGGTAAATGGGTTGCATGAGGAGTCAGGTATTTACTGGAGTGGTATGGGGAAGTGATAATTTTTCCAGCATCTTTAGCGATAGATCATATGTAAGAGTTCCACTTGAGTTTAAAGCTCAACAGTCTCTCAAGGTAGAGAACCTCATTGAAGAAACATCTGTTCATCATGACTGAGAGTAATTTAAGGTGGATTATCGATAATGAAATGTAACTAATTTGGTTTTTGAGACATTGAATGTAACCAACCAGTTTTTCCTAAACTGGATAGTTAATGGTAGATTGGAGGAGAGAATAGCTGCCAATCACTGATCATAAAGTGTTTTAGAGATGCACTTGTATCTGTATATTTTTATATATATGTGACACTATCTCCCGCAAGTATACTTTCTTTCTACAGCGGAGAGAGAGGAATTAATATTAGTGATATTATTAGTTGTGCTTTACTGTAATTTGCGATGTGAGCTTATGTCAAAAATTATTTTGATCCCATCATATACTGGTAAAATAGAAATATTAACTATTTTAATACTATCATATACTTCTAAAATCCGGGGAATAGAACAATAATTGTTTTTCTTTCATGTTCGAAGCAGATATTTTTGGGTAAAGCTAAAATTTTATGAGTAGCCAAAACAAAGTGTCAGGATTGGTTTGATGGGGTCAAGCGAGGTTAAAGTCTCTCAACAGATGTTCTCTGAGAACAGAAAATTGTGGGAATTTAAAAATCTAATCAAAAGGAAGCGAGTTAGCTACCCCCTTCAGCAAATTGAGTGGGTGGAAAACAATGTCATTGGTCAAAAGCTTTGAGTTGGCCAAATCCCCCGAGTGAGAAAAATCAGATGGACTTAGTTTTTTCAGTCTGTGAGTCGAAATGTAATGACCATGGAAAAGGGTTCCCAACTGGGGGAGCCATGACCCACGACCAGTCGCCTACCACAGAACTTATGGCTAAAGAGTTAATTTCGTAATGAAGCCTGCCACCGATTAACTTAAAGAGTTAATTTGGAATAATACGCCTTTGATATGAATCCTGAAAGAACGTTATTGTTTTTTTTTTTAATCATGGGAAAATCGAAATCTCTGATTCCTTGTTCACTTTACTTTGGTAAACTTTATTAAACTTTGATAAGGACCCGAAAGAACTTTGTTATTTTAGAAGTTGCATAGAGAATGGACAGCCCTGCTGATTATAGAGAATATGTGAAAAGACTTTAATGAATACGTGAAAAGACTTAAGTGAAAATTTGAAGAGCTATGTTTACTTTAACAAAACTTAGAAAAAACATTTTATTTAAGGATTGAAAGCTCTGATATTATTAAACAAACTCTCTCTCTCTCCATTGTAAACCAGCATTCCAACAACTTTGTCATTATTCTGACAACTGTATTATCTGCTCCGGTGACTAGAAATTGTTTTTTTGTTTTGTTTTTTTTTATATAAAGACATTCTTTGTAACTCTCCAGGCATGTTCGACCTTATTCATCTACTTTATTAATTTTTTTTTTTTGTTGCCGTGTTTATTTTTAACCACAAGTATACACCAGTGTCCAGACTGGATCTAATAAAAAGGTGACTACTAAAATTAAAAGACGTGACCTCTGGGATCAATTCACAATGTGGAACAGTGGCTTGTTGTTGCAACAGACATCTTCAAAACCAGTTTCTGTGATGACATCATCGGACGAGATCATCATGACCAGCAACAACAACTGAACCAACCGGCCAACCAGGTGGCAGTGTCAACTGGGATCGTCACAACCGTTGATGAGGACAGCGTCACAACGAACAAGCAAGCCCCTAAGGCAAAAAGTGTTACATATATATATATATATATATATATATATATATATGCAGGTATACAATATATATAGAGACAGATACAAGTGCACCACTAAAACAATTTATGATCAGATATATATATATATATAGAGAGAGAGAGAGAAAGAGGGAATTAATGTGGAGAATTTTATCACTTAACTGAGCAGAGTTATGCTGACTTTGTAGTTTTGTGAAGGCATTATTGTGCTGTCATCACTCATCAAGGCTTTTGCTTCTTTGTTGCTGTTTACTGATTTTTTTATTTATATGAAATTTGGTATAATTTAATACCTTTTTATGAGTGATTATACGTATGGTTAATTTATTTTTATTGCATTGAGCTCTTTTAAAGTGAATCACTGCTTAATTGCTTTGTAATGAGTTGACCTCTTTTAATATTTTGGGTTGACTATTTTTTACTGTGTTGGGTTGATCATTTTTTACTGTGTTAATATAAGTGACTGCTTAAAAAATGTGACCTAATTTTTAGGCCATGTTTAAGTGTTTGTGTGTATTTCTGTTTGTTGGCTGCAGATTGAAGACACCAGCTTTCACAAAACTTTAAAGTCAGCATAACTCTGCTTAGTTAAGTGACACACTTCTCTACATTAAATCTATTAATGCCCTCTCTCAATATCAAGCATTGTATGCCAAAAAAACTGCTTGCCAAAAATTACTAAAGAAAAAGCAATCTTGAACTAGGCATCATTGCAGCTTAACACTATGAATGGTTTGTCACCAAGCTGATCAATGTTATCATCAGCATCCCATGCCAGAGTTTTATAGATGGACCTGTCCATTTACTTATTAGAGAGTATCATTAATGTGTGCATGTGTTTATGATAAAAAATCACTGATATGAAATATTCAAACAATGTATGGGATATAATGAAAATCAGTTGGGTGTTTAAATTTGTTTCTGTTCGCAGTATTTCATTGAATAAGAAAATTATCAGAACAAATGAAGAAATATTGTTGTGATGGCAACATTGTACTTAGGAACACTTGTTATTTGTGAATTTTTGAAAAATTTAAAAGTGAATAAAATGTGAACAAATTAATTAGATTTGTAAACATTTAAATGTTAAAATAAATGTCAAATTTTGTGATTTGATCTAAATCAGTAAAAGAGAGTTATGGTAAGAAAAATAAATTGTGTATATCTAAAGAAAATTTATGTTCATGTGTCACATTTGCACACGACACATGTTCCTGGGAAGAACTGACAAGAAATATGCTGATCATAAACAGAGCACAGATACTATCCTGATTAAAAGCAACAGCACCAAATAATGACACTCAGTACAGAGCACAGATACAACACAAGGAATAAATTGACATCTTTTACTTGTCAGACATGAAGATCTATAGGTTGATAACCTTGTTTATTTATGTTCACTATACTAAGAGTTGTGCTTTGTGATGCAATGCATATCAGTTGGGAATGAGAACTCACACGCCCATTTTCAAATTCTGGTTTAATTCATTGCATTCACTTACATGCAAATACCCTTAGAAAATGTATTAATCTATCTTTTCTCCCTCCAACTATGGGTTAAATAGTAGGACAGATTAGATTCTATAGCCTTGGTTGGCAACCAGTCTAGCACAGAAAGTAATGACAACTTGCTGTGGGAAAATCTTCCTTTGCTCATTGAGTCATATCTCTTTCGAAACATGATCGCCCAAGCCAACTTATAGATACCAGTTAAGAATACAAACAAAACAAACAATTAAATTAATATAAAATATCAGGCCTGTTTGTTTCTATTCTGTTAGAGCTTTTGCTCTATTGACTGTCATATCTACAAACTATAGGCATATTCTTATTATAAGCAATATATAAAACTTCATTTACTTTAAGGGTAATTCTTTATCCTAAAATTAATGAATTTTGATTTTCTTTCTGCTTCTGACATAAGTTGACAAACTGTGCGTTATTCATTTTTAATTATTTCATGCCAGGCAATGCAATAAAGGCTAAGAGGATGCAAGAAGTTACTGAGAGTTAGAGAACCAGAGAAAATAAGAGAATAAAGAGAATATACATAAGAGAATAAGAGAAACAATAAGAAAAACATTTCTGACAAAATGGTTTACTCTGATATAGGTGGATAAATTGAAAAAATGTAAGACTAAGGTGTAAAATGAGAAGCGTAAGGAGCTCTTTCATAATAATTAAAGAAAGTGAAACAATTTGTTTTTTAAAATCATTTCAAACCAAGCAAGCCATCAAGATGCAAAAAGTTACTGTGAGTGAAATAAACATAGAGGACAATAAAAGAACAGGCTTTTGAGGAGGCAGAAGATGACAATTGACCTTGCATTTAACTTATGAAGATTAGTTGACAGGGAAGTAAAAAGTTGGAAAACATTTCCATAAGCAAAAAGTGCAAGAGAAGAAACTATTAGCATAAAACTTATGGTTGCAACTAATAATTTCAACAGTGAAATTATGAGACCTATCTGCCAATCTAGTTTGTCATGTCAGTAGAAAATGTGAGATGAGAAGGAGCAATGAGGGGCTCTCATAAAAGCTAGACATGCTGATGGAAGTCATTTTTTTAGTTTCATGTCCTATTATAAAGGTCTGAAATAATGAAAACTAAAGAGTGGAGTCAATTAAAATAGTAGCATGTATTGACTTTGTTGCCAAATTTATAAAATATCTATCTTGAGACATTTTTCAGGATAAGTTTTTTAACTATAATAGCTGGTATAACTGTTTCCATTACTGATGTGGAGCTTTCTTCCTTGCCTTTTGTTTGAAGTCGTGTGGAACATAAACATCTTGATTATGTTATTATTTCCTCTCTGAGTTAGATGTGTTATTCATTTTACTTGTTGCTTTTGTTTGTAGTCTTTAAGCAATGTTGTTTATGCATAACATCAGCTTTTAAAGCAAACCTATTTTGTTATATAATTTCAAACTCAACTCCCTGAATTCACCTTTGTACATATCATTTCACCATCCCCATATCTATTTTTGTCACACAAACCAAACTTAATGAAACCTCTATTTCATCTTTTATTTTAATGAATGAAATGTTTTAAGGTAGTTGTAAATAAATGACAATGATTTGTGATTTTCATATTGGCTTTTAAAGTGAAAGTCTTCATCGTACTAGAGATATTATGGGTTTGGTTCCAGATCAGTGAATTGAAAAAACTGACACATATCTTTTTAATTTCCAGAGAATATAAAAGTTACATCTGCATTATACAATCGTCAATTAAATGTGAAATAGCAGAAGGTATAATAAAATCTTAATTTCTTACAGAATATTTGAGATAAGAAATTATCATTATTAGAAGTTTTGCTATTCAGACCAGCATGCTCATTTTGGGTGCTATACTCACAATGTTTCAGTCTGAAGCATATTTTTTAATCATTTCACCCCAAGCATGGGAATAAAGCCACTATGACACAAGAAGTTACTGAGTGTTAGAGAATATGGAGAAAAAAAGTTTCTATTAAAGAGAGATGACAATAAATAAACAAGAATTAAAAAAAGACAGAAGATTGCCATTGCATTTAAAGTTTTGAAGTTCAAAGTTGACAGGGAATCAAGAAGTCAGTTTCACAAGCATGAAGTGTCGACTATTAGGATAGAACTCAGGGAAACATCTAGCCATTTCAACTATCATCAGATCTAGCCACAAATCTAGTACTGTGCTTCTTCAGGACATAGGTGTTCATGGCTCTCTGTAACTTCCTCTTACTTTTTGCTCTTTGCAGTTTTTCTTCTGTTGTTAAAGCTCCCACCCTCTCTTCTGCTATCCATTCACAAAGCTTGTCAGATAAGGTAGCTCACTGCCTTTCCCTATCACTCTTGCTCTCAATATGACCCCTATGAGAGTTAAATTTTCTCTTTCCTCATTATATATCTAAGGCATTTCAGTTCTTTCTGATTTCTGAATAGAAATGTTCTTACTATTGCTATTTTATTTAAAACTTGTTTCTTCCTTCACTTTCTCCATGGAATTATCAGTATCCCTCTGAAGAATAAAATTGCTGCCTCAAGTTTTCTCCTCACCCTTGGGGAGATTATAATTCAAAAATCTTGATTGCCCTACAGAGACATAGCCTAGTGGATTAAACTGTTAGTTAAAAAACCACTGGATTTTCTAGTAGTTTTGAATTTTGAAAGCTCATATATTCCAATTAGGATGATGAAACAAACAAGCAATACAATAACGTAATTTTTCCAGTGTCTGAAAGCGCTTATTGAGGGTGGACCAGAAACTGATCATCTCTGGTCAGGTTGGTGCGGTGAGTGGGGTATGATGTTGAAAGACCCAAAACCCGCTAGTGATCCTCATGATGACATCACTGATGACACCCTCTAGCACCCCCACTACGGTGTGTATGTTTGAAATGAAACAAACAAGCAATACAAAAACTGGTGATTATTAACTGATATAAAATATCATGATTTGATGTCTTTTTTGAAGAGTAATATCACTCCATGCATATAACAGTTGATTTCTCAACAGTAGTAGAGTACATACCCTTCTTCAATCTTATATTCACTGATGCCTCTCTATCTTGTTTAAGTTTATGACCATATCACTTTGAAGCACTGGTTAACATGATCTCTAAAGTTAATGCCAAGCTTGCTGAGTACTAAGATGTGTGACTGCTTGGAAATACAAGATTAAACTTATCAGCAATGCTCAATGAACAGCAATCATATATATATATATATATATATATATATATATATATATATATATATGTCACAGCCTGCTGCTTCCAATTGTCATGATTTAAGCAAAGGGGTGACCTTAACCTCCTCTTTTTTCTTTCCACCAAAAATCTGCAGCCAGGCAATATTGTTAACAGTTGAGACCCTATAATCATCACTTTTGCTAAGAAACAGCCTTTTCTTAGCCCAGAGGGACAGTATTAAAGTATCATATTTGTACACTATATCTACACTACTTAAATATTCACTTTCTGCCCTCTGGCCACCTCCAGCTAGATGTACACTTTGTTTACAATTTTGCTACCCATGGTTGATTCCTGGAGAGATTACATTTTAGTTAGCAGCCAGTCTCACTTTAGGGTTAACTCTGCTTCAGAGGTAGAACAGTCTAGTCCACTTGAGATTCTATTACCCACAGTCAATACGGCAAAGGAGACGATGACTGTTCAAGTTCAGTTGCCATGGCTTTGCATGTGCTAGCTCACAGTGATCCTGTTTAACTGCAGTTGAAAACTGCAGAGGAAGCAAAATACATGCAAGTTCATGGCTGAAGTGCACATGTGTTAGCTGCCCCATCACAACTGAACCTATCCTACTTGAATTATGTTGATTTGCAACTGAGACCCAACCGTTGTCATGTTCCCAGCCTGTGCTGTTTCTGCTGATGACCGACAACATTCTAGCCTGTGGCGTTTATAACAGATGATGATAGCTTTCCAACATGTACTATTCTTGCCAACTGAAGACGGCATTTTAACCATATTCAACAATATTCCAGCCTGTGCCATTCCTGCAAAATGCTGATAACTTTCCAGTGTGTACCATTCACACCAGATGCTGACAATATTTTTACTGACCGATGAAAATGTTCCAACCTGTGCTGTTACTGCCAAATGTTGACACTGTTACTGCTAATCACTGCTGATGTTCCAGCCTATGGCCTTTCCTGATTTCCAGCTGTTTGCTCATAGTTTTATCATAATGAAAATTGAATTTGATAAATTCTACAGCTTCACCTCTGTCTCCTCATTGTCTTTGCTGTTTTCATACATCCAACACAAAAGTTTGTATATATATATATATACAGACTCCAGTAAAATAGTTGCTGCTTGGACCAGTAGACAGTAGATCAAAAAAGTGCCCAATGCACAAGGAAAACAAATGAACTGAATATGCAGAGCTAATAATACGTCAAAGAACTGAACAGCAAATAAGTGGTGTTTTTTAGTTCTTTGATACTTATAAGTTGAAGAGATCAGTCGATTACACTACCATGATTTTGACTTTTTTGGTTTCATCAGGCAATTTGTATCAAAAAGTTTGAAACCATGGTAGCATAATCAGCTGATTTCACTCACTGAAATATCTAAAATCTCTACATATTAAAGCTTAATTTTCCTTCAAACATATATTGAGCTCTTTCTAATACAACTGTTTATTGGTTCAAACAAGGAGTAGCTAGGTTTGCCTATCAACTGGTACATTTAACACTCCCTCCCCATCTATTGAATCGGAATAGAGGTTTACTGTTGTTTACTGTTTAGGGTCAGGTTTTCAGTTTCTTCAAAGTCTTCTTATTTTCTATCATTCCCAGTAACCTCCTGTGTCTCAATCATAACTTTGCATGAAATGAAAAGATTAAAAATACATATATATATATATTTTTGTTTTTCTTTAATCCGAAGTGGAAGAGTAGGAAGGTAAATTCCAAGAACCTGATCCTAATCAATATTAAAAATTTTTAACATTAAAAAGTGATGCAGGCAGAGAGCTCAAAGTATGAAGAATACAGAGCCAATATAAATTAGAGAAAATTTTCAAAATTCAAAGGTGTCGGATGTACATTTCGACATGGGATCTCTAATAGAGACTCTACATCACATCAGCGACATTGTTCTTCCAAATGGCGAAAGCCCTGAGTTAGAGTGTAGAGGGGTTTTTGGTTAACAACGGTCACAAAATGGAAAAGGACAGAGCTGGTAGTCGCAGGGTTACAGGGTGTTGAAATGGTATATTTAGGAAGGGGAGGAATAGGAGTTCATTTTTTATAAAGATAGACAACAAAATGAGTTAAATTACTTTTTAAAGTTAAGATTTTGGGAGTTAAATTACTTTTTAAAGTTAAGATTTTTGGAATGGGTTTCAATATAAGATTTAAATTTTTTTTTTTTTGTTATTTGATTAAACCTTTTAGGTAGAAGAGAGTTAAATGCCAATTACAGGAAGTTATCAGTTTAAAAATTATTAGTTTTTTTTTTGTTAGATGGAGAAATGCGGGTTTCATAAATCACCTGGGTGGATTTGCATTTTCCCTCCACCGGGCAGGCATCCACAGAATTACAGTTGCATTCGTTTAGAATTCCGGACCTAGATTCAGCATTGTGCAAGTTCACCAGAATACTCCTATTATGGGAACTAATAAGGCTGTCCATATTCGGGGTGCAAGAATAACTAATTTTAAGGGTGTACCTATTAAAAATCTTCCGTAGTGGGTTACTGTTATTAAAATGTTTGTCTATTAACTATTAATTAAGTTAATTCGCATTTCTCCATCTAACAAAAAAAAACAACTTCCAGACCTATATCGGTATGTCCGCTGGTCCTTTCAAACAAAGACTGTATAACCACAGGTACTCCTTCTCGAACCCCAGTCAGAGGTACCAGACAGCCCTTTCGCGGGCATTCTGGAAAATGAAAGAAGAAGGGCTGGATCCTGAAATTAGCTGGAAACTGATAGGTTCAGCCCATATCCCTAGGGATTTTCGTGATAGGTGCTGTCTATGTTTACTGGAAAAAATTTCAATATTAAAATACTCCCACCAACACCGGCTACTGAATCTTAGGAGGGAATTCATCAATAAATGCCGCCACAAGGCAAATTATTTGAATACTTAAATTTAGAATTTAAATCCCCGTTAACTAGATGTTAGAATATAAATTAAAAGGATTCAATTTAAGTTTTAATCTTAATTTTACCCTAACGTTAACCTTAAAACGTATTTTAACCCCCCTACCTTCCTATGCCAAGCTCCTTTATATATCCTTTATGGATTCTTTTACTAAACGCCTTTTTCCTTGGTTAACACATATATGTATATATATGTTTTTTCTCTAATATTTTTTTCTCTAACATTTTCTCTCCAATAATTTTAAAACTGATAACTTCCTGTAATTGGCATTTAACTCTCTTCTACCTAAAAGGTTTAATCAAATAAAAAAAAAAATTTAAATCTTATATTGAAAAAACATTCCTTCTCGCCTAAATACACCTCTTCAAACAGCCCAAAATCTTAACTTTAAAAAGTAACTTAACTCATTTTGTTGTCTATCTTTATAAAAAATGAACTCCTATTCCTCCCCTTCCTAAATATACCATTTCAACACCCTGTAACCCCGCGACTACCAGCTCTGTCCTTTTCCACTTTGTGACCGTTGTTCACCAAAAACCCCTCGACACTCTAACTCAGGGCCTTTGCCATTTGGAAGAACAATGTTGCTGATGTGATGTAGAGTCTCTATTAGAGATCCTATGTCAAAATGTACATCCGACACCTTTGAATTTTGAAAATTTTCTCTAATTTTTATATATATATATATATTTTGAAAAAATTAGTGGATTTTTTTACTTCAAAAATTATTTTTAGTGGACACCTGTGTTTGAATGTTTTTTTTTTGTTTTTTTTTAATGGTGTGTATTACATCTACTAGCCTACAAACGTAAGAAAACTTTAAGAAAATGTGCTCTCCAGCAGAGTTTGAACCTGCATCCTCTTTGTAAGAGAAAACTGGGTGTGATTTAGGCTGCTCAGCCACAAAGGGTGTCACAGCTGAGCCAGCTTCTGTTTACCCTTTTCAAGAATGTCAGTCAGTCAGTCAGTCCGTCAGTCAGTTAAGTGTTATACATGATGTATGCTTAGGCAATCATGTCTTGAAAGAGACATGACTGACTGGATAAAAGATTTTCCTGCAGTAGGTTGCTATTACTGTCTGCCAACCAAGGCTATAGAACTCAATCTGTTCTCCCATTTAACCCATAACTGGAGGGAAAAGACAGATTAATACCTTTCCCAAGGGTATTTGTGCATAAGTGAATGCAACAGATTCAATTGAAATTTTGACCCATCTTCCCGATTTCTTGTTCCAAGCCGATACTAATGGATTTATTTTTAATCTGACCTTTATATTACTTCAAATGTCATTTTCAGTGGAAACACGTTTGAATAGACTTCCCATTTTTTAAACATTGTGTTTTATCAAGAGCATGTTTTCTTTATTAAGTTTTCTCCAATGCATCGGTCTGTAGATATAATACACAGCATTTAAAAAGCAAGGTGTTTATTTAAACAATTGTATCAACTAAAAATAACATTTGAAGTAATAATATACTTATATATATATATATATAGAGAGAGAGAGAGAGATAGAGAGATACAGATATAAATAACACATCAGGAACTAGTAGTACTAAAGGTACACCAAAATATAAAAAGTGCTCAATATCACACAAGGTGGTAAAGTTAAATATCATTAACATTTTGGTTGTTTCCAAAACTGGAATTGGCTGCGACTCAAGTTTCATGCACATAAGTGCAATTGTCAGACTGCCAGAATACCAGGTTAAACTACACCAGAACATTTATAAGCAGGAACATGTTTAAGGTGGTAAAGACACAGGGGTGTTCGCATTGTACAATCTGATAGAGAGCCATAATCAAATGTGGCTAAGGTGTTAAAATAGGTGTAAATGCTCCAAGAGAGGAGGGTAAAAATCCTTGACAAGGAAAGAGATTTAATTTCAGTTTAAATTGTTCAATGAAAAGTCAGGATAATTAAAGCATTTGATGGGAAAGCATGCCATACAAGCAACAGTAGACAAAAATTCTAAAAAGTGCTTAATCCCATCAAGATACCCAACACCTCAATTTAACAGACCTTAAATATTACATATATTATTAACTAGCAGTATAGCCTGGCGTTGCTCGGGTGTAATGGAAGCTTTAAAACAAATCCATGATCCTAGAGCTCAGGCTCTTTGGATGTTGGCATGAAAGACTAAAAAGCAATAGTTGTTTCCACTTAAAGCAAAACCATAAACTGAAAGAAAAATGAATGGATTTAAGTCAAATTTTGATTTCCTGGTATCGATATCAAATTTTCTGCACTATTGTAAGAACTGCAACCTTGAAACTTCTGAATATCATTTCTTATGTCTTATGTAGTGTATTAAATTTGATTAAAATCAAACAACTCCTTCTAGAACCCAATTTTTTATATTTATCGGGTGTACCTCAACACAAAACCTAGCTAAGAACACTCGCAGACGCTTATAGTAAAACTGTGTAAATTTGCAAGAAAATTGGTTCAGCCATTTCGGAGTCTATAGGTAATGGACACACACACACACACAGACAAAGTTCCATTTATAAATAAGTTTAGATATTATATATATAATATTTTATTTCTATTTTTCTATTAATATATATGTTTATATAAATAAAATTCAAATTTTCTTATATTGAATGTCCATTTCAGTAGATAAATTTAACAGCATCTCATCAGTGAGACTGAAACATTATTGGTCATATTATATTGTTCATAAACATGTTTATGGTCTGTATATATATATATATATATATATATATATATATATATATATTTCTTTTGAATGCTGATGATGGTAATACTTCTCATCCTTTTTAAAGCATTAGTATTTATTCTTTCATAAAAAGAAATTCCAGTCTAAAAGTTTAATATAAACTGAATAAATTGTTTGTTCTTGTGCAAATGTATTTCATATTAAGCCTTTCAAGAATGTGATAAATTTTTTGCTATCAATAGTGTGTGTACATACATATATATATATAATAACAATATTTTTTTTTTATATCAACAGCAGTTTTGGAAGGAGGATGTATGACAAAGTGGGAAAATTTTTCATGCAATGTGTTTCATTCCTTAAAACTTTATAGGATGAGGTGTGTTTACATTGATGCAACTACATATATGCATGAATGAGAGATGCTGGGAATTTTAAATATTGGAAATATTTTTGAAAAATTTTTTTTAATTTTTTTTAATAACATATTTTGCATATGTAATCTAGCCAATTTCATTTAGATTCCTTTTGTTTCCATCATTTTTTTTATTAAATTTTTTTATTAAATATCTCTCTTTCTTAGCATAGTTGCATCAATGTAAACAAACCTAATTCAATAAAATTTTATGTATGTATCTATCTATCTATCAATATATATATATATATATATATGTGTGTGTGTGTGTGTGTGTGTGTGTGTGTATATATATATATAGAGAGAGAGAGAGACAGACAGAAAGTGCAGATTTAAGAATCAAAATTGCACAATGTCAGTTCATCCTTTAAGATTTGGTTGAGGCATCAAACAAGACTGTTGATTCCTGTGTCCTCACTCTCTTTATGAACAAATATTCTCCTACCAATATTGAGAATCCTTTCTTTACAAATATAGCAAATTTTAAGCTATTTCTCTATCTATCTACCTGTGAAAATTTCTTTACACAGTCCCCTTTCATAATCTGACCAAATAAGCAAACAATGTTTGTTGTAGAGTAATGGATATCTGATTGGGATGAGAAATTGGAAAGCCAATTTGAAATGACAGTTGAATTCATTGCATTCACTTCCATGCAAATACCCTTGGAAAAGGTGTTAATCTATCTTTTCTCCCTCCAGCTATGGGTTGAATAGCAGGATATATTGGGTTCTGTAGCTTTGGTTGGCAACCAGTCTACTGCAGAAAATAATGGCAATCTACTGTGGGAAAATCTTCACACTAATCAGTCATGGATTGAAAGAGACATAATTGCCCAAGTGTGTATTATGCATGACACTTAACTGACTGAACCAAACAAGATCATCTGAAGCAATAACTTCTTGGTCTGTCCGAGCATATTTTGGTACTCCTCATATATTGTTAAAGGTTGCAGGCAAAACTTTCTTCTAATTACTTTTTTAATCATTGGATTTCAAGAAAGATTATAATGATCTAGTTTTTTTTATCAAATTGTGAAATAAAAGTTATCCTGAATGGTCAATCATCTAAATCCTTTCTTTCTAATGCGGGTGTCTACCAGGGCTCCATTCTTGGACCTACATTGTTTTAATTTGCATTAACAATATTCCCAGTGACATCAGCTCTCGAATTGATATCTATTCTGATGACACAGCAATTTCCTCCTGCATTGACAGTAAAGCTGATCAGTCTGACAGGGTCAAAATGGTACCTGGTGTCCAAAACAAACTCAAGACTGTCATTAACTGGGACAAAAGATGACTTGTCAATTTTAACACCTTCAAACTTCTCCCTATTAATCATCTGAGAGACCCACATCTCTGTCTTCCATCAGTATTGCTGCTGCTAACCTCCAGAAAAGTGACTCACTGGGCTAACATTTTCAGCTGATATAAAGTGGAAGGACTATATTGAATCCATTGCTAGGTCAGCTGCTAAAAAAGTCGGTTCATTCTGTTGCATAAGACAAATTTTCTCTCCAGAATCTATCTTACATATCTATAAGTCTACTATTCATCCATGCTTAGAATGTTGCTTGCATGTATGGTTTTGTGCCCCTGCTATTTATCTTAAGCTCCTTGATAAGATCCAAAGAAGAATTAGCAATATTTTTTGTCCTGATCTGGCAGCTTGGCTTCAGTTACTTTTCTACCACCATAAGTTTGCCTCTCTGTGCCTTCATGATAATTGTTTAGATAAGCTCTTCACTATGGTACCTAGACTTTATAAATTTAAGCACAGTAATAGACTGGCATTGAGATCTCATCAGTTTACAGTTGAGATTATTAGATATTGTCATAAGTTCTATTCTAACATTATATATCCCATGAGGGGATAATCAAGGAAAAGAATAGTGCAAGAATAATACTTAACACTGAAGAGAGATTATAAGAGATTTATTATACCACAGTACAAGAACACCAACGAATAGTAACATATAACAATCTCTGCCTAGCACGTATGCATCTGTCTCGTGACGTATGTGCTCGTCTAGTGACGATGGCTCTATAGTTTGCTCTAGTCCCAGTCTTTTATAGACCGGACCATATCCATTCCAGGGTAGTATAGGATATTCCTCTGCAACGCAATAGTTTCTTTTCTTGTACTTCTTGCTTATGGAACTTCTTTCCAGCCAACTTTAATCTGCAAAAATTTCAATACAATGTTAATCACTGTCTACTGTCCTTTTGATTACTCTTTTCTCTTTCAGCACATTATTAATACTTCTGTTTCTAATTCTTTCACACCCTGTAACCCCTTGCATCTAAGTGGCTTTACTACCTTGCCCTGGGAGATACCAATTAAAAATAAAATGATAATAGTCATAATTGTTAATATTTATTTCTGCTTCAAATGTGTAAAGATTGGCATATCTCTGTGAGAGTGTTTTTTTCATTTTAAATTTTGATATATGATAAAAATATTACAGTATATCAAATGCATTTTCTTTGATTTTTCTTATTTTACACCAAAAATTATTCCATGTACACATATCATATTATTATTATTATTATTATATATCATTATCAGTACTATTCAGTTATATGTGATGGTACACATATTATGAAGACTGTAACAGATATTGAAGTTTTGGCAATTTTGTGGCTTGATTTTAAACTAGGCCTCAAAGCTTCTGAAGATGCTCACAGAATTCAGGAAGTCAAAGGAAGTCAAGCCATATTTACTGAAACTTCCTAAAACTAGTTTAAATGTTTTTGAGTGGTAACTTGTCTCCTGGAGTGGCCAACCATCAGTTGTTGATTATGACACTTTAATATAAAAGTTAGAGGAGAATGTAACCACCATCCCTTAAAATTTCAGAAAAGCTATGATCATCAAAAGATATATGTTATTATTTTTTTTTTATAATCATATCACCCTAAGCAAGGCATTGTACTGCCACTGTTTTGCAGGGGTTTACATCGGAGGAAAGTTATGAGAAACAGTGATAGGTTATAGGGGGTGTCAGGAAGTGGGTAAGAGAAGGATGTGAATGTTGATGAAAGTGGAGTGGACAGAGAAAAGAGCATGAGAGGGAGGATGCAGGTTAGTGAGATAGGAGATGACAATTGACTTTACATTTAAATTCTTGGAGATTGTAGCTGTCGGGGAAGCAAGTAAATGGAAGGGAATTCCACAGGCGGGAAGTGCAAGTAAAGAAGCTGCCGGAGTAGAATTTACATTTACATTTTATCGGTTTCACAGTAAAAGGGTGGGACCTAGTTGCTAATCTTGTGGCTCGAGTGAATTTATATATAGGGGGCACCAGTGAGCTAAGTTCATCAGAGCAGAATCCGTGAAAGTATTTGTAGAAGAGACACAGGGAAGCCACATTGCACCGGTGAGAAAGTGACTGTATCTGAGCTGCCAAGTCGGGATCTCTCACATTACACATTCTCTGTTGGATTTTGTCAAGGACACCTCGGTGGATAGCAGGAGCACCCAACCAGATATGGCAGTAGTATTCAATGCATGATCGAATGGTAGATTTATATATGTGCAAGATTGTTTCAGGCAGAAAAAACTTCCTGGTCCTACACAGAGAACTAACTTACTTAGCAGCGGATTTAGCGATGGATTCTATATAGGTCTTGAGGTCTGTTGTGAGAATTAAGCCAAGGAGACACAGTGTTTTGCTTTCAGGGAGACTAGCCTGATCCATGGTAATGGGGGGTAGGAGTGATTGTCTGTGATGGTTAATAGATAGCAGCTTCATTTTGGAAGGTTGCTAAATAGCAATGATACAAGAATGATTCTTGCAGAGTATAAGACATAGATTGTAAATGAATGCAAGAAGACTCAACACTACTGAATACATATTTCATCTGAACTTCATTACTTGATTTTGTGAACATAAATTTTACAAAACTGTCATAAGAAAAGATTTTTTTCTTCTATAATCATTTCACCTCAAGCAAGGCGGTACTGTCACTGGTGTTCAGGGAGCTACATAAGAGGAAAGTGAAAAGAAAGAGGAACAAATCACAAGGGGTGTCAGAGAACGGGTAAGAGAATGGGAATCAAGGAGATAAGAGATGGCAATTGACATTGCATTTAAACTCTTGGAGATTGTAGATATCAGGGAAGCAAGTATATGAAAGGGAGTTTCACAGGCCAGAAGTGTAAGAAAAGAAGCTGATAGAGTAGAAGTTTTGGCTTTATTTGATTGTTTTCACTGTAATAGAGTGAGCCAGTTGTTAGTCTAGTAGTTTGAGTAAATTCATGTAGAAGAAGCACCATGGAGCTAAGCTCATCAAAACAGAAGCTGGGAAAGTATTTGTAGAGTTTGAGTTTTGTTCAACAGCATATCAATCTCTGTGGGTTATTTAATGCCTAAAAGGTGGGGTTTTAAGGTATTTTTTAAAAGTTCAGTTGTAGTGATAAGATTGATTTAGTCAGATTTTAAATTAAAATTTTTATTTATTTTTTATTTTAGAAAAATGAAAATGTCTTCTAGTTTTGTATTCAAAAATGTATTGTTTGGTCATATTTTTCCTTCAAAAATGTCTATTTATCTATGAAAGTCTATTTTTATGTATATATTTCTATAAAAGTCTATTTTTATACTTTTATAGTGTTTTGACCCCAGTTTGGGGGGGTTAACTATTTGCCCATAGCTGGGACCCTAACAGGTGCTACCACTTTGGGTTAAGGTGGACCTGGGAACAACAGCAATTAAGAGGTGGTTCCATGCTCCTCACAACCTCCCAATCAGAGGCCTTGCTGCAGCCGGATGCAGTTTACCATCATGCTCAGGACCGTATATGTAGAAGAGACAGAGATGAGAAAAACTCCCTCCTTGTGCTGTCTTTTTTTCTTCTGTTCTTATCATGTCATTTACTTTGGCAAGTGGGGTTAGCTCATAGATTTCTTGCTTCCATATCATCTTGCTGTTTGATTCCCTTACTTACTGAAGATGATTCCACAGGAGATGAAAATTTATTTTGAAGCAGTTTCTATGTCTCTTTTTTTAGGCTTCACTTCTCTTCTCACCAAAAGTTAGTTCTTTAAATATAAAAGTCTATGAATGATGAGAAAAATTCCTTCTTTGTTGTGCTGTTTCTTCTTCTGTTCTCATCTTGTCATTTGCTTTGGAATGTTGGGTTTGCTTGTAAATTTTGAAGTAATTCCTATATCTCTCTTATGAGGCCTCTTCTCACCAAAAGCTACTTCTTTGATTATTAAAGACTTTGGAAGGTGGTATTTTTCCTCCTCACCATATGTCCTGTCCATCACAGCTGAGTCCTTTGCAGCATAGTCTCAATGTTTGTGTCTTTGGTTGACTTTAGAATCTCTATTCTAGAAATGAAGTTGCTTTATTGCATGTGGAGAATAATATACCAGCAACACTGAAGTACTCAAGTTGGCAAAGGTGATGATGGTATATTACCCAAGATTTAAATCCAAAGATTAGCATCACAATAGTTTTGCAGACTTTAGGCACTTTTTTTGTCCATCACTATGTCCAGTCTCATATTGGAAGATATGATATTGTAACACAATTAATTTAGGGTTATTTTAATCTTATGTTGAAATAATGAACTTGTTACCCTGTAAGTGCGAGAGTGCATTTTGATGTTAGATTGTAAAAATATTACAGTATAAAAAAAATAAAAATGATTTCATCAAAAGCATTTTCATGGTTTTTACACACCTTTATATTTTTATATTTCATGGACATATCTAAATATTATATTATATCATTAATATTATATGTATCATATTGTTTTCAGTAGGCTCCAACTATATCTTTTGTTTCAAATGATACGATGAAGCCGCTGATAGAATTTATGAATTAGGAGGAAATGAAAGCAAATGATATAATGGCAGCTACAATGTTGAGACTCTGGGATATTTGAGGCCAGATTTTAAACTAAGACTCAAAGCTTTTAGAGCTGCTCATATAATTCAGTAACTAGCAGGAAATAAAAGTACATCTGACCAAAATTTATTTAAACATTTTTGAAGGCAACTAATTATAGGTGAAACTCTGTTTAGATTCATGCTAATGTTGTTTCTTTGTTTTAGAGATCTGCATATGCCATAAAATGATATTACCAAAATTGTCATTGTTAAAGCAGGTTGTAACATTTCTATAGTCACTTTTTTTATGCATGATATGTATGCGGTATAGTGCAATGATGGGTATAATAATTGAATGATCTTATTAATAATGAAGAATTAGATGGACAGAACAGAGAGGTTAGAAATGTTAATGTGACTCAGAAGAATAGACAATGTTTCTTGTATCAAATAAAGCAAAGAAAATTCAAATTTTCTGATTCAGTCTGCTTTTTCATTTTTAACATATTTACTTTTTTCTTTAAATAAAATCAATGAAAATTAAGAAATAAATCTTTCATTAAACAAAACAAATTTATTTTATTATTTTATAAACAAAACTTCAAAAATTAAATATTTCAGAAATTTGAATTTAAATTTGCATGATTTACAAAATAAACTAATTAGATTGCTTGCTTTGTTTTACTGCCAATTCATTATCTAAAAGCTAAGAGAGTTACCAATTTCAGGTCAGAAAATGGCTTTTTTTTTTTAAAAATAACTGTACAATCTAATTATATCTTCATGAAGTATGGAAATCTAAATTGTGCATGACATGATCCACATGTTGGTAGATATAAATGATAAAAATGACTTTATTTGATGTCACAGTTTTACATAATAATTACGCACACGCACAACCAATTTCATATATTTAATTAATTTTCTGGTTTTTGACATGCACGCAAACTTTAAATTATATATTTAATTAACATTGAGCATATTTTTATTCCTCTACAATGGAATAAATTATTTTATATTTATATCAACTTCCTTAATCTATTATGTATGTTGGATTAAAAAGTGAAATCAATTAATTTTTTCGAAATTGCTTTATTTACATCTCAAATATGAAAGTGAGCAGATATCGCTTTCAAGAAAATCTGTACAAGTGAATGTACTTTAAAGCAATTAGAACCTTGCTTGACTGTGAATCTCTGTAGCTGAATTTTCAAAACATGCAGGATCAGATGGTGGTTTCTCCTGCAAAAGAGGATGCAAGTCAAAGGTCAAATTTTTTTTAGTAAGTTTTCTAAAATGCACTAACTAGTAGATGAAATAAACACTGTTTAAAAAATAAAACATTGACTCAAATATGAGTATCCACTAAAAATAATGCTGAAATATATATATATATACACACACACACACACACAAGAAAATGAAAAAAGGAAAACATGCAGCTACAAAAGGAGTATATTTGAAAAGGCACACTTTTCTAGTGAATGCTACAATTGTCAGATCAGGAAATTATGATTTGTGTGTGTATATATATATACATCTATATTTAAATATATATATATATATATATATATATATATATATAAAGTCTGTGTGTATATGAAAGAGAAAGAAGAATGTCTTTACATTTAACTCTAGGTACAGTTGTCCTGTTCTGCCTATCAGTAACACTTGCATTCATTTCTGACCTAGTGTAAATGCTGAAACTGGCTGAACAAATTTAATTTTCAGAATTTAAATTTTAAGTTTAATCTACATTTTTGAAAAGAGGAACTTATCATTACATGCCTTGCTACTCAGACCAGCATATACATCTTGGTTTTTACAACCATAACATTTTGACTGTCATATCACTATTGTAAAAAAAGTCAGGGTGTGTTGAGGTTAGAAGAAACTCTTAACTGATTGTTCTCTTAAGAATTACAGGATAATAGCTTTTATTGACATGAAACAATTGACAAAGACCCAGATTTTGAAAAGTTGCAGTGAGGCCTGTATCTAGACATACAAAGCTGTTCTGCTTTTAATGGGAAAAACTTTGATACAACTAGATTCAACAGACATGTTTGCCCTCAACTCAGAGTCTATTTTGAGTATGTACTGGGATGCATTCACCACAGTCATCCAACCTTCTTCAGGTATCCAAACCCTTTATTCAATTCATGGGACTAGATTGTTCACATTTTCATCTTATTCATTTTTGGGTTGTTTTCTGTTTATTTAATTTTACTAGAATCTGTTCCTTCCACTATTCAGCCCAGTGAATAAAATTGTAACTCTCAGATTTTTTTTCGACAATGCTTTTATCTACGAGGCTGTGTGTCTGTTGCCAAATATATTGGTGAAATTTTAAAGCCTTAAAACTCAGAGTGAAACTGAAAACGCATATACAATAACAACACCTGAGTACAGACATTACATATAAAGCTCCATATTTTCACTATTAAATCATCCAAATAGATTTAAGTGTTTATTTAAACATGACTGATTTCCTGGAAGTTCTGAGTTCAATCCCTAGGTTTAGGACTCTTCAAAACTAACAAATTCTGACAAGTGACATAATGGTAAATACAACTGCTAACTATTAACTGATATGAGTTATTCCTCCATAAACATAAATAGCAGAATAATAATAATATATTCGTATAGGTATAGTTCTAAATTTCAAGAAGGTTACAAAGTGGGATTGTAGATACCAGGGAGGATAGAACAACTGAAATATTGCGGATTTAATAAACAAGATAAGCATTGTGGTCCAAATGTCAAAGAATATAATTTTGATGCTTTTTAGGTCAGCTGAGACTTAGTCCTGCTACTGATAACATGTAACCTGGTACAACCTGGCCACATGGATGGGTGGTTTGCATTTAAACCATCTCCTTCATTAGTTTTTCCTCTGTTGTGGAGAGTAGCAATTCACCCCATAGGATGAAAAACAAAACATGTTAAAGGATAGACAAGCTTTTTATAGAAACCATTAGCCAACATTATATATACATGTATATAAGAAAAATCAACACATCATCTAAAGTGGTTATAAATTATAACCCATTTCAGTGAACTACAACCTAAGCAAGTCGATCTTTATAGCACTGCCAGTTTAATGCGCCACATTACAAAACTGATCATTTGAATCCTGATGAATAGAACGAGAAGCAGAATTTGGCCAGAGATAGGACAAGAACAATGTGGATTCATCAAAGACACTAGAATAAGGAGCACGATAGTTATGATTAGGTTGCTCTACAAAAGGGCATTACAAATGAAGGACTTGTACCTATGTTTTATTGATTATGCAAAAGCATTCAACAAAATATGCCACAAAGGAATTGATGGAGATGTTCAGCAGCCTCGACATATTTGGGAAATACATTAGAGTAATCAAGAATCTCTACTGGCAAACCGCCTATATACAGACAGGAAACATGTGTCTTTTCAATGGATTTATTCAATTTGTTTAGTGAGACTATTCTGAGAACCTTGGAAGTAATGCCAGGATTCATCATCAGAGCCTCCAATCTGAACAACATAAGATACACAGATGATACAGTGCTGATAGCAGACACAGAAAGGAAACTACAAGACTTCCTACATTAGGCAGCTGAAGAAAGTGAAAAGAAAGGACAACGAATAAACTGCATGAAAACCAAATACATGGTCATCAGCAAAAAGAGTAGCCAAAATGCCAAATACAAGTGGCGGATACTAAAATCAAGCAGGTACAAAAATTCAAATACACAGAAAGTCTTTTAACATAAGACAGAAAATACAACACAGATTCAAAGGCAAATTAAAATGGTGAAAGACACATTCCAGAAGCTGAGTAGAGTATTAAGATACAGGAAAATTTATCTAGAAACAAAGACGCAAGTACTAGATTGCTATGTGATGTCAGTTCTTCAATACGGCAATGAATGCTGGACAATCTCATCAACAATAAAGGAAAATTTGAAGCAACTGAAATGTGCTTCTGCAGAAGGATGCTGCAGATATCATGAATTGAACATGTGAGCAATGATGTGTGTGATAAAAACTAACATGTTAAAAGCAGAAAATTTTTATTAAAAAACATTATGTTAGCAAAAAAATATTACGGTAAAATGATAATATCAAAATACACCAAGATTAAGAATAAAAGAGCTAAACCAGTTTATCAGGCCTCTCTCATCATGGATAAATTGAGGACAATAATGAAATATTACTGTAAAATGGTGATATAATGATAAACAAAAAAAATCATATCATATAATGATAAACTTATAATATAATTTATAATAATAATATAATTTATAATATAATATATCATATAATGATAAACGCCATGATAAACAAAAAAAAATAAACTAAAAGAGCTATATTATTGTATCATAAATACATTTTCAATCTTCCTTTTTATTCCTGTGGCAAATTTTAAAGTAAATTATTTTGATCTCAACAATAATCAGGCCCTGTTTTATTTTGAAATGGAAAAAATTCAGCAAAGCTGAGCAATACCCATTATCTTTCCTGTTACATTCATTTTATCTTTTTTAGTGTATTTCTCTATCTCCCTGACTCTCCTGCCCAGCATTTCATCCTGTCTGCAAATCTATCCAAATTTTTTCCCTCCTCTTTTTTTCTTCATCCTTTCCATTCCTTCTTTCTTTCACATTCTTTTCACTATGCTTTTTCTTATCCTTTACTTTTTGCAAGCTTACTTCCGGTTTCTTCACCCACACGCACACACACTCAAACAAATTTTTGAATTTATCATAATATTAAAGATCACTGATGAAGCAATTCAGTTAGCTCAAATGATCATACAATTATGTAAATTTTGATTATTTTCATATGTAAAAATATATATTCGGTCATTACGAAAATAATAACCATTTGAAATGTTGTATTTTGAAAAGCCGTCTTAACATTTCACAGTATATATTTGGTGAATTTTGGTAAACATAATAATAATGTTTGCTCTTTAATCATTTTTAACTTATTTTCAGACAGAAATATTCTTGAAGCATACAAACCCTTAATTATGAAAATGACAAAACATGATCTGCATTTACTTTTCTTGTATGAGTTTAAACTTGGACACAGTGCCCCCCCCCCAAACTTCTGCCAATATCAGCTGAGTATAAGGAGATGGGTCCACAAATGATTGGACAGTACAAAGGTGATTCCAGAAATTCTGTACTGATGATGAGAGCCTTGAAGATGAAGTTAGAGGACGGTCGTGCAGTCTTGACAATGAAAAATTGCAAGCAAAACTCGAGTCAAAGTATCAGAGAAATGTTTCAGACACTTGGTATCAGCACTGCACCAGTCTCACATGATTTGCAGAGTATTGACAAGGTGGAAAAGTTCATTTATGGGTTCCTCATTATCTCAAGGAAAATCAATAACTTAAGCATTTTGAAGTGTGCTTGATGCTCTTCCTGTGTAACACCAATGATCCCTTTATAAACCAAATAATCACTTGAAATGAAAATTGGATCCTTTATGATAACTGTAAATGATCAGGGAAACCACTTGATCATCATGAGTCTCTCAAAAATTTCTCAAAGCCAAAGTTGCATCAGCAAAAAAGTATGTTGACTGTCTGGTGGTCTGCAATTGATGTTATCCATGATACAACTTTCTGGAAGCCAATCAGAGCATTAATGCAGAGCTTTACTGCAATCAACTTACTGAAATTCATGCGCACCTGCCAAAAATGAGATCTGCATTGATGAATCAATGTGGTCCAATTCAGTTTCACGATAATCTGCAACCACATGTCACAAGAATGATATTGCAAAAGCTCACAGATTTGTAATATGAGAGTTTACCATATCCTCCATATTCTCATGATCTTTTACCCACTGATTATTTTTTTTAAGCACATTTTTAAATAAGAAAACGTTTAGGTCCAAGCCAGAGGTGGATTTAATTTCGTCATAGCCAATCATATTTTATCAACAAAGAATAAATCATCTCATTGATCAATGGCAGAGGGACATAGGTGCTCAAGGCACATATTTTGACTATTTTCAATGTTTCTACAGTTAATTTTTCAATAATAAAATTATATTTCTCAAATCAGCCATTATTTTCATAACAACCTAATGTATAAAAGTAGAGGTAGGTCTGTCTGTGTATATGTGTTTGTGTGTCTTTATTCTAATGAACCCTGCTCCTCAGAAATCTTTGGTTCAATTTCAGCCAAAATTGGGTCACTTGTCGATCATGAAATGAACCTTTGATATATGCAAAAAATTTTCAAATTGATTTACAAGGTACTGCAGAAATCATCAAAATGCTTTGAATTTTCAAACACTTCTCCTCCAAGACTTTTCATGCCAATTCAACCAAAATCAGGTAACTTGTAGATCAAGGTCCAAACCTTTGATGTATACAAAAACATTTTTCAAATCAGTATACAGAGTTTGTCAAACATCAATGACAAACACAATCTCAGGTGATCTTTTGCACACTTTTATGCATTTCTTTAAGGTACTTCACTGAAACTCAACCAAGATCAAGTCACTGGTAGATCAAGGTCTGATGCTTTGATATATGAATAAAAATTTTAATTGACACATGGGGTGCAGCAAAATTAATGGAAAGTGTTGGTTTTTGCAATTGTTTATTTCTTTGAAACACTTAGTTGTATTCCAACAAAAATTGGGTCTTTTTATAACTTCTACTTTACCATATACCATAACAATTTCACATTTTCTGCAAGGTGCCAAACCCTCCAATGTTGCAAAGACAATGCATCCACTTCTGCATCACAACATTATCACATCACATTACAGGCTCCTGTAACGCCTGCCCCTTTTCTTCCAATTGTACATAGATTATTCCTGAGTATTGGCAAAATTGGCTGAGCATGAATCCTGTTTTACAAATACAATAAAAACCAATACTTACTTTGTAATTTTTTAACTTATACATCATGGGAACCTCATACTGGAGTTTTTTGAATGAGCACTTGACCATACTATTTCAACATAACCACTACAAATTCCCAAGTAACACCATGTTATACAGCTAGTATATATATATATATATATATATATATATATATATAACATCTCTACACCTACTGTGTAGAAAAGTGTTGTCTGAACTCTTTAACCTTGATAGGTAATCATCCTAGAGATGGTGACTCAATAAAAATACCATTTCCAGTCTCCTAAACTGGTTGGTGTTAGTAAGGGCATACAGCTGTAAGACTTGCTCCAATATTTCATGATAGTTCCATTACATATGATAGGTAGAGCATGTAAAACATGGGCCCAGCTTATGAAAGACAATTTAAGGAAGTTGAGATTACAGCCAGGTCTTACATAAAATTGGGCAGCCTGGAAAAGAGCCATAAAGAAAACACCATTCAACTCATGCTAGCATGGAAGTAGACATTAAATAATGATGATATAGAGAGAGAGAGAGAGAGAGATAAAAAATACATTTACAGACATGACTGTCTCAATAAATCTACTTTTCAAATCTAATAAAATGTATTAGCAATAGAATGATTCTTATCCCTCACAAAATAAATATGTCAGGTAAAAACTCGGTAGATATACAGATAGGTAGAAACTGATGAAGACGGATAAGTTGATTTTCTTTAATTACCTCTCATTAATCAGTTAGTAAACATCTGAAAGACTGGCTTTATGGCAATACTAGACATCAGTCAGCAATGTTGAATCAACAATAGTAAGTTTTAATTTCTGAACTGCTTGAAAACTTGGCTTGTTTATTTTTAATACTATAAAACAAATAAAACATTTTTCTATTTTGTTTGTATAGTTTTATGTCCAGACTAATTTCTATGCTCTGAATTATAAATACAGAACATTTTAAATAAAGAATGAGAATGAGATATATTAGTGAATAGTAAGAAGAAATGTTACAAAGGTTGAACACAAATTCATGTGAAGTTTTAAAACAAGTCTTCGTCATTTCTTCTTTGAAGGCAGAATTCCATGGTGATGCTATTGTTGCTTTAAGACAGATCAGAAGAGAGTCATTGTAATTTTAATAAGCTTAAGGAAAAATTTGTAAAAATTGTTTAAATCATTAATTTAATAGTTATTTTCTGTAAAGAAAAATTTAGATATATTTGAAGTTTATTTTAGATTATGTAAACAAAAATGAACAACAGATATCATTGTTTTTAAGAATGTAAACAAATTCAAATTTATTATAAATTTTATGTAATTTATTGATTTTGTTTTAATTTTCATGAATAAACCTTTAGGATTAAAATATAAATATTTGAAAAGAAAAACTCTTTTGTATCAGAATATTTTATATAAAAAATTATCATTATCATCTGCCTTTTTTATTTGGAATAGTATTCTCATTTTGGTTGTTATCCTCACAACATTTCCATCCTTGCATACTTCAGAGACATGTGGGTAGTTTTTTTTTGTTTTTTTTTAATCATATCACCCTGAGCAAGGCAGTAACGCCACTGATGTGCAGGAGGCTACATATGAATGAAAAGATTGGAAAAGAGAAAGCCGGAAACCACATCCTAAACAGGGAACAAAGGATGAGCCTCTTCACCTAATGAATATTAGCCTCTGTTGTTTTCACTTTCTCCTTTTCCCTATCAGCTGTAGATTAAATAGCAGAGTAAACATGGTACTCTAGCCATGTTTGCCAAGCAGTCTATGAGAATAAAAACTGTCAACTCAAAGTAGGAAGAAAGCAATGGGGAAACTGTTTTATTATTATTCTGATAAATACATAGTATTTCACAGAGAATAGATAAAAGGATTCTGTTGAGAGCCATGAGTACCTTCATCCTAATAGAACCTGCTTGTTTTAATCTTTCTGCCTTCTTTGGGTGCCTCTCATATTTGCTAATATTCTTTGTAGATTTTTTTCATTCTACCTTTCTATTCATCAGGGATTGAACTCACAACTGATAGGAAAGCAGAAATGTTTCAATCAATGTGTCCCTCATGTAATCCAGCAGTACAATTTTGGTGATTTAAATGTAATGTCTGTGTTTTTTTAAGTATTTCACAGACGTTTGGTAATTTTGATAAGTGCTTTTAAAGGTTGATAAAGAATTTACCATGATGTTTCAGTCACTGGATTTTCTATATTTGCTGTACCTTTGAGCCTTTCAAAATTTTTTTTGTATGAAGTTATTGAGGTCATGTTGAATTCAAATTCAATTTCCATCTGATATCATTCAGTTTAGGAACAGTGCGATATGTTTAGTGGGTTTCATTTGCATCTTAGATTCCATCTATTCTTTTGCTACCTTGGAACAATAGTTGTTATTTTATGTTAATATTGACTTTATCAATAAATTTCTATTTACTGGCTGCTCTACTAATATCTAAATCTAAACTTATTTATAAATAGAACTTTGTCTCTGTGTGTGTCTGTGTGTCCGTTACATATAAACTTCCGAAACGGCTGAACCAGTTTTCTTGAAAATTTACGTAGTTGTACTATAAGCTTCTGCAAGTGTTCTTAGCTAGGTTTTGTGTCAAGGTACCCCCAATAAATATCGATAATCGAAAAAATCAGGTTATAGAAGGAGTGGTCCAATTTTAATCAAATTTGATACACTCATAGACAAAGGCATAAGAAACGATATTCAGAAGTTTCAAGGTTGCAGTTCTTACAATAGTACAAAAAATTTGATATTGATACCAGGAAATCAAAATTTGACTTACATCCATCATTTTTCTTTCAGTCTACGGTTTCGCTTTAACTGGAAACAACTATTGCTTTTTAGTCTTTCGTGCCAATGTCCAAAGAGTCTGAGCTCCAGGACCATGGATTAGTTTTAAAGCTTTCATTACACCCGAGCAACATCAAGCTATACTGCTAGTAAACCATGTGATGAGGTTAGTGTACATCCATTCTTGACCTGATTTGGATAAAATGTCTATTTTATTTTCTAACTAGGTGACATTTATTTATTCCAAATGATGCTTTAAAAGTTATTGGTAATTTTCCATTTCAGTCTGTTTAGGCATACGAGAATTGATATATGTATATATTTGTGTGGATGTGTGTGTGCGTAGATCCATATTTCTTAAATAAGTTATGACACTAAAAATTGGTTACATTTGGTAAAAATATAATCAGAACTCATTAAATTCTTGAAAGACAAATTCAGAAACAGAAAAAGCAAATTAATTTTAATATTTGCATTTTTTATGACTCAAGTGATATTGTAACCTTCTTTTCTATTTATTTTAAGATCTGTATTTTGATATGAATATATTCAATAGCAGACAGCACAGAAAATTTCTATCTGGAACTTGTTCCAATCACTCTGGTATATACTAAGCAAGACATAGTCTTGACAAAAGGCCACAAATATGAGACCCAAAGTGAGAACCAAATTCTGGATAAAGTTTTGCACTTGTCATCCTGTTTTTGGTTTCTTCAACATTTGCAATTAGAAAATCTTGAATATGTGGAAAAAAAAAAAAATTTTAATTCTCATTTACTACTATAGATATTTACTTAAAAGTAAAAAAAATGCTGACATGCAAATCAGATCAGACAATCATATTCATCTTCGAGCTGCCATTTGTGGGCAATCAGGGCTCTCCACAACTTTCTGTCCTTTTTATTAGGACCTTGAATAAGTTCTCATTGTTTTCTAACAGATAGCTTTTCCAGAACTGCATGCATGTAGTTTCAAATACTAATGCATCTTTAAGGAAAGTACAATAAGCAAGCTTGAAATTCGATGTATGTCATTTTGCTGAAGTGTAAACAATTTTGTTTTTCATAGCATTAAACATGGTGTATTTGTAGGAGATTTTACTGCACTACTTTATTCAAAAGAAATAGGCAACTGAAGCACACCAAATTCTTGTTGAGACTTACAGTGACCATGCACTGTTGGAAACAACATGCAGAGATTGTTTTAGATGCTTAAAAAAATAATGATTTTGATGTTGAAGATAAAGAATGCTCTGACACACCGAAAAGTTTAAAGACAAAGAATTGGAGGCATTAATTCATGAAGACTCATGTCAGATGCAAACTAGTCTTGCAGAATCATTAGGAGTTGATCACACAGTAGTTTCAAAATGTTTGAGAGCATTAGGAATGGTTCAAAAGTAAGGACATTGGCTGCCATACGAGTTGAAGCCAAGAGATGTCAAACAGCGTCTTGTCATATGTGAACAACTGCTTTAACAGCAAAAAAATGAAAGTTTTTTTGCATCATGTCATGCAAAGTGATGAAGAGTGGATACCCTATGATAACCCTAAACATAGAATATAGGAACGTAAGCTCGGCTATGCATCAACATTGGCAGCAAAGCTGAATGTCCATGGTTCAAAGCTTTTGCTCTGCATTTAGTGGGATCATCTGGGTGTAGTTTTTTATGAGCTACATAACCATCATCGGACATTGCTGTTAACTACAATTGATGCATTTGAGTTGAACATTGAAAAAAAAATGAGTAGAAACACAACAAATTGGTTTTGTAACATGACATTGCTGGGGCAAATGTAGCAAAATGGGTGAGACATACTTGGAAATTCTTAAATGTAAAGTTCTATCTTACCCACTGTATTCATCAGACATTGCTCTGTCTGATTATTACTTGTTCCAATCGATGACACATGGCCTGGCTGAGCAGCACTTTCATTTTTTATGAAAATGCCAAAAACTGGGTTGATTCATTGTTTAGCCTTTATTAACATTGTTTTTTTTTTTATGAAGAATTCAAATGCTGCCAGAAAGATGAGAAAAAGTAGCAATTGACAATACTTTCAGTGACATGTTTCTTACTGATTTTCGCAAATAAAACATTTTTATGAAAAATCAGCAAGAACTTATTCAAAGTCCTAATAGCTCTGGGCAATGTCTTTTTACTATCCTCATGTTTTTGTTGTGTCATCCATTTGCACAAACATATTAAGTAGGGTCCTCCCTGCTTACTCTTATCCCTCATGCTTTCAATATGTTTTGTGAATGTCAAATTTTCTAAGCCCTCATTCTGCATCATGTATCCTAGAAATCTAACTCACACTTTCTGGCTATAAGTAGACTGTATTTTATTTCAGAAAGAAAAATCACGCATACACACATATGAGTATTCTTTTGATTTATTCCTTAATACAACATTATGTAGGAGTTGATATGTCCTTTTTCAGGGAGAGATGACAAATGAACTTTTAACCCTTTGTAACCAATATGCAACAAAGGGTTAATATCAGCTGAAAAAACAAAAACATTTTTCCCAGATGTAATCATTAAGTCAGTTATATTGTAATAAATTGTTTGTATATTTTGCATAAATTTATTCCATCAGGTTGAAGTCAGTCTGATGTTTAAAGAACAAATTCTTTTCAAGGCATTTCTATCATTCATTCTTTTTTATTTCTTTTATTTTGTGAATTTACAATTTGTAGTAGATTTTGTGTATTATTTCTTTAATGTTAAACTATAATCATTTACAGAAGTGACACAACATAGTTTGAAAGGCAATTTAAATAAAAATTAAAAGCTACAGGAAAGATATAGGCAAAATATTTAGGTTATTAGCTAGCTTGCAAACCAATCTCTTTTTAGTCTATTCATTCTGCTGTTTCTAAGGAAATTCTAACAAACTGAGATCAGTCTGTACATGATAAAGCCATTTAATATTAATGAAAGAAAAAAATGGACACCATTGTCATAGGTAGATTTAGTCCTTTTTGATTCCATCTGGAACATTAAACATTTATCCCAGCATCCCTTCTACTTTCCATGACAGTTTTCAAAGTCATCTCTCAGGATTACCATCAGCTACATAATCTATTGACTTGGATGAAATCTTTTGGGCACTTTTAGCTTTGAAGAAAAGCCAGAAATAACAGGGAGTCAAATCTACACTGTACATGGTGGAAACTGACAGACAAGGATGATATGACTTTACAAAAAATTCCAAATACATCAAAAATTGGCAGTCAAAATATCCTAAATGTTTGGATACTGTCAGAACAGTTTTTGGAATCCCTGAATATTTTTCTCTTTCTTGAACAGTTACCTGCTGATTTCTTCTAATTGCAGGCCTAACATTTTCAGGTCTTCTGCTCGTTGAATGCCTTTCAGCATGTTAATGGCTTTCAATAAATTCCCAGCTAAAATTGAAACATTGATACCAAAATTTTATCTGGGTTTCACGCATTGAATCATCAATAAGAATGTTCTAAATTATTCAAATAGTTTCCACTGATGAATCTAGACATTTCAAACAAAATTTAATTCATATTAGCTGTGAATATGGCAATTACACAAGCCAAAGGTTCAATTATCTACTGTTAATGAAGTAACCAATTTACAGCATAGACATGTAGCTATTTCTTCAGATATTCGAAAATGGACAGATATTTTATAGACAGTCCTTGGAAAAATGAGAATCTCTTTAAAATTTTTGCTTACCTATACAGATAAATACAAAAAGGTATCTATACAATTAACTCTCATATACATTGTTAGAATGCATTCTGCTTTTTAAGTAACAAATAAAGACACCTATATAACTTTCATACAAGACAATAAAAATAAAAATAGCAGTAGCAATTTGCCCCTACTTAGTAATGACATATTCCTTTGTTCTTGTGACAAAAGGCATATTTGACGACCCCTGTATTTCTTTTAAAATGAGACAGTTTTGTATTTTTTCTTAAGTAAAAGATAAAATTTCAATAATTACAAATGTATTTTCTTTTATTTTTCCATCTTTCTCTAGGCTTCTTTCACTACCAAAAAGGTAAAAATTGGAATACATTTTGCTAAATTATTAATATTTTGTATGAAAAACATTATATTTTATTTTTATTATTAACTCATTAGACTTTTTGAGATAACCAAAATTTTCAACTAAGTTAAATGTTAATAAAGGTTCTAAATGTTCATTCAACACTGACTAATGTCTAAATAAAACATTTATCGCTGTCTCTGTTTGGAAAGAAAAGATTGCACCATTACAAAAATATTTTCATAGTTTTCGTATTTTTTTAACTTTGATATAATTTGCACAAAATTGCAAAATCAAAGCAGCTAAACATTGAGGTGAGGACACAAATTGGAACAGTAGCAGTATATAACACAATGGCAGTTAGAAATTGGTGCAAAATTTGGTAAAGAAAAAAGCTGGAGCACCAAAAGTGACAATTGCTGCTGAAGAGAAAAAATGATTATTGAGAGCAAAAGAAACAAGGAAAATTGTTCCAGACTTGACAGCTGAACTCATTTCTTTTTGGTAGCAACCAGTGTTGCTCACAACTAAGAAAAATTGACATAGATCAGTGAGGCTCAGAGGGTACATAATTATCAAGAAACCTCTGTTACAAAAGGTAAATGAGCAGAAAAGACTGTGATGGACAAAAATGTATCAGAACTAAACATTGAAAAAAAAGAAAAATATATTAAGGACAAATGGGTCTAAATTTTAACATTTTGTTGATGAGAGATGAGTGTATACAAGAAGAAAGCTAGAAGCAAAACTGAATATGTGGTTTTATATATACACACGCACACACACACACATATATAGATATTCGTCATCAGTGTGGCTAGACATCCACTTACCTCCGACTGGGATCATTACTCGACCGATTTGGTGTCAGTTGAGTGCTAACCCCTAAACCATAGGCACCTGGAATCAGAGAAGGGGAATTTTAGCATGTTATATATAAACGGCATATACTCATGCCAGTCACTGAAAGAACTCAATTCATTGCTGAAGAGCTATGCATATATCGCCAAAGTGGTAAATGTTTTTTCAAATTTACATTTCTAGAGTGCTCAATCGTAATGAGAGCATAATATTCGTCATTCACATACAAGCCTGTTTTGCTGTATCACAGCTCATCAGTATGGCTAGACATATATATATATACTCCTATTGAGTGTGGCTAGACATATATGTATGTATATACTCCTACTGAGCACCCATAGCTCAGAAATAGAATTGCCGACTGATGCCAATTTGGTTGGGTTTCAATTCTTGGTAAAAAGCAGTCAGATGTCTAACTGTACTGATGAGCTGTGATACAATGAAACAGATCTGTCTGCAGATGACTACACTTTCACACTCTGATTGAACACTCTGGAAGAATGGTAGACTTTGAAAAAAACAGTAGCTACTGTAGCATCTACGCATTCGGTCATGAATTAGAACACTCTACTGGCATATGTATACCTGATATATCATACGCAAAAAGTCTGACTCCTTCTACCAAGCGCCCATAGCTCAGAGGTAGAATTGCTG